>JAJJXM010000181.1:0-21889 GCA_024516155.1 Pyronema omphalodes | reverse complement strand
CGGCACCAAGGCTCTTTCGACCTTTATCTCTGCAACCAAGTGTTGCTACCTCGACTTGGGCACACTCCCGGCTAGAGAAGCCTCGCAGAAGGGGATAGACCCCTACCGCTGACTACACTGACCACAGTACCTTAGGAACTTTCGCGCGCGCTGATTTTGCAGTGCTTTCTTACTTAGGATTTCTGTTTTGTAAAAATAAAAAAAAAAAAAAAAAGGGACAAGCAGAAGGGGAAGGTAGAAGAGGGATAGGCGGAGTGAAAGGAAACGGGCACGAGGTGGTGGGATCGGGCTGGGGTCGTTGCTTGGGTCTGCTTGGGGTTCGGGTGTTTTGAGCTTTCTTTTCTGTGTCTTTCAATTGTTTCTCTTACGGGTTGGAGTTGTTTTATGGTACGGCGGGTGAGAAGGGAACGGATGGTAGAATGGCGCACGGGAAGGGAGATGACGGGGACGGCAGGCGAGAGAGGGCAGACGAGTTTCTTTTGTACTTTCCTTTGTTTGGGTGCGACAATGTTTTTCTTATGTTGAAGGGGCGGGAGAGTGCGAGGCGTTGCGAAAGGAGAGAGAGGGGCGCGGGGAAGGGGCAGAGGAGGACGACGGGAGTTTTCTTTTTCTTTTGTACGCGGAGGAAACAAAGGCGGTAAAATGGCTAAACATGGGAAGGGGAAGGGAGGAGGAAAGGGAGGAGCCCGGCGAGGCGGCCTCTGTGCAAGCAGGGCACTTGGAACATCAGACGCGCTTGGACAAGAAACCCCCGAAGTATACAGTGGGGACAGACCCCACAACCACAACGATCAAGAGGAGGAGACTGGTAGAGGTGGAGACTGGGTTTTTGCTTTTACATTTCTTTCTTCTTCTCTTTTGTATTTATCTGTCCCTTGTCATAACCTTCGGGTTGCAAACAAGTAATGAGAGAACAAACAAACAAACAAACTTGGAACATCAGACGCGCTTGGACAAGAAACCCCCGTAGTATACAGTGGGGACAGACCCCACAACCACAACGATCAAGAGGAGGAGACTGGTAGAGGTGGAGACTGGGTTTTTGCTTTTACATTTCTTTCTTCTTCTCTTTTGTATTTATCTGTCCCTTGTCATAACCTTCGGGTTGCAAACAAGTAATGAGAGAACAAACAACAAACAACAAACCATCTGCTCAGGACACACCTCTACCCGACGCCCCAAGCACTGCCCCTGCTGAGACCGACGGATGGAAGACTGTGGAGGCAAAGGCCACACAGAAGAAGAAGACGAAAGCGAAGGAGACGACATCTACGGCAGCGATACCCAAACAGACCCCTACAACAAAGAATGGTGGAAGGGGAAAGAATACCCACCGACCCAGAACGACAACCCCCTCTGCAAAGAAGACTTGGGCAGAAGTCGTCAAGAGCGGAGGCATCAACGTCCAGATTGTGCTGGGGAATGGCAATCTTGGACTGACAACACCACCGACAAGAAGGGGAGAGAGGCGAGGGGGAGCAACGAGAAGGCTGAGGAAGAAGGAAGGAGAAGGGGAGAGAGGAGAGGAGAGGAGGGGCAGGGCTGGCCCGGGTGTCTCAAAGGGCAAAGAGTCAGAGACACCAGCGGAGGAGTTGAGAGAGGAGAGGAGAGTGGGGGGCGTAGGTGGCCCGGCGGCTGTTCAACTTTTCTTTGGTTTTGTTTTTGCTTTGTGGAGGAAATAAAGGCGGAAAAATGGTTAAAAATGGCAGGGGAAGGGTGGAGGAAATGGGGGAACGACCCGGCGAGGTTTTATTTATTTATTTATTAACTCATACACGCATCCAACCGTAAGGTTATGGCGGAATCAACAGTAAATACAAAATTAAGAAACCCGGGTGTTAGGCCGAGATCTCCATTGAGTTCGGCGTAGTTGTCATGGAACAGCTGATCCAGGGTGGCATAGGTGTCATCAGCTGCAACTGCCTCATTAATCGCGGATACACACAAGCGGCGGTAGGTACTGAACCGGCTGTGTTCAGTTGTCGCTTGTAGCTGGTGTGTTGAAGCCGAAGGAACTGGTGATCCTGCCAAGACCACGCTCTGGAAGGGTTTTCCAGCGAAGTTTCCATCAACTTCATCAACTATTCCATCTCCTCCATCAAAAATAGGGTTGGGTCCATCATGAGGAGGGTCGGCTAGAACATTGTACGCGTTTTCGGACCGTTTCGATCGTCGGGCGTTGTTCTGTCGTTGTTTTGGCGACATTTCGTGAGGTGGGGTAAGCCAGAACTCGTGAAAACTCTGATTTTGCGACAAAAGTCAACAAAAACGACGTAGAATTCCCTGAAAATTCAGAGAATAAGGTAACAGAGTGCTGCGAATCCGAATCCGATGAGAAAACCGGGGGTTTCGGTGCTCGTTGTTGAGAATGCAGGGGGGGGGGGTCGCCGTTGCCGTGTGGTGTGCCGCGTATCGAGGGTGACCCGGCGAGGTGGCCTCCGAGCGTACAGGGCTCCTGGAACAGACGACGCTTGACGAACAAAAGCACAACGAGACTTGGGGGTCTACAACCCCACACCCTAACGACAAGCTCTGGGGCATACCCAGTGAGAGCTTGGCCTAACACCCGGGTTTCTTAATTTTGTATTTACTGTAGATTCCGCCATAACCTTACGGTTGGATGCGTGTATGAGTTAATAAATAAATAAATAAATAAATAAATTGCTCCGTAACCGCGTTAATTCTCTCTGTTTGGCCGTCGGTTTGGGGATGGAAGGCCGTACTCGTGGCAATTTCGTTACCCATGCAATTTGCCAAGTGTTTCCAGAAATGGGCCACAAATTGCGGACCGCGGTCGGACACTACTGTGTCTGGCAGGCCGTGTAGTTTGAATACGTTTTCCAGGAAGAGTTGCGCGAAGCCTTCTGCGTCTATCGTGGAGTGACAGGGCACTAAGTGCCTCTGTTTCGTGAGTCGGCAAACGATCGCACATATTGCGTCGAAGCCTTCTGATGTCGGTAGTCCAGTAACAAAGTCCACAGATATATTCTGCCACGGGTGGTGCGGGACCGGTAGGGGTTTCAAGGTTCCATAGGGTGTGTGGCGGGTAGCTTTTGTTCTTTTACAAGTGTGGCAATTTCGGACGAATTGGTCCACATCTTTTCTCATCGAGGGCCAGTAATAATTCCTGGCGAGGAGTTCGAAAGTCTTTGCACGGCCCGGGTGTCCCATGGTGGGGGGGTCGTGGTGATCTTGTAGTAGTTTCAATCGTAGTTTGTCCAGCGCGGGGACATAGAGGCAGTCTTGGTAGTACAATCTGTTTTCCCACACGGAGCAATCGGCGAGTGATATGTCCTTACAGATTTGTGTACCCTCTTCCAGCATTCCCAACACTCGGTTTGGTAATGAATCTGTCTTGTAGCCCTCCTTAAACAGGAGGTCCACTTCGGAGGGTGCAAGTTTCATGGCGGGGTCATGCACAATTGGAAGTTTTGTGGCTTTAGAACAGCTTGCTGATTCGCTAGTATGCGTTCGTCTCCCTCTCCCGGGAGGTCGGCGGCTCGTCTTGTCAGGGCGTCCAGTTTTCCTCCCAACGTTCCCGGACGATAGGTGATCACAAAGTTGAACCGAGACAGGAATTCGGACCAGCGTGCTTGTCGTCTGTTTAGCAGCTTTGTCGTCATAAAGTATTGGAGATTCTTGTGGTCTGTCAATACTTTTATAGGGAAGGCGGAGCCCTCCAAGTGGGGACGCCATTCCTCAAAACAACGAACTATTGCCAGTAGTTCTTTGTCATAGATTTCGTAGTTGCATTCTGCCGGGAAATGCTTTTTGGAATAAAATGCGACGGGGTGTAACACGTTATCGTCGTCGTATTGTGATAAGACTCCAGCAGACACATAGTCAGATGCGTCTGTTTCTACTACAATCGGTTTCTCGTAGTCGAAGTGCTTGAGAATCGGTGCTGATGTAAATGCATCCTTCAGTCGGTCGAAGGCGCTTTGCTGATCGTTACCCCAGGTAAAGGGGATTGCTTTACCATCTTTCTTTTTGGTCAGAGCCGTCAGAGGGGAGACCACTTTTGAGTAGTCTTTGATAAATCTTCGGTAAAAATTCGCGAAACCCAGGCACTCTTGGACCTGTTTCAAATTGGTTGGTTCCTTCCAATCTCTCACTGTGGCTACTTTGGACTCCATCATGCGCGCGCCGTCGCGGCCGATGTTGTAGCCCAGGTACTGTACTTCTGCCTTAGCAAACTTACACTTCTCTGGCTTCAAGTGCAGTTTTTCTTGTTTGAGTCGTTCCAAGATCTTTCGGACGTGTGCGGTGTGATCGGGCTTTGTTTCGGAGAATACGAGGATATCGTCGAAGTATGCCGTACAAAACTGGTCCAGGTATGGTCTCAGGACATCATTTATAAATGCCTGGAAATCGGCAGGCGCGTTGGTGAGCCCAAAGGGCATCACTTTCGACTCAAATAGGCCGTACCTTGTGCGGAAGGCCGTCTTCCATTCTTCGCCCTCTGCCATTCTGATAAGGTTATAAGCGCTGCGGACATCAAGCGTCGTAAAGTATTGAGCTTTGGAAAGATTCATCATCGTTTCCTGTATCAATGGCAGCGGGTACCGGTTCTTCTCGGTACCTTCATTCAGTCTCCGGTAATCGACACACAGGCGTAGGGATCTGTCTGATTTTTTCACGAATAATATCGGCGAGGCGGCTGGTGATTGGGAGCGTTGTATAAATCCTTTCACCAAATTCTCATCGAGCCACGCTTTCAGCGTCTGCAACTCGTTGCGTGACAGCGAGTATAGCGGGCCAAAGGGGGGGACGAATCCCTCTTTCAGTGGGATCTTGTGGTCGTAGGGTCGGTGTGGGGGGAGTTCCTTCGCGTTGACCTCCTTGAATAAATCGAGGTAGTCATGATACTCTTCGGGGATCATGTCTTTCAGTTTGTCATCCGTGAGGGGGGGCTTGTCTTGTAGGGCGACGGTGATCTCGTCCAACGATAGCGAGAACACTGTCAGGCTTTCGTCTTCTACCATTTCTTTGAAGTCAGAGATGGTTAGACTTGAGATCGCTATTGGGGGTTCGTCCGGGGGGTCGGGGACCGAGTCTTCTAACTCCGGCATGGGGTTTGTGTCGGGCTCGTGGACAGCGGGAGGGGGCCTCGAGTCCAGGACCTCGACACCGGTTGTGCTTACAGGCAACGGGGTGCAGTTCCTTAGGCAGTATTGGGAGTCGAAGCTTACAGTCTTGGAACTGAAGCTTATTGTTACATCGTGTCTTTTCAACCAGGGGATGCCCAACACCACCGGGTAGTGACCCAACTTGGTGACAAACATGGGAAGGGTTTCCGAGTGACCATTGATGGTACACTCTACTTGGGCGAGGTGTGTGATTTTTCCTGAGGATATGGGGCGGCCGTCGATAACTTCGACCGTTCGGGCGGTGGATAGGGGGGTTAGGGGGAGTTTGTGATGGCGGGCGAAATTGCGGTCAACAAAGGCGATACCGGTGGCGCCGCAGTCAACGAGCGCTACTGTTTTCACGGAGCGGTTATTGGAAAACAAGGAACAAGAGAGAACAAGGTGTTTGCATTCTAACTTTCCAGTAAAACTTGCGCCCGATAATAGCAATGTATCAGCAATAATATTCCCACCAGCGGCAGAGCCATCTTCTTGCAGCTGGTTTATTCTTTTCCCGACACCTCTTCTTCAGTATCCAATAATTCCACGCTCGCCACTTTAACATTCGTCTTGGCGGGGCACGACGCAGCCATGTGGCCGAGGCCACCGCAGTAGAGGCAACGTCCTTCTGACAGGCAAACGACACGGCAACGGCGACCCCCCCCCTGCATTCTCAACAACGAGCACCGAAACCCCCGGTTTTCTCATCGGATTCGGATTCGCAGCACTCTGTTACGTTATTCTCTGAATTTTCAGGGAATTCTACGTTGTTTTTGTTGACTTTTGTCGCAAAATCAGAGTTTTCACGAGTTTTGGCTTACCCCACCTCACGAAATGTCGCCAAAACAACGACAGAACAACGCCCAACGATCGAAACGGTCCGAAAACGCGTACAATGTTCTCGCCGACCTTCCTCATGATGGATCTAAGCCTACTTTTGATGGAAGAGATGGAATAGTTGATGAAGTTGATGGAAGCAGTGCTGGAGAACCCCTCCAGAACGTGGTCTTGGCAGGATCACCAGTTCCTTCGGCTTCAACAGACCAGCAACAAGACACAACTACCCGATCGCTGTATATCTGGCGCCATGAAATGATCAAGTTCATCCTTGAAGAATATGGAGCACGCGATGAAGCGTGCCTGGACAGATCATTGGCAGCGAACCACTCACGGATCAGCGCCCTCACGTAGTTAGGTGTGAACCAGGACAACAGAGAGACTCACCGCCGCTTCGACACAGTCGAAGAGAAGATGTGCGACATAAGCGACCACATCAACGACAGGCTTGACGCCGTTCTGGCGAAACTCAACGACCTGCACGGCGAAAATGCGAAGCTGCGCGCAGCATACGACTCTACACAGGCAGAAACAGCAGCTCTCAAGGCTGCTGTGGCCGCCCTGACGAAGAAAATCGACGAACAGCAACAAGTCATTTCGGCTCCCCCCTCACCGAACCTCACGGCCTCTTCCTCAGCGATGGAAGAGATGACTATGCAGCTCTCCGTCGTCCAACATGACATTCAGGATGTCCTGGACGCTGTTCGCAACCCTCCTGGCAAGAGAAAGCGAAGGGGAAGCGACCAGAACACCGAACCCACCTCACCGACAAACAGGCGACCGGTGAACCACAAACCGAGAACGGCATCACCGGTGCGAAGCCTGATGCACTGAAAACATGCGACTACCGCCGCCCAGGACAAGCTTGATGCCCTCAAGCCTATGTCCCCCCTACCTCTCCTCGCGATCACGTCATCCGATGCGACACCGGAACCTCACCCTGACAGTTCATCTGCTCAGGACACACCTCTACCCGACGCCCCAAGCACTGCCCCTGCTGAGACGAACGGATGGAAGACTGTGGAGGCGAAGGCTACACAGAGGAAGAAGCAGAAAGCAAAGGAGACGACACCCACGGCAGCGCCACCCAGCAAGACCCCTACAACAAAGAATGGTGGCCGGGGAAAGAATACCCACCAACCCAGAACGACAACCTCCTCTGCAAAGAAGACTTGGGCAGAAGTCGTCAAGAGCGGAGGCATCAACGTCCAGATTGTGCTTGGGAATGGCAATCTTGGACTGACAACACCACCGACAAGAAGGGGAGAGAGGCGAGGCGGGGCAGCGAGAAGGCTGAGGAAGAAGGAGGGAGAAGGGGAGAGAGGGGAGGAGAAGAGGGGCAGGGCTGGCCCGGGTGTCTCAAAGGGCAAAGAGTCAGAAGACACCAGCGGAGGAGTTGAGAGAGGAGAGGAGAGTGGGGGCGTAGGTGGCCCGGCGGCTGTTTAACTTTGCTTTGGTTTTGTTTTTGCTTTGTGGAGGAAATAAAGGCGGAAAAATGGTTAAAAAAGGGAGGGGAAGGGTGGAGGAAATGGGGGAACGACCCGGCGAGGTGGCCTCCGAGCGTACAGGGCTCCTGGAACAGACGACGCTTGACGAACAACAGCACAGCGAGACTTGGGGGTCTACAACCCCACACCCTAACGACAAGCTCTGGGGCATACCCAGTGAGAGCCTGGCCTGACACCCGGGTTTCTTAATTTTGTATTTACTGTAGATTCCGCCATAACCTTACGGTTGGATACGTGTATGAGTTAATAAATAAATAAATAAACCTTCTGACAGGCGGGTCGCACGCTCCTGTGCCGACAGTTTCTGACGGGGTCCCTGGGCAGGGGTTTGCTTGCTGGAGGAGGCGGTGGTGGCTTGGGTAGCGGGGGTGGGGCGACTGGTGGCGGGGGTGGCGGTGGTAGTGGGTTTAACTTGGCCGCGGTTGGTACGCAGCTTGCGGAGGTTCTCAAGTGCTCTCAATTGGGAGTCCAATTTTTGGCACTGGTCAACAAATTCGTGCATCGTAGCGGTGGGCGGGGCGCCAACCAACTTTTCGTGCAACTCGAGGGACAGGCCGTTACGCAGGGCATCCATGGTGGCGGCTTCGTCCCAGCCTAACTCTGCGACTAAGCGGGAGAACTCTGCATAATAGTCCGAAAATTCGCGGTTGTTTTGTCGGAGATTTTGTAGTTTGAAACGAGCCGTTGCGCGCTCGTCCGGGTCTCCTAAGGTACGCTGTAAAATTTCAATGACGTCCTCGACGTCATTGAGGGCCCAGCGGTTGCCATTTTCCTTGATATAAGGAAGAATCTGATCCAAGGCGCGTCCACGGAGGCGGCCCACGGCATAAGAAATCCGTTTGTGAGGGGTTGGAAAGCGTAGCTCGTCGCTCACCAACTTGATGCGAAGCAAGGACACAAAGCGGCGGAGGTCCTCCCTGCTGGACCCGTCGAAGGTTGGCGGATCCCAGATTTTTTCTCCGGTCACGTGGATGCCAGGGGAGGCGAGTAGCGCGTTGATGAGTTCACGCTGGCGGGTGAGCTCCTTCTCGTAGTAGTGGATTTCATTTGTATCTGCTTGCTCCTCCGGGGTTAGGAGGATTTCGGGGTCTCGGGGGGGGGGGTCTTGGAATTGGTGCGATTATAGCGGGAGCGGGGGCTGCGGCTGCGGCTGTGGTAGGGGGTGCGGCGGTTCGCGGTACTGGTTCTGGGCCATTTGGGTAAACCTGGACGGAGCCAGTCTGGATCACGACAGGGGGAATGGGGGCAGGGGTGGGAGCTTCCGGAGCGCGCGAGGCGACAGGGCTGGATACCCGAGTGCTGTTACGGGAGCCGGGGGTTTCCGCGAGGTCGTTTAAGAGATAACCCGTGCGGTGGTCCTGAGCGTCTCAGATGGATTGTGCGAGTTGTTTGGTGAAGGTAAGCGGTTCATGGCCGTCAGGGAACTGGGTCATGGCGGCAGCGTTCACAATTTGCTGCCAGTGTCCTTCGTCAATAAGTTTAATATGCATTCTGGCGGGCTCTGAGGATTGGCTTGAGTCTGATGGTGTGGCGGACGTGCTCCTGGTAAGTGTACTCCTGGAGTTCCCAGCGGACCACAAGGTAGCAGTGATTTTCTGCCCTTCGGATGGTTCTTCGCACTGCGCCAGCGAATCGGTCGGAAATCCCGAAGGTTTCGTTTAAGGTGTGCGTTTCCAGGGCTTGTTTTAAGGCGTAGGTCCAAGCAGAACCGGTGGGGTTCATGCGTGTTGGTTGAATAATTATTCGATCGAACGTAATGTCAGGGAACTAGGAACTGACGTTCAAAGAACACACTGAACACTACCGGCAAGAGGGACTAGGCGGGTTCCAGGACGGGAAACGGAAAGACAAGGACCGAAGTGCTCGTCAGACGGACGGCACACGAAACAGGAACAGGGACAAGGACAAGAATGACGTTTATTTATTTATTTATTTATTAACTCATACACGCATCCAACCGTAAGGTTATGGCGGAATCTACAGTAAATACAAAATTAAGAAACCCGGGTGTCAGGCCAGGCTCTCACTGGGTATGCCCCAGAGCTTGTCGTTGGGGTGTGGGGTTGTAGACCCCCAAGTCTCGTTGTGCTTTTGTTCGTCAAGCGTCGTCTGTTCCAGGAGCCCTGTACGCTCGGAGGCCACCTCGCCGGGTCGTTCCCCCATTTCCTCCACCCTTCCCCTCCCATTTTTAACCATTTTTCCGCCTTTATTTCCCCCACAAAGCAAAAAAAAAAAAAAAAAAAAAAAAAAAAAACAAACAAGCAAAAGAAAAGAAAAGAAGATATAACTCCCCCGGGTCAACGCCCCCCCATCGCACCTCTCTCCCCTGTGCCACTACCCTACTCGACGTCCCTCCCCTCGCCCTTCACCGCGCTCCTCCCTCTCGGCTCGCCAGCCATCCATCGTCCCACTCCGTCCACTTCTCTCCGCGTCACCATCTCGTACTCGCCTCATACGTGCTCCTCCCGTCCGTCTTCACCGCGTCTCTCCTCTCCCTCGACTCCTCGCCTCACTTTCATTCCCGTTTCAAAAAAAAAGAAAAACACAATACTCCATTCTCCACAACAACCACGCCTCCGCCCTCCCAGTCTCCCGTCTCCACTCTCTCCTCGTCATCGTCCGCTTCCTCCATCTCCCCTCTCCCTCGTCTCTCTCTCCACTCTCGCCTCCCGCTTCTCCCTCCCTCCGTCCTCCTCCTACTTCTCTTTATTATTATTTTTTCTTTTAATTATTAGAGGTAACCGCGTGCTCGTCCGTCAGGTCCAGCAGCGTCCCCCAGTCTGTTGTCAGCGTAGCAGATGTGTCCTCCTCAGCGGGGAGTTTACTTAACCTTGCGTGAGCCCACTCCGCAGTCGCTATCTTGGTCTCTGAGATCATAGCGGATAGTGCTTTGGTTCCGGCGGTGGTGTGTAAGATTGTCGGTAATGTGAGGTGTCGTCGTCGTGGGATTTTCAGTGTACGTCGCAGTTCGGTCCGTTGGGAAGTGAAGTGGGGGCACGAGAGAATGAGATGTTTGGGGGATTGCGGGGGGTGAAGGGGGCATGAGCACGAGCGGGAGGGGTATTGGGCGGTGGGGGGGTGAGCAAGGCAGTCCAAAAAATAACCGTGTCCGGTTCGCAATCCCAGGATTGCGGTTGATAGTTTGCGTGGTAGGGCCGTGTAGGCATGGTCGAGGCGTCGACGGTGTGGGGCGTCGTATGTTTTATGTTTCGGCGCGGAGGAGTACCAGGTCGTCCAGTCTTGGATGTACTGATCGTGAATCTGTCGGCGTATCCAGGACAGGGAGACCGGTAGCGAAGAGGGGGGAGTTAGGGTGGTTGCAGTTTTGGCGAGGAGGTCGGCGTGGTCATTCCCGGGTATATCGGTATGTCCTGGGACCCAATGTAAGGTGACGGATGTGTCTTTGGAACGGAGGGAGGAGGCGATGTCGTGTATAGCGCGGGCGAGCTCTTGGCCCGGACCATATGTTGTGCGGGAGGCGCGGAGGATGGCCGCCTGGTTGTCTGTAAAGACGTGTATCCGGCGGCGTCGGAGGTGGTTGTGGGAGATGATTTTGTAGCACATCTCGAGGCAGTCGTGAATTGCTCGTAGTTCCGCGTCGAACACTTCCGTGGTCGTGCCCATGGGGATGGATTCGTTGACTTGACGGGGGAAACCTGAGGTGATGCAGTATCCGGCGCCTGTTTTTCCTTCGAGTTGGGAGCCGTCTGTATAGGCGATAATGTTGGTTTTGTCGTCACTCAGGTCGCGGATCAGCGAGAGGTGTTCGACGGCGGCTTCGGGTTTGGGGAGGGAGGATATCTTTATTCGTAGGGGTGAGCGTATCCACGGGGTGGGATTTGGGTGTGCCGTGTCCTCGATTACGTCGTCTGGTAATATCCACTGACTAACGGAGCGGAGCATGCGAACGAGGCGCGAGGGGGCTTTCCGGGTGGTGTTCCAGGGGTGGTCATATTCGGACGGGTCACATATGGAGGTGGGGAAGTGGTTGGGCACGGGGAAGGAGGAAGGGCAGCGTCTAACTACGGGGTGGGAAGGGGGGAGGGAGAGGAGGCGGAGAACGTATTTGCGGCTGCGGCGTTGAAGGCGAACTGCGACGGGGGGTATGGCGGCTTCGTTGTGTAGGGCCACTATGGGGGTCGATGTGAATGCGTTTAGTATGCGGCGTAGGGCGGAGTTTTGTTGCGTTTGTAGTGTGCTGGCCAGTCCTTTTTGTCCATTCCACCAGATCTCAGAGCCAAAATCCGACCTAGAGGTTACACACGCTTGATAAAGTGTACGGGTCGCTGAGGGGGACAGACCTGTTTCGTGACGTACCAAACTTCGGAGGGCGTTGAGGGACCTAGCAGCGGCCGTCAGTCTTATTTTTACATGCTGGGAGAAGGAAAGTTTGCGATCAAAATGTATGCCAATCCACCGGACCACGTCCTTGCTGCCTCCTTGAGTCCCAGGGGTGACTATGGTGCCGTTAGGTAAGCGCACGTTTGTTGCTTCGCTGTGTTCGTCGATTCGCGACTTATGGAAGTGCAGCATCTCCGATTTGGAATCGTCGAATGCAACCGCGTTTGTCTGCGCCCAGTTGAATGCGGTGCGGGCGGCTGCTTCCAGGGCGCGCGCATTTTGTTCTCTCGTTCGTCCATGGGCCACCAAAGCAACGTCGTCTATATAGCTAGGGGTCCACAGGGTCGGGTGTTGGGATTGTAAGGCGTCAAAGAGGGGGCGAAGGTATATGAGGAAGAGTATTGGCGACGCGGGGGATCCCTGGGGAATGCCGGTCTGAATTGGTCGCTGTGAATCTGTTCTACCGTCAAAGGATAGGGCGGTTGTGCGGTCACTTAAAAATGAGGAACACCACGATATTACCGCCCGTGGGCAGCCGAGTGAGTGCATAGTTGCCAGTAATCTGGCGGAGGAGACGTTATCGAAAGCTCCTCGTACATCTAAAAATAGGGCAGACGTTACGAAGCGATTTCCCGCGTTAACTTCTACCTCATGCGTCAGTGCCATCGCGGCGTCAATTGCCGAGCGTTTTGGGCGCCCGCCAATCTGGTCCTTATGCAGGATGTCGTGCGACTCCGCCATAAGGCTGAGCCGGGTCGCCATGAGTTTTTCGAACACCTTGCCCAAGCAGTTGAGTAAGGCGATCGGGCGGTATGCCTTTATGGCGCTATAATCCGGCTTGTTTGGCTTAGGTATCACCACCGTCGTGGCCTCTCGCCAGCTCCGCGGATGATATCCTTTCGTTCCTAAGGTTGAGTACAGGGCGTTGAAAACTTTGGGGACTGCATCGTACGCCTTCCTAAGGCACGCGAACGTGATGGAGTCCGGGCCGGGGGCTTTCTTGGGGGAGGATGTTGTGATAGCGGTACGAATTTCTTCGGGGGTGAATGTTTTCCAGGGGAGTTGGGGGTTGGGTCGTGAGGTGCGTGTGGGGGGGGCAGCTGGGGGGGGAGGGAATAACGCTTGAAAGGCCTCTACCTTACTGTCGAAGTCGACGCATACCTTCTCCATTCCTCCTACCTGTGTCTTGATCGGTGGTGTCAATTGAGCGCGGCGCGGGTTTGTATATCGGAAGGCCGCCCATATGTCTGGTCCTTCCACCGCGGCTAAGTATTCCTTCCACATGGAGTCCTTTGCATGTCGGACTTTCCTGTAGTGGGCGTTTCGAGACTGTTTGTATTCGGCGAGGTGTTGGGGAAGGCGGGTCTGTTTCCATCTCCTCCTGGCCCGGGTCATGTCTTTACGTGTCAGGCGTACCTCCTCCGTCCACCATCTCTTCGACCGCGGGGTTGGGGTGAGGGTAGGTGTTGATATCGCGGCGGCGGTTTGGATAGAGTCGCGAAGGAGGGCAGCCCATTCGTCGAGGTTCTCGGCGGAGGGATTGGCTCGGAGGTGGGACCACCGGGGGTAGGAGGCTTCGGTGAGGCGTTGCAATTCTTCGGTGAAGGTCTCCCAGTTCGTCTTGCGCCAGTTTAGTCGTGTAGTGTCGCCGGTGGTGTTGTGGTGGTCTGGGTGTAAGGAGTCGATTTGGAAACGGATCACCTCGTGGTCCGATCCCGTGGCAATGCCGTCGTCAATGGCCCAAGAAGAAATTTCCCTTGCCATCGCCGGGGCCGCCAGAGTCAGGTCGAGGACCGAAGAGCCCGATCCGTCTCGATAGTGGTAAGTAGGGACGTCCGGGACGTTTATCAGTTGCCAGTGATGGTCTTCCATTAGTTCCACCAGCACGTCTGCTCTCGCTGGTCTGCGTGCGTGGGAGTTCCACAGGGGGTGATGGGCATTGAGGTCCCCTGTGATCACGCAACGGTGAGGGAGAGTGAGGGGGGTAAGGGAGCGGGGGACGGTATATAGTTTTGTTTGGGGGTCTTTTTCATTATAGATGTTTAAGAGGTAAAAGGAGGGAATGAGCGTGGTGCTGACCTCGAGTACCTGGAGGTCAGGATCTCCGCTGACGTCCGATCTTGGTGTGACTCGAACGTGTGGGTTGAGGCGGGAGATATAGGCAGCAGTGCGATTGACTTTGTGGTGGCTGCGAGGGGGAAGTAACAAAAGGAAATCTGGATGTGTGATTGCGTACCGGGGATCTTTAACGTTAATCTCTTGTACCAGCAATATGTCTATTTTGGATCCTGCTGAGTTCAGCAGTGTTGTCAGTGCGGTGGCGCTGCGATTCGTGTTATGTGACACGATGCGAAGGGTCGCCGCTGATGAGTCGTATCTATTCATCAGCGGTCATGGTGGTGTCGGCGATGGGGTTTATTTCGGAGGGGATGGCGTCTAGGGGTGTTGTCTCCGGGCGAGTCTTCTGCCAGGCTTCCCTGACGACGTTCACTTTGACGGGGCAGCGGGTGCTGTATGCGGCGTGGTGGACGTCTGTGTGGCCAGCGGCGACGCAATTTGCACACTTGTAGAGGGTGTGTTGACATTTGCGGCCCTGGATTGTGGGACATTGGCTGCATTGGTGATATTCGGTGGGGTGAGGGGCGGCGCATATCGCGCAGGCGGGGCCATTGTCAGCGGGGCAGATTGCGTGATGATGTCCAAATTTCTGGCACCTGCGGCATTGGTCAATGGAACGGGCGGTGAAGAATTCTGTCACCTTGCGTTGTTCGAATAATACTGTCACCTTTGTTCTCTTGAGGAGGTTGTATTCCTCGCTGGACTTCAGTGCGATCATCACACTGGAGGCGGTCTTACCAACACGTTTGTCCGGGTGAGAGATGTATCTTGGGGGTTGTGTCAGGCGTACGTTGTGGTTCGTCTCGATTTCCTTGCTGCAATTTCTGCATACCCTCGGCGGTGTCCTCGTAGTAGTCCGTGGGGATTCCGTGGATTGCTAGCTTATACCATTTTTCGTTAAGTCGGGGGGGCAAGAGGTTCGGGTGGACTGAGCAGGCAGCGGCGTGGATAACTGAGAGGTGGGGGGTGAGATCGGTAATGGATGTGTTCGGGGAGGGGGTAAGCATGAGGCTTCCTGCCATATTTTTCCTAACCGTCATGATGTTTCCTTCCACCTTCGCCTTGTGTAGGGCTTCGTTGATGGCTAATCCAATGGCGGCCTTAGAGCTATCGGGCAGGGCACGGGGGTCGGGGCAGGGGATCACAATGTCTTGTACGCGTGGGGGGTTCTTGCGTTGGGGGTTGGGTTTGGTGGTCTTAGGGGGGGTCTTTGATGGGGCAGCGGCTTTCTCTTTGAACAACTTGGTGGCCGCGGGTATTGGTCCTTGCCACGGTTCGTTCGCCTGGGGTGGGGGAGGGGGTAGGTGAGGGGGAGGAGTGAGCTCGTTCTTCCGGAGTTCAGCTTCGGCGCTCAGGCACCTCTGCTTCCAGTACTCGGCTTCGCTGAGGCGGGGGGCATGTTTGGAGGGTAAGTCGAGAGGGGCGTTAACGGGTTGGGTATCGGGGCTGGTGGTCTCGAGGGGGGTGGAGGATGCGGAGACGGGGGTGGGGGACACGGCGGTAGCTGTTCCTTTCGGTAGGAGGGACGGGGCGAGGAGTTGGACAGCATCGTAGATGGATTGGAGGAGGGACTGGTTCTTGTTGATTGTCTTGAACGCTTTGTTGATTCTGTCGTTCGTTGTCTGGTCGGCGTGGCGAAACATGTCCGCGGTGGTGGCAAGATTGTGGTGGAGGACGTCGATGGATTGAGCGAGGTCGGCGTTGCTGGGAGGTGTGGCGTTGATCGGAGCGATGTCGGGGTGGAGTCGTTTGACGTTTGCAGGAACGGGGGTGGAATCTTCGGCGATGTGGGTGATAGTGTGGGCAGTGGAGGCGGCGGGGCGTTTTTTCTGTTTTCCGATGGTTTGTTGGATGGAGTACTTGGGGTCATTGTTGCTCAGTTGATCGGGGGTGTCGGAGTTTACAGGGAGGGGTTTTTTGTTGTGGGGTGTTTCGGGTGGGGCGTTGTTGGTGTTGCGCGCGACGGGGGTGGGGGAGCTTTCGCGGGAAGACGCGTCTTCGTCGCTAGAGTCATCGCTGACGTCAGAGCACGTGTCTTCGTGCATTTCCGTGTCGGACGCGTCGGACCCTTGCGGCTCTGCGTTAGCGCGTTTTTCTTTCGCGAGCGCTCGAGGGGGCGCTTTGTCGGGGGGGAGGGGCTGTTTCTCAACAGCGGAGGACCGGGTGGGCATCGGAAGTTCGGAATAAGGTGTTTCTGCGGTAGCGACAAGGAATCCGCGGTTGAGATGATGATTTTTGATGTGGGTGGAGGGTGGTGTTGATGGAACCGGTTCGCGGGGCTTTTCTCAGGGGCCCGAAAACTCTTTTTCGATGAAAACTCAACGAAAAAGAGAGGGCCTGATCTGGAAATGCTGCGAATAGGTAATTCGGGGCTGCCGAACAATAATCCGCGATAAAATCTTGCGATTTCGGCGTGGTTGTTGAAAAGGCAGGGGGGGGTCGCTCTTTGCTGGGTGGTTCTTGATCGTTGTGGTTGTAGCGCTCCAACGTGCCTCACACCTCCGACGCGGCCCCGGCCAGGAAATAGCCCACACTATACACGAGACAGCCGAAGCCCTACTACAACACGACGTCACAGTCACCCTCCACTGGATCCCCGGTCACTCCGACATACCTGGCAGCGATGCCGCAGACCGCCTGGCTCAACAAGCCACCGAATCCCTCCCACGTGCGAATCTACCCATTACGCTCACCCGGCTACGCACCGGCAAGAAGGGGAGAGAGGCGAGGGGGGGCAGCGAGAAGACTGAGGAAGAAGGAAGGAGAAGGGGAGAGAGGGGGGGAGAAGAGGGGCAGGGCGGGCCCGGGTGTCTCAAAGGGCAAAGAGTCAGGAGACACCGGCGGAGGAGTTGAGAGAGGGGAGGAGAGTGGGGGCGGAGGTGGCCCGGCGGCGATTTAACTTTGCTTTGGTTTTGTTTTTGCTTTGTGGGGGAAATAAAGGCGGAAAAATGGTTAAAAATGGGAGGGGAAGGGTGGAGGAAATGGGGGAACGACCCGGCGAGGTGGCCTCCGAGCGTACAGGGCTCCTGGAACAGACGACGCTTGACGAACAAAAGCACAACGAGACTTGGGGGTCTACAACCCCACACCCTAACGACAAGCTCTGGGGCATACCCAGTGAGAGCCTGGCCTGACACCCGGGTTTCTTAATTTTGTATTTACTGTAGATTCCGCCATAACCTTACGGTTGGATGCGTGTATGAGTTAATAAATAAATAAATAAAACTCACCCGGCTACGCAAGAAAGCACGCGAAAAGACCGTTGCCGAGTGGACGCACTGGTACTCCTCCTCCGATCGACCACACACATACTCTGCCCCGCATCGGAGACGCATGGATCCCATCTACGTCGACAACCCCCGGTGGCTCTCTACCGCGATCCTTGGCCTTCGTACAGGACACGGATACTTTCTAGACTGCCTGGCACACCCGCCGACAGACTCATACCCATCGCGACATTGTAGCTGCCCGCTGCAACCCCCTCAGACCCCTCGGCACCTGCTCCTCAGCTGCCCAGACCACCAGGTATTTATTTATTTATTTATTAACTCATACACGCATCCAACCGTAAGGTTATGGCGGAATCTACAGTAAATACGAAATTAAGAAACCCGGGTGTTAGGCCAGGCTCTCACTGGGTTTGCCCCAGAGCTTGTCGTTAGGGTGTGGGGTTGTAGACCCCCAAATCTTGTTGTGCTTTTGTTCGTCAAGCGTCGTCTGTTCCAGGAGCCCTGTACGCTCGGAGGCCACCTCGCCGGGTCGTTCCCCCATTTCCTCCACCCTTCCCCTCCCGTTTTTTAACCATTTTTCCGCCTTTATTTCCCCCACAAAGCAAAAACAAAACCAAAGCAAAGTTAAACAGCCGCCGGGCCCCCTACGCCCCCACTCTCCTCCCCTCTCTCAACTCCTCCGCCAGTGTCTCCTGACTCTTTGCCCTTTGAAACACCCGGGCCCGCTCTGCCCCTCTTCTCCTCCCCTCTCTCCCCTTCTCCCTCCTTCTTCCTCAGCCTTTTCGCTGCCCCGCCTCGCCTCTCTCCCCTTCTTGTCGGTGGTGTTGTAAGTCCAAGATTGCCATTCCCAAGCACAATCTGGACGTTGATGCCTCCGCTCTTGACGACTTCTGCCCAAGTCTTCTTTGCGGAGGGGGTTGTCTGTCTGGGTTGGTGGGTATTCTTTCCCCTGCCACCAGTCTTCGTTGTAGGGGTCTTGCTGGGTGTCGCTGCCGTAGGTCTCGTCTCCTGCGCTTTCATCTTCTTCTTCTGCGTAGCCTTCGCCTCCACAGTCTTCCATCCGTTCGTCTCAGCAGGGGCAGTGCTTGGGGCGTCGGGTAGAGGTGTGTCCTGAGCAGATGAACTTTCAGGGTGAGGTTCCGGTGTCGCATCGGTTGACGTGATCGCGAGGAGAGGTAGGGGGGACATAGGCTTGAGGGCATCAAGCTTGTCCTGGGCGGCGGTAGTCGCATGTTTCGAGTGCATCAGGCTTCGCACCGGTGATGCAGCTCTCGGTTTGTGGTTGACCGGTGCTCTGGTCGTTGGTGAGGTGGGTTCGGTGTTCTGGTCGCTTCCCCTTCGCTTTCTCTTGCCAGGAGGGTTGCGGACAGCGTCCAGGACATCCTGAATGTCATGTTGGACGACGGACAGTTGCATAGTCATCTCTTCCATCGCTGAGGAAGAGGCCGTGAGGTTCGGTGAGGGGGGCGCCGAAATGACTTGTTGCTGGTCGTCGATTTTCCTCGTCAGGGCGGCCACAGCAGCCTTGAGAGCTGCTGTTTCTGCCTGTGTAGAGTCGTATGCTGCGCGCAGCTTCGCATTTTCGCCGTGCAGGTCGTTGAGTTTCGCCAGAACGGCGTCAAACCTGTCGTTGATGTGGTCGCTTATGTCGTACATCTTTTCTTCGACTGTGTCGAAGCGGCGGTGAGTCTCCTTGTTGTCCTGGTTCACACCTAACAAGGTGAGGGCACTGATCCGTGAGTGGTTCATGTGCAATGCTCTGTCCAGGCGCGCTTCATCGCAAGCTCCATATTCTTCAAGGATGAACTGGATCATGTCGCGGCGCCACATATACAGCGATCGGGTAGTTGTGTCTTGTTGCTGGTCTGTTGAAGCCGAAGGAACTGGTGATCCTGCCAAGACCACGCTCTGGAGGGGTTCTCCAGCACTGTTTCCATCAACTTCATCAACTATTCCATCTCTTCCATCAAAAGTAGAGTTAGATCCATCATGAGGAAGGTCGGCTAGAACGTTGTACGCGTTTTCAGACCGTTTCGCTCGTCGGGCGTTGTTCTGTCGTTGTTTTGGCGACATTTCGCGAGGTGGGGTAAGCCAAAACTCGTGAAAACTCTGATTTTGCGACAAAAGTCAACAAAAACGACGTAGAATTCCCTGAAAATTCAGAGATAACGTAACAGAGTGCTGCGAATCCGAATCCGATGAGAAAACCGGGGGTTTCGGTGCTCGTTGTTGAGAATGCAGGGGGGGGGGGTCGCCGTTGCCGTGTGGTGTTGTCCCCCAGACCACCAGGACGCCCGGACAACACTTCGACAGGATCTCAAACTCCACAGGAATTCCCGGATCAATTTGGACAACATCCTCTACACCCCCCTCCGGCACAAAGGCTCTCTCTTCGTTTATCTCCGCGACAAAGGTCGCTACTTCGGTATGGGCTCATGCCAGGTTAAGTAGGACTCGCAGGCGAGACCACCCCCGTTTCATTGGCAGCTAATAAGCAGCACCGCTTGACTTCTCCGTGCGTTGTAGATTCGTCGCTCTCTTTTGACTTCATGTATTCCTTCTCATTTTCTTTGCTTTTCTGTTTCCTTTGTTATCGCGGGAGGAGTAGGATAGGAGAAGACAGTGGAAGGAGAAGGGACCGGGGAGGGAAGGGGGGACGGGATTGCGCGACGAGAGTTTTTCCTTTGATTATTTCTTTTCTTTTGTTTTGTTTTTAAGGGCGGAAGGGGTAAACGGGATTGCACGAGGAGAGAGAGGCGCGATGGGAAGGGGCAGAGTGGGCCGGCGGAGGTTATCTTTTTCTTTTTGTTCGTGGAGGAAATAAAGGCGGGAAAAAAGGCTAAAACATGGGAGGGGAAGGGTGGAGGAAAGAGAGGACACCCGGCGCAGTGGCCTCTGTGCGAACAGGGCACTGGAACAGCAGACGCGGTTGGACAACAAGACCAACGAAGTAATAGTGGGGACAGGACCACAAAATCACCGCCTAAGGGAGGATCAGCGGAGGTAGAGACGGGACTTTGTTTTGTTTTTGCTTTTGACTTTCCATGTACTATAAACCTGTACCCTCGTCATAACCAATAAGGTTGCATACGAGTAATGAATAAACAAACAAACAAACAAACAGATGAAAGCGAAGGAGACGACATCTATGGCAGGGATACCGAGACAGACCCCTACAATGAAGAATGGTGGAAGGGGTAAGAATACCCACCAACCCAGACAGACAACCCCCTCCGCAGAGAAGACTTGGGCAGAAGTCGTCAAGAGCGGAGGCATCAACGTCCAGATTGTGCTTGGGAATGGCAATCTTGGACTTCCGACACCGCCGACAAGAAGGGGAGAGAGGAGGGTGGGGCAGCGAGGAGGCTGAGGAAGAAAGAGGGAGAAGGGGAGGGAGGGGAGGAGAAGAGGGGCAGGGCTGGCCCGGGTTTCTCAAAGGGCAAAGAGTCAGGAGATACCAGCGGAGGAGTTGAGAGAGGGGAGCTTTGTTTGTTTGTTTTCTCATTACTTGTTTGCAACCTTAAGCTTATGACAAGGGACAGATAAATACAAAAGAGAAGAAGAAAGAAACATAGAAGCAAAAACCCAGTCTCCGCCTCTACCATCCTCCTCCTCTTGATCGTTGTGGTTGTGGGGTCTGTCCCCACTGTTACTGCTGGGGTGTGTTGTCCATATCGCGACTCTTGTTCCAGTGCCCTGCTTGCACAGGGGCCGCCTCGCCGGGTTCCTCCCTTTCCTCCTCCCTTCCCCTTCCCATTTTTAACCGCACCACACGGCAACGGCGACCCCCCCCCCCTGCATTCTCAACAACGAGCGCCGAAACCCCCGGTTTTCTCATCGGATTCGGATTCGCAGCACTCTGTTACGTTATTCTCTGAATTTTCAGGGAATTCTACGTTGTTTTTGTTGACTTTTGTCGCAAAATCAGAGTTTTCACGAGTTTTGGCTTACCCCACCTCACGAAATGTCGCCAAAACAACGACAGAACAACGCCCGACGATCGAAACGGTCCGAAAACGCGTACAATGTTCTAGCCGACCTTCCTCATGATGGATCCAATCCTACTTTCGATGGAAGAGAAGGAAAAGTTGATGAAGTTGATGGAAACTTCGCTGGAAAAACCCTTCCAGAGCGTGGTCTTGGCAGGATCACCAGTTCCTTCGGCTTCAACACACCAGCAACAAGCGACAACTGAACACAGCCGGTTCAGAGCCTACCGTTGCTGCTTCGTATCTGCAATTAACAAGGCAGTTGCAGTTGATGACGACTATGCCACCCTAGATCAACTGTTCATAGACAACTCCGCCGAACTCACTGGAGCCAACTTCCTGGGGATACAACAGATCCACCAGGATACACAGCGACGCTTCAATACCCTCGAGGACACCATACGCGACAACAGCGATGAGATGCACCACAGATTCGACGTCACGATGTCGAAATTCAGCATTCTGCTGGACGAAAACACGAAGCTGCGCGCAGCATACGCCTCTACACAGGCAGAAACAGCAGCTCTCAAGGCTGCTGTGGACGCCCTGACGAGGAAAATCGACGAACAGCAACAAGTCATTTTGGCGCCCCCCTCACCGAACCTCACGGCCTCTTCCTCAGCGATGGAAGAGATGACTATGCAACTGTCCGTCGTCCAACATGACATTCAGGATGTCCTGGACGCTGTTCGCAACCCTCCTGGCAAGAGAAAGCGAAGGGGAAGCGACCAGAACAC
>JAJJXM010000180.1:0-21919 GCA_024516155.1 Pyronema omphalodes | reverse complement strand
CCACCGTCTCCTCCAGCATCAGCAACTTGATCTCTTGTTACGACTATCTTATCTAACCATATACCTGGGGAGAGACCTTAAGTTTATTCGGCCTGTGATCGATTAGTTTACTTCCTAGCTTCTTGGGAACTCTATTAGTTGATTATCTATCTCGCGAACGAAGCATTGACTGATCGAACAAACCTCGGTATTGAAAGCCTCAATACCCAGGTTCACACTACCCCTACAAGGAACTTACCACACGGCAACGGCGACCCCCCCCCCTGCATTCTCACCAACGAGCACCGAAACCCCTGGTTTTCTCATCGGATTCGGATTCGCAGCACTCTGTTACGTTATTCGCTGAACTTCAGGGAATTCTACGTTGTTTTGTTGACTTTTGTCGCAAAATCAGAGTTTTCACGAGTTTTGGCTTACCCCACCTCACGAAATGTCGCCAAAACAACGACAGAACAACGCCCGACCATCGAAACGGTCCGAAAACGCGTACAATGTTCTAGCCGACCTTCCTCATGATGGATCTAATCCTACATTTGATGAAAGAGATGGAAAAGTTGATGAAGTTGATGGAAACCTCGCTGGAAAGCCCTTCCAGAGCGTGGTCTTGGCAGGATCACCAGTTCCTTCGGCTTCAACACACCAGCAGCAAGCGACACCTGAGCACAACCGATTCAGAGAATTTCGCCGCGATCTGGTTATTGCTATGCGAGACGCTATCGAAAAAGACGACAACGACAGCAGCTTGAGCCCCCTGTTCTGTGAACATGAACCGCTTTTCACAGGAGCAAGCTTCCTGGGGATTCAACAGATCCACCGGGACACACAGCGACGCTTCAATACCCTCGATGACACCATACGCAACAACAGCGATGAGATGCGCCACAGATTCGACGTCATGATGACGAACTTCGACATTCTGACCGGCGAAAACACGAAGCTGCGCGCAGCATACGACTCTACACAGGCAGAAACAGCAGCTCTCAAGGCTGCTGTGGACGCCCTGACGAAGAAAATCGACGAACAGCAACAAGTCATTTCGGCGCCCCCCTCACCGAACCTCACGGCCTCTTCCTCAGCGATGGAAGAGATGACTATGCAACTGTCCGTCGTCCAACATGACATTCAGGATGTCCTGGACGCTGTTCGCAACCCTCCTGGCAAGAGAAAGCGAAGGGGAAGCGACCAGAACACCGAACCCACCTCATCGACAAACAGAAGACCGGTGCACCACAAACCGAGAGCGGCATCACCGGTGCGAAGCCTGATGCACTCGAAACATGCGACTACCGCCACCCAGGACAAGCTTGATGCCCTCAAGCCTATGTCCCCCCTACCTCTCCTCGCGATCACGTCGACCGAAGCGACACCGGAACCTCACCCTGACAGTCCATCTGCTCAGGACACACCTCTACCCGACGCCCCAAGCACTGCCCCTGCTGCTACCGCCTCACGAATCAACTGGCAAAAAACGGATTGGGACACTTCTACCAGGGAGCTACAAACCCTCGCCGAGGCCAGTCACCCGTACTGGACACACCTCCGCGCAAACCCATCCGCAAGTAACCTAGACGAATGGGCCGCCCTCATTCGTGACTCCATTCACGCGGCTGCCCAAAAGGCGACACCCACCCTCACACCAACTCCCCGCTCGAAGAGGTGGTGGACGGAGGAACTAAGCACGACTCGACGGAACATGCAGAGCGCAAGAAAGAGGTGGAAATCAACTCGCCTCCCGGCCCATCATGCAGAGTACAAGCGCCTCCGAAAACCCATTACCGCAGAGTACGACACGCAAAGGACTCATTGTGGAAGGAATACCTGGCCGCCGCAGAAGGCCCCGATGTCTGGGCCGCCTTCAGATACACAAACCCCCGGCGCGCCCAACTGACCCCCCCAATAAAAACCCAGGTAGGTGGGATAGACAAGGTACACGTTGATTTCGAAGGCCAAGTAAACGCCTTTCAGGCTCTTTTCCCACCCCCCCCCCACTGCCCCTCCGACTCAAATCCCCCCTACACACCCCATCCCCTGGCACACAATCACCCCCGAAGAAATACGCCACGCTACTTACTCCTCCTCCCCCAAGAAAGCCCCCGGTCCCGACATGATAACGTTCGCATGCCTGAGGAGAGCCTACGATGCAATCCCCAAGGTGTTCGATGCGCTGTATGCAAGGCTAGGTGACAAATGATACCACCCAAGCTACAGCGCAGTTAAGGCCTATCGACCCATCGCGTTGCTGAACTGCATGGGAAAACTCTTGGAAAAACTTATGGCAACCCGGCTCAGCCTTATGGCGGAGTCACACAATACTGCATGCAGACCAGATAGGCGGGCGCCTCAAACGCTCGGCTATCGACGCTGCAATGGCCCTAACGCACGAGGTCGAAGCGAATGCGGGGCGCCGCATGGTGACCTCCGCGCTATTTTTAGATGTGCGAGGAGCCTTCGACAATGTCTCTTCCGCGCGCCTCATCACGACCATGCGTACACTGGGCTGCCCAACCGCAGTTGTCTCCTGGTGTGCAACTTTCCTAAACGACAGGACAACAGCCCTATCATTCGACGGACGAACAGACACACAGCGACCTATTAGGACGGGCATCCCCCAAGGTTCCCCGGCGTCCCCCATTCTTTCCTCATCTACCTGCGCCCTCTATTTGAGAAATTACAAACGACTCACCCCACGTTATGGACCCCGAGCTACATGGACGACGTAGCTCTCGTTGCACACGGGCGTACCAGAGAAGAAAATGCCCGCGAACTGGAAGTCGCGGCTCGCACCGCCTTCGAATGGGCCCGAACAAATGCTGTAGCATTCGACGATTCGAAATCGGAGCTGCTACACTTTCACCGCTCCCGCACAGAAACACTCACCGACGCCATAAACGTACGCTTGCCAAACGGAACCATCATTGACCCAGGGACGAAAGGAGGACGGACGGACGTGGTTCGGTGGATCGGGATATTTTCACAGAAAACTCTCCTTCTCATATCATGTAAAAACGAGACTGACGGCCGCCGTTAGGTCCCTCAACGCCCTCCGAAGCCTTGTCCGTCACGGAACAGGTTTGTCCCCGTCTGCGACGAGAACACTTTACATAGCGTGTGTGCTGTCTAGGTCCGACTTTGGTTCCGAGACCTGGTGGACAGGGCAAAAAAGCCTCGCCAATTCACTACAAATGCAACGAAACTCTGCCCTCCGCCGAATTCTGAACGCTTTCGCCTCGATGCCAATCTTAGCCCTACACAACGAAGCAGCTATCCCCCCGGTTTCAGTCCGCCTACACCACCGCACTCGCAAATACGTCCTCCGCCTCCTCCCTTTCCCCCCCAATCACCCTGTCGTCAGACGCTGCCCCTCCTCCTTCCCCATTCCCGATCACTTCCACTCCTCCATCTGCAGCCCATACGAGTATGACTATCAATGGCAGTCACCAGGCACGGCCCCCTCCCGTCTCGTCACTATGCTCCGCTCCGTCAGCAAGTGGGTGCTACCTGACTACATCATCGAAAACACATCGCAACCCAATCCTGCCCCATGGGGGTGCCCCCGCCTCAAAATCAACATCACCTCCCTCCCGAAGCCAGAGGCGGCTACAGCACACACAACACTTCTCCAGACCCTCCGCGCAGACCCCCGCAACATTATCGCATACACTGACGGTACACAACTAAATGGAAGAACCGGAGCGGGATATTGCATCACCGACGGTCTACCTCGCCGAGTGGAAGAACTCATCCCAATGGGCGATACAACCGAAGTATTTGACGCTGAGCTTAGAGCGATACACGACTGCCTTACGACCTGCCAAAAAACTATCACCCTCAACAGGCACACCCGCCGCAAAATACACATTTTCACAGATCAACAAGCAGCCATCCTCCGCGCCTCCCTCTCCTCCTACGGTCCCGGCCAAGAACTGGCCCTCTCGATCCTCACGACGGTGTCCGCTCTTCGCCGATCCGGATCGTCCGTAACTCTACATTGGGTCCCTGGCCACACAGACATCCCCGGGAACGACACAGCCGATCTCCTGGCAAAAACAGCTACCTCCCTTAATCCCACCGCGCCTCCCCCGATTTCCCTCTCCTGGGTTAGACGCCAGGGACGAGAACAATATGTCACCGACTGGGTAAACTGGTACTCTTCATGACCAAAGCCCAAGACGTACGACGCCCCCCACCGCAAAAGACTCGACAACGCATACACTACCGTCCCGCGAAAGATATCGACGGCCATACTGGGACTCCGCACAGGCCATGGCTATTTTGTGGACTGACTAGCACACCCCCCCACCGCCAAATACCCCTCCCGCTCCTGTCATTGCCCACTACATCCCCCACAAACCCCCAAACACCTAATCCTCTCCTGCCCGAACTTTAACACACAGCGGACTGAACTACGCCATACACTACACATCCCCCGACTACGCCAACTGACTCTCTCCACGATCTTGAATACGACCGCCGGCACGAAAGCTCTGTCCACCATGATCTCGGACACCAAGGTGGCGACCGCCGAATGGGCACACGCGAAGTTGAGTACTCACCCCGCAGACGAGGACACCCCTCGTACACTGACGACTGGCTGGTGGACGCTGCTGGGCCTAACGGACGAGCACGCGGAAACCCACGACAACTAACGAAAAAGAAAAAACAAAAAAAAAGAAATATAAATAAAATAGAAATACAATACTGGGAATGACGAAGGGAGGAAGGGCAGCGTGAGGGAGGAGACGCAGGGGATGAGCAGCGAGGCAAAGGGGGCAGGAGGAGCAATGGGGGGACGAGGAGGAGTTACTTTTCCTGTTTTCTTTTGTTTCTTTGGGGGAGGTCAAGGGGAACGTGAGATGGGCGGGGAGGCGAAGATGACAGGTGCACGGGAAACGAGATCGGAGACGGTGACGAGTGAGAGGTGATGATGCGCGGAGGTAGAGAAGGAGAAGAGGCGCGGACGGGAGGGAGCAGCGGAGAGCGATGACAGGGGGAGAGCAGAGGAGTTGAGGACGTGGACGGAGAGAGGGGAGAGAGGGGAGGCGAGAGGGCGGTGGCCCGGAGGAGTTACTCTTTCTTTGTTCTGTTTTTTTGCCTTGTGGAGGAAATAAAGGCGGAAAAATGGTTAAAAATGGGAGGGGAAGGGTGGAGGAAATGGGGGATCGACCCGGCGAGGTGGCCTCCGAGCGCACAGGGCTCCTTGGATCTGACGACGCTAGATGAAAAACTGCACGGCGAGCCTTGGGAGACTGCACTCCCACCCACATAGACGGCTCTGGGGCTTACCCAGTGGGGACCTGGCATCACCCCCCGCACAGAGAAACTGTGCGTTGACCCCCCCCCCCCAACTACCCCCCACACCCATAACACCCGCTCTTCCCCCGAAATCCCTTGGCACACATTCACCCCCGATGAAATTCGTACTGCTATTTTTACCTCTTCCCCGAAAAAAGCCCCTGGCCCTGACACCATCACGTTTGCATGCCTTAGAAAAGCATACAACGCGATCCCCCACGCGTTCAACGCACTGTACTCGGCGCTCGGCAAGAAAGGATACCACGCGAAGTGCTGGCGAGAAGCCACCACGGTGATCATCCCAAAGCCAAACAAGCTCGATTACAGCGCGGTGAAGGCGCACCGACCGATCGCATTGCTTAATTGCATGGGAAAGGTTTTGGAAAAACTGATGGCGACGAGACTCAGCCTTATGGCGGAGTCACACGACATCCTGCATGCAGATCAGATAGGCGGGCGCCCTAAAGGCTCGGCTATCGATGCTGCGATCGCACTAACGCACGAAGTCGAAGCGAACGCTAGACGTCGCCTAGTTACTTCTGCTTATTTTTAGACGTACGAGGCGCGTTCGACAATGTCTCCGCGGACAGAATGCTCGCGACGATGCGCACACTAGGCTGCCCCCAAGCAGTTACATCGTGGTGCTCCTCCTTCTTGAACGACCGTTCTACCGCCCTCTCGTTCGACGGCAGAACAGCCAATCAGAACCGGCATCCCTCAAGGCTCCGGCGTCCCCAATCCTTTTCCTTATCTATCTTCGACCCCTCTTCGACGCCCTACAGACTGCCCACCCAACACTTCGGACAGCCAGCTACATGGACGACGTAGCACTTGTTGCACACGGCCGCTCCAGAGAAGACGACGCCAGGGAACTAGAATCCGCCGCTCGAACCGGCTTTCGCTGGGCGCAGCAAAACGCCCTAGCCTTCGATGACTCTAAGTCGGACTTACTACACTTCCACCGTTCGCGCACCGACAACCGGACAGAAGGAGTCAACGTCCGTCTCCCAAACGGCAGGGTGGTGAACCCGGGAACAAGAGGAGGAAAAACAGACGTAGTTAGGTGGATCGGAATTTATTTCGACAGAAAACTTTCCTTTGTAAATCTTGTAAAAATTAGACTAACGGCCGCTGCGAGATCCCTCAACGCCCTCCGAAGCCTAGTGCGTCACGAGACAGGTTTGTCCCCCTCAGCAACTTGTACCCTTTACATCGCGTGCGTCATTTCTAGGTCCGACTTCGGCTCTTATATCTGGTGGATGGGCCAAAAAAGTCTCGCCAACCTCGTTCAAACCCAACAAAACTCAGCCCTCCGACGACACCTAAACACCTTCCACTCAACACCGATAATCGCCCTCCACCATGAAGCTGCCATACCCCCCGTCTCAGTCCGCTTGCAACACCGCACCCGGAAATACGTCCTGCGCCTTCTCTCCCTCCCCCCTCACCACCCCATTGTGAAACGCTGCCCCTCCTCCTTCCCCGTGCCCCTACACCTCCACACATCCATTTGCAACCTCTACGAATACGATCACCCATGGCAGTCCCCCGGTAACGCCCCGTCCCGTCTCGTCAGCATGCTATGATCAGTGAACAAATTTGGTGCTACCTGATGACGATATCTGTCAGGGAACTAGGAACGGACGTTCGAAGAACACACTGAACACTACCGGCAAGGGGGGACTAGGCGGGTTCCAGGATGGGGAACAGAAGGACAAGGACCGAAGTGCACGGCAGACGGACGGCACACGGAACAGGGACAGGGACAAGGACAAGAATGACGTGGGACTGAAAGGAGAAGTCTTTATTAAGGACAAGGGAAAGTCACAAGACGTTCGATGGAGAACTCAACAACGGGGAGGCAAGCCTCCTTATGTACAAAGGGGCGGCCAGCACTCTTGCTGGGCCGTCATCCAACATCGCTACATGACAGCTTCCGTTCTCCATCAATTCACCTGCGACGCCACAGCTCTCCAGCTCATGGTACGTCATCCATCATCATCAGTCTATCAACCAATGGCACGGCACACACACAAAACAACACAACACAACACAACACGGCAAGACAACGGCACGATGTCGACAACAACAACGACAACCATGATGATGCAACAACACAACGGCTCGTCAGCCGTGTGCCGTGACAGTACCCCCCGTTAGGCTCGAGTTCCTACGAGAGGAGAAGGTTTGTGTGGGTATAACTGGTGGAATTTCTCAGCGGCCTCAGTTTCGGATAGGTTCGTTTCCGGTTCCCAGGTTGGAGAGTCATGGCCGGTCCACTTGACGAGGTACTGCAGGTTTCCTCTTGACCAACGGCTATCCAGAATTTCGTCCACGAACCATTCTTCTTCGCCGTCTACTACTACCGGGGGGCGGTGGGATAATCTGGCCAGGGAGGGGGTCCGAAGGGGCTGGGTTTAGTAGGGACACGGGGAAGGTCCTGTGATGTTTCATTGTCTCCGGTATGTCCATTCATAGGCGTGGGATCCAATGGGTCGAACACGGTGAAGGGGCCTAGGTGTTTGTTTTCTAGTTTCTTTGAGGGGCGGCGGGTTCTGAGGTTGCGGGCGTCCAGCCATACCAGGTGTCCTGGTTTGAAGACCGGCGCGGGGAGTCGGGAATTGTCGGCGGCTTCTATGTGGCGGGCTTGGGCGTATTTCATTTCAGAACGTAAGACGTCATGGATGTGCGACATCCTTTCCGCTACCTCGTTCGCTTTCACTTCTTCAGGATTGTCTGTCCTGATTTCCAATTCGAAAGAGCATTTGGGGTGTCGGCCGTATACGGCGTAGAACGGGACAGCGACGTTGTATCCGATACTTGGTTATTTGCAGCAAATTCTGCCAGTGGTAAAAATTTCTCCAGTCGTCTTGTAAATAACAGACGTACGCGCGGAGATATTGCTCCGTAACCGCATTGATTCTTTCTGTTTGGCCATCGTCTGGGGGTGGAAGGCCGTGCTCGTGGCAATCTCGATACCCATGCAATTTGCCAGGTGTTTCCAGAAGTGGGCCACAAATTGGGCCGCGGTCGGACACTACTGTGTCTGGCAGCCGTGTAGTTTGAATACGTTTTCCAGGAAGAGTTGCGCGAAGCCTTCTGCGTCTATCGTGGAGACAGGGCACAAGTGCCGCTGTTTCGTGAGTCGGCAAACGATCGCACATATTGCGTCGAAGCCTTCTGATGTCGGTAGTCCAGTAACAAAGTCCACAGATATATTCTGCCAGGGTGGTGCGGGACCGGTAGGGGTTTCAAGGTTCCATAGGGTGCGTGGCGGGTAGCTTTTGTTCTTTTACAAGTGTGGCAATTTCGGACGAATTGGTCCACATTTTTCTCATCGAGGGCCAGTAATAATTCCTGGCGAGGAGTTCGAAAGTTTTGCACGGCCCGGGTGTCCCATGGTGGGGGGTGTGGTGGTGTCTTGTAGTAGTTTCATCGTAGTTTGTCCAGCGCGGGGACATAGAGGCAGTCTCGGTAGTACAATCTGTTTTCCAACACGGAGCAATCGGCGAGTGATATGTCCTTACAGATTTGTGTACCGTCTTCCAGCATTCCCAACACTCGGTTTGGGAATGAATCTGTCTTGTAGCCCTCCTTAAACAGGAGGTCCACTTCGGAGGGTGCAAGTTTCATGGGCGGGGTCATGCACAATTGGAAGTTTTGTGGCTTTAGAACAGCTTGCTGTTCGCTAGTATGCGTTCGTCTCCCTTCCCGGGAGGTCGGCGGCTCGTCTTGTCAGGGCGTCCGGTTTTCCTCCCAACGTTCCCGGTCGATAGGTGATGACAAAGTTGAACCGAGACAGGAATTCGGCCAGCGTGCTTGTCGTCTGTTTAGCAGCTTTGTCGTCATAAAGTATTCGAGATTCTTGTGGTCTGTCAATACTTTTATAGGGAAGGCGGAGCCCTCCAAGTGGGACGCCATTCCTCGAAACAACGAACTATTGCCAGTAGTTCTTTGTCATAGATTTCATAGTTGCATTCTGCCGGGGAATGCTTTTTGGAATAAAACGCGACGGGGTGTACACGTTATCGTCGTCGTATTGTGATAAAACTCCAGCAGACACATAGTCGGATGCGTCTGTTTCTACTACAATCGGTTTCTCGTAGTCGAAGTGCTTGAGAATCGGTGCTGATGTAAATGCGTCCTTCAGTCGGTCGAAGGCGCTTTGCTGATCTTTACCCCAGGTAAAGGGGATTGCTTTACCATCTTTCTTTTTGGTCAGAGCCGTCAGCGGGGAGACCACTTTTGAGTAGTCTTTGATAAATCTTCGGTAGAAATTCGCGAAGCCTAGGAACTCTTGGACCTGTTTCAAATTGGTTGGTTCCTTCCAATCTCTCACTGTGGCTACTTTGGAATCCATCATGCGCGCGCCGTCGCGGCCAATGTTGTAGCCCAGGTACTGTACCTTAGCAACTTACACTTCTCTGGCTTCAAGTGCAGTTTTTCTTGTTTGAGAGTCGTTCCAAGATCTTTCGGACGTGTACGGTGTGATCGGGCTTTGTTTCAGAAAACACCAGGATATCGTCCAGGTATGGTCTCAGGCATCATTTATAAATGCCTGGAAAATTGGCAGGCGCGTTGGTGAGCCCAAAGGGCATCACTTTCGACTCGAATAGGCCGTACCTTGTCCGGAAGGCCGTCTTCCATTCTTCACCTTCTGCCATTCTGATAAGGTTATAGGCGCTGCGGACATCCAGGGTCGTAAAGTATCGAGCTTTGGAAAGATTCATCATAGTTTCCTGTATCAGTGGCAGCGGGTACCGGTTCTTCTCGGTACCTTCATTCAGGTCTTCGGTAATCGACGCATAGGCGTAGGGATCCGTCTGATTTTTTCACGAATAATATCGGCGAGGCGGCTGATGATGGGAGCGTTGTATAGATCCTTTCTCCAAATTCTCATCGAGCCACGCTTTCCAGCGTCTGCAACTCGTTGCGTGACAGCGAGTATAACGGGCCAAAGGGGGGGACGAATCCCTCTTTCAGTGGGATCTTGTGGTCGTAGGGTCGGTGTGGGGGGAGTTCCTTCGCGTTGACCTCCTTGAATAAATCGAGGTAGTCATGGTACTCTTCGGGATCATGTCTTTCAGTTCCGCATCCGTGAGGGGGGGGCTGTTGTTTGTTTGTTTGTTTGGTCTCTCATTACTTGTTGCAACCCCGAAGGTTATGACAAGGGACAGTGAATACAAAAGAGAAGAAGAAAGAAATGTAAAAGCAAAAACCAGTCTCCACCTCTACCAGTCTCCTCCTCTTGATCGTTGTGGTTGTGGGGTCTGTCCCCACTGTTACTACGGGGGTTTCTTGTCCAAGCGCGTCTGATGTTCCAAGTGCCCTGCTTGCACAGAGGCCGCCTCGCCGGGCTCCTCCCTTTCCTCCTCCCTTCCCCTTCCCATGTTTAGCCATTTTTCCGCCTTTATTTCCTCCACAAAGCAAAACAAAACCAAAGCAAAGTTAAACAGCCCGCCGGGCCACCCTGCCCCCATTCTCCTCACCTCTCTCCCCTCCCTCCGCCGGTGTCTCCTGACTCTTTGCCCTTTGAGACACCCGGGCCCCGCCTGCCCCTCTTCTCCTCCCCTCTCTCCCACTTCTCCTTCCTTCTTCCTCAGCCTCCTCGCTGCTCCCCCTCGCCTCTCTCCCCTTCTTGTCGGTGGTGTTGTCAGTCCAAGATTGCCATTCCCAAGTACAATCTGGACGTTGATGCCTCCGCTCTTGACGACTTCTGCCCAAGTCTTCTTCGCAGAGGAGGTTGTTGTTCTGGGTTGGTGGGTATTCTTTCCCCGTCCACCATTCTTTGTTGTAGGGGTCTTGCTGGGTGGCGCTGCCGTAGGGTCGTCTCCTTCGCTCTCTCTGCTTCTTCACCTCTGTGTAGCCTTCGCCTCCACAGTCTTCCATCCGTTCGTCTCAGCAGGGGCAGTGCTTGGGGCGTCGGGTAGAGTGTGTCCTGAGCAGATGAACTGTCCAGGGTGAGGTTCCGGTGTCGCATCGGATGACGTGATCGCGAGGAGAGGTAGGGGGGACATAGGCTTGAGGGCATCAAGCCTTGTCCTGGGCGGCGGTAGTCGCATGTTTTGAGTGCATCAGGCTTCGCACCGGTGATGCCGCTCTCGGTTTGTGATTCACCGGTCTTTCTGGTCATTGGTGAGGTGGGTTCGGTGTTCTGATCGCTTCCCCTTCGCTTTCTCTTGCCAGGAGGGTTGCGAACAGCGTCCAGGACATCCTGAATGTCATGTTGGACGACGGACAGTTGCATAGTCATCTCTTCCATCGCTGAGGAAGAGGCCGTGAGGTTCGGTGAGGGGGGCGCCGAAATGACTTGGTGCTGTTCGTCGATTTTCTTCGTCAGGGCGTCCACAGCAGCCTTGAGAGCTGCTGCTTCTTTCTGTGTAGAGTTGTATGCTGCGCGCAGCTTCGTGTTTTCGCCGAGCAGAACGTTGAATTTCGTCATCATGACGTCGAATCTGTGGCGCATCTCATCGCTGTTGTTGCGTATGGTGTCATCGAGGGTATTGAAGCGTCGCTGTGTATCCCGGTGGATCTGTGGTATCCCCAGGAAGTTGGCTCCAGTGAGTCCGGCGTGATTGTTTTCAAACAGTTGATCTAGGGTGTCATAGTCGTCATCAACTGCGACTGCCTCGTTAATTGCAGATACGAAGAAGCGACGGTAGGTTCTGAACCGGCTGCGTTCAGTTGTCGCCTGTTGCTGCTGTGTTGAAGCCGAAGGAACTGGTGATCCTGCCAAGAGTGAGGGGGGGCTTGTCTTGTAGGGCGACGGTGATTTCGTCCAACGATAGCGAGAACACTGTCAGGCTTTCGTCTTCTACCATTTCTTTGAAGTCGGAGATGGTTAGACTTGAGATCGCTATTGGGGGTTCAGTCCGGAGGGTCGGGGACCGAGTCTTCTAACTCAGGCATGGGGTTTGTGTCGGGCTCGTGGACAGCGGGAGGGGGCCTCGAGTCCAGGACCTCGACACCGGTTGTGCTTACAGGCCACGGGGTGCAGTTCCTTAGGCAGTATTGTGAGTCGAAGCTTACAGTGTTGGAACTGAAGCTTATTGTTACGTCGTGTTTCTTCAACCAGGGGATGCCCAACACCACCGGGTAGTGACCCAACTTGGTGACGAACATGGGAAGGGTTTCCGAGTGACCATTGATGGTACACTCTACTTGGGCAAGGTGTGTGATTTTTCCTGAGGATATGGGTCGTCCGTCGACAACTTCGACCGTTCGGGCGGTGGGTGGGGGGGTTAGAGGGAGTTTGTGATGGCGGGGCGAAATTGCGGTCAACAAAGGCGATACCAGTGGCGCCGCAGACAACGAGCGCTACTGTTTTCACGGAGCGGTTGATTGGAAAACAAGGAGCAAGAGAGAACAAGGTGTTTGCATTCTAACTTTCCAGTAAAACTTGCACCCGATAATAGCAATGTATCAGCAATAATTTTCCCACCAGCGGCAGAGCCATCTTCTTGCAGCTGGTTGAATCTTTTCCCGACACCTCTTCCTCATTATCCAATAATTCCACACTCGCCACTTTAACATTCGTCTTGGCGGGGCACGACGCAGCCATGTGGCCGAGGCCACCGCAGTAGAGGCAACGTCCTTCTGACAGGCGGGTCGCGCGTTCCTGTGCCGACAGTTTCTGACGGGGTCCCTGGGCAGGGGTTTGCTTGCTGGAGGAGGCGGTGGTGGCTTGGGTAGCGGGGGTGGGGCGACTGGTGGCGGGGGGGTGGCGGCGGTAGTGGGTTTAACTTGGCCGCGGTTGGTACGCAGCTTGCGGAGATTCTCAAGTGCTCTCAATTGGGTGTCAAATTTTTGGCACTGGTCAACAAATTCGTGCATCGTAGCGGTGGGAGGGGCGCCAACCAACTTTTCGTGCAACTCGAGGGACAGGCCGTTACGCAGAGCATCCATGGTGGCGGCCTCATCCCAGCCTAATTCTGCGACCAGGCGGGAGAACTCTGCATAATAGTCTGAAAATTCGCGGTTGTTTTGTCGGAGATTTTGTAGTTTGAAACGAGCCGTTGCGCGCTCGTCCGGGTCTCCAAAGGTAAGCTGTAGGATTTTAATGACGTCCTCGACGTCGTTGAGGGCCCAGCGGTTGCCATTTTCCTTGATATAAGGAAGAATTCGATCCAAGGCGCAGTCCGCGGAGGCGGCCCATGGCATAAGAAATCCGCTTGTGAGGGGTTGGGAAGCGTAATTCGTCGCTCACGAACTTGATGCGAAGCAAGGAAGACAAAGCGGCGGAGGTCCTCCCTGTTGGAACCATCGAAGGTTGGCGGATCCGAATTTTGTCTCCGGTAACGCGGATGCCAGGGGAGGCGAGTAGCGCGTTGATGAGTTCACGCTGGCGGGTGAGCTCTTTCTCAGTAGTAGTGAATTTCATTCGTATCTGCTTGTTCCTCCGGGGTTAGGAGGATTTCGGGGTTTCCGGGGGGAAGTCTTGGAACTGGTGCGATTATAGCGGGGGCGGGGGCTGCGGCTGCGGCTGTGGTAGGGGGTGCGGCGGTTCGCGGCACTGTTTCTGGGCCATTGGGGTAAACCTGGACGGAGCCAGTCTGAATAACGACAGGGGGAAATGGGGGCAGGGGTGGGAGCTTCTGGAGCGTGAGAGGCGACAGGGGCTGGAGACTCGAGTGCTGTTACGGGAGCCGGGGGTCTCCGCGAGGTCGTATAGGAGATAGCCCGTGGGATGGTCTTGGGCGTCTAGGATTGATTGCGTGAGTTGTTTGGTGAACGTAAGCGGTTCATGGCCGTCAGGGAACTGAGTCATGGAGGCAGCGTTAACGATTTGCTGCCAATGTCCTTTGTCGATAAGTTTCACGTGCATGCTGGCGGGCTGGGAGGATCGGCTTGACTCGGATGGTGTGGCGGACGTGCTCCTGGTAAGTGTAATCCTGGAGTTCCCAGAGGACCACAAGGTAGCAGTGATTTTCTGCTCTTCGGATGGTTGGTCGCACTGCGCCAGCGAATCGGTCGGAAATCCCGAAGGTCTCGTTTAGGGTGTGAGTTTCCAGGGCTTGTTTTAAGGCCTGTGTCCAAGCAGAACCGGTGGGGTTCATGCGTGTGGGTCGAATAATTATTAGATCGAACGTAATGTCAGGGAACTAGGAACGGACGTTCGAAGAACACACTGAACACTACCGGCAAGGGGGGACTAGGCGGGTTCCAGGACGGGGAACGGAAGGACAAGGACCGAAGTGCACGGCAGACGGACGGCACACGAAACAGGGACAGGGACAAGGACAAGAATGACGTGGGACTGAAAGGAGAAGTCTTTATTCAGGACAAGGGAAAGACACAAAACGTTCGATGGAGAACTCAACAACGGGGAGGCAAGCCTCCTTATGTACAAAGGGGCGGCCAGCACTCTTGCTGGGCCGTCATCCAACATCGCGACATGACAGCTTCCGTTCTCCATCAATTCACCTGCGACGCCACAGCTCTCCAGCTCATGGTACGTCATCCATCATCAGTCAGTCTATCAAGACCAACGGCACGGCACACCCAACAACACAACGACAACACAACACAACACGGCAAGACAACGGCACTGATATCGACAACAACAATGACAACACCATGATGACGCAACAACACAAACCGCTCGTCAGCCGTGTGCCGTGACAATATCGAGAATACGGCCCGCTCAAATCGCACCCCATGGCGCCACAACCCCATCCGAACGTCAATTTCACCCCTCCCCAAGACCGACACGGCAGTCGAACACGCCTCACTCCTTAACACCTTGCGAACCGACCCAACCAACGTCATCGCATACACAGACGGTTCCCAGCTGGAAGGCCGCACCGGCGCGGGATACAGTATTACCGACGGATTACCGCGACGACTCGACGAAATCATCCCCATGGGCGACACAACGGGAAGTCTTCGATGCACAGCTGCGTGCCATCCACGACTCCCTTGCGAGCTGCCTAAAAATCCTCCGACTCAACAACCCCAACCACCACCACATTCACATATTTACGGATAACCAAGCAGCGATCCTCCGCGCCTCCCGCACCACGTACGGCCCGGGACAGGAACTCGCTCTCTCAATCTACGAAATAGCCTCCTCCCTCGACCAACGACAAACGAAAGTCACCCTCCATTGGGTCCCGGGACACACCAACATACCCGGCAATGACTCTGCCGACCTCCTCGCGAAGAGAGCAACCTCCCTCACCCCCACCGCGCCGCCCCCAGTCTCCCTGTCCTGGATCCGACGGCGAGTCCGGGAGCAATATATTACCGACTGGACTCGACTGGTACACCTCAGCCAAGAAGCCAAAAACCTACAACGCCCCCCACCGTGGACGCCTCGATCACAGCCTATACCTCCCACCCACGCAAGATTTCCACAGCCATTCTGGGACTCCGAACCTGCCACGGATACTTCCTGGATTGTCTCGCGCACCCCCCCACCGATCGCTACCCCCTCCCGCTCCTGCCCATGCCCCATGACACCCCCCACAGACCCCTAAACACCTCCTATTATCTTGCCCACAGTACACCACACAGCGGACTGAACTTCGCCGAATACTCAAACTCCCTCGACGACGACAACTCACCCTCCCCACCATCCTCTACACCACCGCTGGCACCAAGGCCCTCGCGACCATGATCTCAGAGACTAAAGTCGCGACCGCCGAATGGGCGCACACGAAGCTAAGTACCCTCCCCGCTGAGGAGGACTCTCCTTTCACACTGACCACTGGCTGGGGGACGCTGCTGGACCTAACGGACGAGCACGCAAACACCCCAAACAACTGAAAGAAAAAAAAAAAAAAAAAAAAAAAACATAATAAAATAAATAAATAAACATACATAGGTACTTCGGGGACGCAAGAGGGAAGGAGGCGAGTGGAAGCGGACGATACAGGAGGCAATGGGGGGAGCAACGGGGGATGGTAGCTGGTTACTTTTCTTGTTTTTCTACTGTATTGTATGGGGACGTTCGCAGAAGAGGGGAGACTGGGGAGGCGGAGAGACGAGGAGCGCGGGGGAGAAGTGCGGAGAAGAAGACGAGTGAGAGATGATGACGCGGAGGAGACGCAGGGGACGAGGGGAGCAAGGCGCGGGGAAATGGAGGGGAAGGGAGTAGGGAGAAGGGCAGGAGTAGAAGAAGTGGCGGAGGGGGGAAAGAGGAGAGGCGGTGGCCCGGTGGAGTTATCTTTTTCTTTGCTTTGCTGTTATGTTTTGATTTGTGGAGGAAATAAAGGCGGGAAAATGGTTAAAAATGGGTGGGGAAGGGTGGAGGATACAGGGGAACGACCCGGCGTGGTGGCCCCTGAGCGAACAGGGCTCCTGGAACCGACGACGCGAGTTGGACTGAGACACAAGAAGAATGGGCGACTACACTCCCAGCAACCTCTGACAGCTCTGGGGCTTACCCAGTGGGGACCTGGCATCACACCCAGGTCCTTAACATTTATTTAATTTGTAGATTCCGCCATAACCTTGAGGTTGGATGCGTGTATGAATAAATAAATAAATAAATGAATAAATCCTTCTTGAACGACCGTTCCACCGCCCTCTCGTTCGACGTCGGAACAGACACCCAGCGACCAATCAGAACGGGCATCCCTCAAGGCTCCCCGGCATCCCCAATCCTTTTGCCTTATCTATATCCGACCCCTCTTCGACGTCCTAGAGAATGCCCACCCCACCCTTTGAAAACCCAGCTACATGGCCGACGTCGCCCTTGTTGCACACGGCCGCTCCAGAGAGGACAACGCCAGGGAACTTGAGTCCGCCGCTCGAACCGCCTTTCGCTGGTCGCCGCAAAACGCAGTAGCCTTCGATGATTCAAAGTCGGAGTTGTTACACTTTCACCGGTCGCGCACTGACAATGTGACAGCAGTAGTCAACGTCTGTCTTCCAAACGGCACGGTGGTGACCCCGGGAACAAGAGGAGGAAAAACAAAGGTAGTTAGATGGATCGGGATTTACTTCGACGGAAAACTTTCCTTTGTACATGATGTTAAAATTAGACTAACGGCCGCTGCTAGATCCCTCAACGCCCTCCGAAGCCTAGTGCGTCACAAGACAGGTTTGTCCCCCTCAGCCACTCGTACCCTTTACATCGCGTGCGTCATTTCTAGGTCCGACTTCGGCTCTGAGATCTGGTGGACGGGCCAAAAAAGTCTCGCCAACCTCATTCAAACCCAACAAAACTCAGCCCTCGGACGAATTTTGAACGCATTCCACTCGACACCGATAATCGCCCTCCACAATGAAGCCGCAATACCCCCCGTTTCAGTCCGCTTGCAACACCGCACCCGGAAATACGTCCTGCGTCTCTTCTCCCTCCCCCCTCACCACCCTGTTGTGAAACGTTGCGCCTCCTCCTTCTCCGTGCCCCTACAGCCTCCACACTTCCATATGCAACCCCTACGAATACGACCACCCCTGGCAGTCCCCCGGTGCCGCCCCGTCCCGTCTCGTCAGCATGCCACGATCAGTAGGGCAGATGGGTGCTACCCGATGACGATATCGAGAATACGGCTCGCCCGAATCGCAACCCATGGCGCCACAACCCCATCTGAACGTCAATCTCGCCCCTTCCCAAGACCAATGCGGCCGTTGAACACGCCAAACTCCTTGACACCCTACGAACCGACCCAACCAACGTCATCGCATACACGGACCGGATCCCAGCTGGAAGGTCGCACCGGCGCGGAGATACAGTATTACAGACGGGTTACCGCGACGACTCGACGAAATCATCCCCATGGGCGACACTGGCGAAAGTCTTCGATGCGGAGCTGCGCGCCATCCACGACTGCCTGGAGAGCTGCCTAAAAATCCTCCAACTGAACAACCTCCACCGCCGCCGAATTCACATATTCACGGATAACCAGGGAGCGATCCTCCGCGCCTCCCGCACCACGTACGGCACGGGACAGGAACTCACTCTTCTGAATTCACGAAGTAGCCTCCTCCCTGCGCCAACAACAAACAAGTGTCACCCTCCATTGGGTCCCGGGACACAGCAACGTACCCGGCAACGACTCCGCAGACCTCCTCGCGAAGAGAGCAACCTCGCTCACCCCCACCACGCTGCCCCCACTCTCCCTGTCTTGGACCCGACGGCAAGTTCGGGAGCAATTTATCACCGACTGGATCAACTGGTACACCTCAGCTAAGAAGCCTAAAACCTACGATGCCCCCCACCGTCGACGCCTCGATCCCGCTTATACCTCCCACCCACGCAAGATTTCCATGGCCATACTGGAACTTCGAACCGGCCACGGGTATTTCCTGGATTGCCTCGCACACCTCCCCACCGATCGTTACCCCTCCCGCTCCTGCCCATGCCCCACGCACCCACCACAGACCCCCAAACACCTCCTACTATCTTGCCCACAGTACACCACGCAGTGGACTGAACTTCGCGGAATACTCAAACTCCCACGACGACGACAACTCACGCTTCCCACCATCCTCTACACCACCGCTGGCACCAAGGCACTCGCTACCATGATCTCCGAGACTAAAGTCGCGACCGCCGAGTGGGCGCACAGGAAGCTAAGTACCCTCTCCGCTGAGGAGGACTCTCCTTTCACACTGACCACTGGCTGGGGGATGCTGCTGGACCTAACGGACGAGCACGCGAACACCCAAAACCACTAAAAAAAAAAAAAAAAAAAAAAAAAACAACGATGACATAGTAAAAGAAATATACATAGGTACCTCGGGGGAAGCAGGAGGGAAGGAGGGGAGAGGAAGCGGACGCGACAGGGGACAATGGGAGGAGCAACGGGGGATGGCAGCTGGTTACTTTTCTTGTTTTTTGTACTGTGTCGTATGGGGAAGTCCGGGGAAGAGGGGCGGCTGCGGAGGGGGGGAGGCGGGGAGACGAGGGGCGCGGGGAAGAGGAGTGGGGATGGGGACGAGTGAGAGATGACGACGCAGAGGAGACACAGGGGACGAGGGGAGCAAGGAGAGGGGGTAATTGAGGAGAGAGAAGTAGGGAGAAGGGCAGGAGTAGAAGGAGTGGCGGAGAGGGGCAAGAGGAGCGGTGGTTCCCCGATGGAGTTATCTTTTTCTTCGCTTTTCTGTTATGTTTTGGTTTGTGGAGGAAATAAAGGCGGGAAAATGGCTAAAAATGGGTGGGGAAGGGTGGAGGATAGAGGGGAACGACCCGGCGTGGTGGCCTCTGAGCGAACAGGGCTGCTGGAACTGACGACGCGAGATGGACTAAGGCACAAGAAAAATGGGAGACTACACTCCCAAAAACCTCTGGCACCTCTGGGGCTTACCCAGTGGGGACCTGGCATCACACCCAGGTCCTTACCATTGTATTTGATTTGTAGATTCCGCCATAACCTTACGGTTGGATGCGTGTATGAATAAATAAATAAATAAGAACTGCCTCAAATACATACGCCGTGAACACCTTCTCCGCCGTCAAATTGACATCTTCACTGATAATAAAGCTGCCATCAAAAGAGCGTCCCACCTCCGCCGCGGTCCCTGCCAGGAACTGGCATACCTCATACACGAAACAGCATACGAGCTCATCTCCTTCGCCGCAACCATTTCCGTCAATCGGGTACCAGGTCACGCTGATATCGCCGGTAACGAAGCCACCGACAAGATCGCGAAACAAGCAACGACGAAACCGCCCCACGTACACCTCCCGATGTCCTTGACCTGGCTGCGCCATCAGGCCGGGGACCACTCTACATCTGAATGGTTGAACTGGTACGTCACCTCGCCAGAACCAAACACGTATGCACCACCATGTTGCCGGCGCATGGACCCAGCGTACACCAACCACCCGCGATGGCTATCCACCGCAATTCTGGGTCAACGACCCGGCCATGGCTACTTCCCGGCCTGCCTGGCCCATCCCCCAACGGACACATACCCCTCCCGGCATTGTACATGCCCTCTGCACCCACCTCAAACCCCTCGGCACCTTCTTATCAGCTGCCCGGACTACCAGGAAGCTAGGACCACCCTCGAAAGGACCTCAAACTGCACCGCGACACAAGGATCAACATCACCAACATCCTCCATACCCCCTCCAGCACTAAGGCTCTCCCCACCTTCATCTCCGCGACGAAAGTCGCTACCGCCACATGGGCGTACGCTAAGTTAAGTAGGGCTCGTAGAAGAGACCAACCCCGTTCGTAGAAAGCTGACAACAGAGCCACTCGGCCACCCTGCGTGCACAGTCCTGAAGTTGTCGCTAACTGTTTCCTTTTCCTTCGTCTCTTCCCTTTCTCTTTCTTCCTCCCTTTGTTTGTACTTCGGACGGTTTTGGAGGGGAGGAAATGGGGGCGCGTTGATGAGGGAAATGTGGAAGGAGTTCGGGAGGGGGAATCACAGGACGGGATCGGAAGACTGGCGATGATGTAATGGACGATGGCGACGACAGTTGCTTTTCTTTGGACGTACGGGGTATGTTTGACTGTTGTTTTCTGTGCTTTTCTTCTGTTTTACATTACCTTTGTTCAGTCTGCCTTGCGTTGGTTTATTTCCTTTGTCAAGGGCGGAAGGTGTTTATGGGACTGCATGAGGAGTGAGAGGCGCGCGGGGAAGGGGCAGGGTGGGCTGGCGGGAGTTATATTATTATTTATTACTTTATTTATTATTTATTTATTTATTTATTTATTTATTTATTTATTTATTTATTTATTTATTTATTTATTTATTTATTTATTGATTTATTTATTTATTTATTTATTTATTTATTTATTTATTTATTTATTTATTTCTATTTATTTATTTTCTATTTATTTATTTATTTATTTATTTATTTATTTATTTATTTATTTATTTATTTATTTATTTATTTATTTATTTATTATTTATTATTTATTTATTTATTTATTTATTTATTTATTTATTTATTTATTTATTTATTTATTTATTTATTTATTTATTTATTTATTTATTATTTATTATTTATTTATTTATTTATTTATTTATTTATTTCTTTATTTATTTATTTATTTATTTATTTATTTATTTATTTATTTATTTATTTATTTATTTATTTATTTTATTATTTATTTATTGATTTATTTATTTATTTATACATTTATTTATTGATTTATTTATTCATTTGTTCATACACGCATCCAACCTTAGCGTTATGGCGGCTCTACAAATTTAAATACATAATTAGGAACCTGGACGCAATGACAGGTTCCCACTGGGTAAGCCGCAGAGCTGTCAGAAGTTTTTGGGAGTGTAGTCTCCGATCTTTGTTGTGCTTTAGTCCATCTCGTGTCGTCAGTTCCAGGAGCCCTGTTTGCTCAGGGTCCACCAGGCCGTGTCATTCTCCTCTATCCTCCATCCTTCCCCTCCCATTCTTATCCATTTTCCCGCCTTTTTGTCCTCCAAAAACAAAACCAAACAGAAGAAAGAATGAACTCCTCCGGGCCCTCGCCCCCTTCATCGCCCCTCTCTTCCCTCGCTCTCAACCAATCCTCGTACTCTCTCCTGTTGTCACCACGCTTCTTCCTGCGCATTCCCTCATTCTTCCCGCCCTTCTCTGACCTCTCGTCCTCCCAATCTCCAGCTGCTCACTCGCTCCCCATCCTGATGTCCCCTTGTCCAACTTCACCTCGCCTCTCTGCGTCCCTCTCCCCCAAAGAAACAAAACAACCAAAAGAAA
>JAJJXM010000018.1:600000-870629 GCA_024516155.1 Pyronema omphalodes | reverse complement strand
CTGATATATTGGGATAGAAGTAGTGACGAGACGTGGACAATGGCTTCAGTTCGAGTAATAATGAGTGATAGGATTGCGAATTTGAAGAGCTTCGTCTTTTCAATAGTTTGGTGAATTATTGGCTACGATTAGGGTTGATGAAAATTAGGGCTAGAGCTATGGTTAGAATTACGCCTTGGCTTAGAGGTATCCTGAAAAAGTATTAGCATCCTGAGAATTGGGACTGAAAATTGCGGGAGCTTACTTCTATCAATGAGGAAACATCGAAATCATAAACCAATATGCCCAAACTTAGCAAATGCATCCAATAGCGTACAATTTTAACGCAGGTGTACATGGACCCGGTGTCTTCCCAAGCCAACGCGACGTGCACGGTGTAGTCGGAGGCGCGAGAATTACTGAGAGACACATAAAATCCCCGTCTTAGAAAGTGATGGAGCATTGTGTAATAAGAAAGAGGTTCCCTCCTTATTCTATCTGACTAGTGCTACTGTTTACCTTTCATCCTTCATTTTATATACCCGAAAATGCAAGATATAAAAACAAAGAATAAAAACAACAAAAAGAAAGACCACAAGTTAAGCGTATCTTTATATACAAGGTGCATTCAGCTTATAGGTCTGCATATGTATGTACCTGCTATGTATATAGCACCATACCAATCGATTATCAGACTCACGTAAATAAGATTGGATATTAAATGCTATGTTATACTCTGGTTACTGTAATTGGGGTTCCCTGGTTTTCTGGTAGTTGGTAAATCTGCATACCTGTATGTCTATTTTATAATTTTTACTACCCGAGCGGCGGCATTGATGAACAATATGCCAGAGATGAGCAAGGGTATAAAGCTTTTGCTATCGATAAGAGATGATTTGAATCCCTCCATTACACGGATAAATCACTCATTGATCACTCGTGGCTCATGCCGAGCTTTTCCACACAGCGGCCTATATGATGCAAAAAAGTAATAACACAGCTCTCCTCCGCTCGTCAAAACAGCACGATCAACCCCCCAGAAAATGGCAATATGCAGGTACTTGGTATACAGTAGACACTCAATCCCTGCTGCAACAAGCCCTTCACATATTCCCCGGATCCCGTACCAGCAGTATGCAACATCCCCGCAAAGGGGCTTACTAAGAATACTTGCGAGGATATAGCTTATAGGAGGATTACCCATCCATAGCTAGTAGCTGGCTACCACGGATGATCTTTTAACAATGTGTTTGCTCCACTTCCGTGACTCTTCGACACTGGATGCTTCAAGTTGCCATGAGATACCATATCGAGGATCATCGGAATCTGGGGACTGGAATTCATCACATATCAGAATGATAACAGCAATAACGACAAATTCCGCCCCTCTGGATCGAATCCCCGGGAGGATATGAATACAAACGCGACTTAACTCTGAAGCTTTGAATCCTGGAGACATTCTCGGGTATGGAATGGATCTTTCACTACTACTCTCGCGCCAGCTTTGACCGAACAGATATCTAGGTATACTGGCACCGCCTTCTGGTTGAATTTGACGGAAGTGTGGAGGGCGCGGAATGGCTGAGGGCCGCATGAAAGATCGTTAGATTTTGTTTTCCGTCAGAAATTTCTCATTGTTTTTTCGTTGGTAAGTTTCAACGCCTGTACATCTATTCGCTATATCCGGTCTTTGCTGAATGACTGACAGTTATCTAGGCTCTTAGACGTTTGCTGGTTCCGTCCAGAGAAACGTACTCTGCACGATGAAACTGCCAGGATAATAACTCGGTAAGTTATCACTGTTCCCGCATCACTGCTACTACTTCTTGATTGAAGCCCTACTGACATGTTTGTAGACATTCGAGCACGACTTCTGCGAAACTTCGGCCGTTGAAGGCATCTTCTCCTACGATGCCGACTCCGGCGGTTTAATTCCACAATGGAACTTGACACAACTCGTGCCTGCTTTGATTCGTCGGCTTCTTTCGTCTGCTCTTTCAATCAGTTTTCGACCTCCCTCCCTACCACGCTCGAACAAAACCGAATTCCAGAAGACTCGTCCTCTGTGTTTTGCTCTCGAACACTAGCTGGGTAAGAGGAAGCAATTACATCAGGCGTATCCTCTTCCTTTGGCCCTTCTCCCGACGACCACCCCCACAGTCCTAGGATTAACGCCCCATCGGCTAGAATGCGAACACCGGAACGAAAATATCTTCGTCCGGCTCGCCATGATTCAACAGAAGACTTTCTTTTCTTCTGGTTTATTGTTTTCCGAGTTTTAGTGGTGGTCGTGGTTTATTAAGACTTTGCTCTCCAAAAGCCACCCCCTCCCCCCCCCCCCCTTCTTCCGTCCCACACGAGCACGTGGCTGCTTTAACCTTTTCTCTCTTTTCCTTTGTTCTTTCCAATTCCTCATTCTATTTTTCTTGGCCGCGTTGCTTAATGTATATGATCGCTTGTGTTTGGGATTACGGTGCTATCGTGGTTGGCATGAGCATCCGTACATCCATCTACCCGTGCCCTTTTCGCTTCCCTTTGTGAAGAATGAGGCTTTCCTTCTTTTGCCTCTTTTGATCCAACTTTTTGAATTAGAATCTTTTATCCCACTTGGGACTACGACGAGCGGTAAATCGACGCCCGGGGGCAGCAATACCGTCTCTGTCGGTGTCGCGGTTTTACCCTTCTTCTTCTTCTGTGTTGCTTTCTAACCGGTATGTATCATTCCTCTATATTCCTTTCGTTGTCTTCGGGAAGATTCCTAATTTTCTACCATCAGTTCACCATCATCTTTGAATAATCAACACCCGGATAATATCAATTCCACATACTAATTACTAGCTTTCAGAAAGTCGATGAGCTGAACAACCTAGCTGTCCTTCTCTTCCTCTTTCTACCAAGCGCTCCACCCGCCCCCATCACCTACAGCTCAACTCCCACCCTCTCCCCGCCGGCTCATCTCTTTCCTACCGCATACTTTCCTTCCTTGTCTTCCGAGCTATTAATTTGTCAAATGTTCAGACCTGGTAGTAGACCTCTAGGCTCCCTTCCTCACTTCCTCCCTTCATCTCCCGTCCCACCTTCTGCTATAACCAACCTTAATAGTGGTCAAGTTGGTGGGTAGCTTTAATTCTCTGGTTCGTTCTTGGTTTCTGAATGTTGGCTCCTTGATTGATAGATGTGCTTTCGGGGAATTAAGGGTTTTTTGTACGTATGGCTTGATTATACTTGGTTGATAATGAGACATTTTAAATGGTTATTGAGATTTGAAACTTACTTGATTGCTCATCGGCGGTGTTTATGTAACTTGTGGAGCTGCTGTAGAGACAGTATATTTTAGGTGTATTTTTCAGTTTGTATGCTCTTATCTGATAATTCGTTCTCTTTTTCTCGCTTCCATCTTCAATTGCCATGTTTTCAATGTCAACAGGCTATAGCGTATAAGCTCGGTGAGTAACGTCGTAGCCATCCTTAGGTTTTGTTAAAAGTAGGAAATTTTCTTTCTGCTACTGTTTTTTCCCTTACCCTTTTTCTTTCCGAAGACTGAAATATAGTTTCCTGATTTTGCAGATATCACATGGAGATTTTCCCATCGCTCTATTGACACCCTTCAGAACCATTTTTTTCTATTTTTATTTTTATTTTTTTTTTGGTCCAATAGAGCGGGGCGTCTGTAGTTCTATAGTAGCGAACGCCTATGGATTCGGAATACCGGATTCATTGATATCGCAAAATATTAGTGCAAGTTAGATTGCAGTTTTTGCCCAAAGATAAACCCACGGGTTTTACATATCCTCCTTTTAACTACCCGTGACAATCCGGTTAGATTGGTGATTTCGGTGGAATCAAAAATATCGAACCTACCTTTAACTTATCCGTGGTCATGACAGGTCACTCAATTTTCACATCGATTACTCGCATCCCGATTTTCTTTCCACCCGGTGACACTCACGGCATGTATAAAATAAAACGACGACTGTCGAAGAAAAAGTACATGTACATATCCTCCAATCTCTGCAGTATCGCCCTTCGCCTATTTCCCGAACCCTATGCCGGCAGTATCAACATCCCCGCATATGGGCTTACTAAGAATACCTTGCGGGGATATAGCATCTTGCGAGGATTAACCATTCGTAGCTATGTAGAACACCATGGAAAAAATTCTGGGGACGTGTTTGCTCCATCTCTTTCTCTTTTCGACATGTTCTGTCGACAGTTGATTCTTTAAGTTACTTGCCATGAAACACCATATCGAGGTACATCGGAATTTGCAATCTCGAATCCATCATACATCAGAATGACAACAACCGCAATTCCTGTACCGCTGAATTAAATTGCCGAGAGGAACTAACTGCGAACGCGACTTAACTCTCAACCTTGAGTCTGGGAGGTTTCTTTGGCTATGAAATGGATCTTTCACTACTCTCGCGCCAGTTTTAATCGAGACATATCCAAGGTCAACGGTCTTCTAATTGAACTTGGGAAGTGCGGAGGACGCGGACTGGCCGAGCATCGTGTGAAAGATCTTTAGATCTTTTCTTCCGTCAGAGATTCCTCATTGTTTTTGTTGGTAAGTTTCAACGCCTGTACATCTATTCGCTATATCCGGTCTTTGCTGAATGACTGACAGTTATCTAGGCTCTTCGACGTTTGCTGGTTTCGTCCAGAGAAACGTACTCTAGACGACGAGACTGCCAGGATAATAACTCGGTAAGTTATCACTGTTCTCGTTTCGCTGGTACTACTTCTTGATTGAAGCACTATTGACATGTTTGTAGACATTCGAGCACGACTACTACGAAACTTCGGCCGTCGAAGCCATCTTCTCCTACGATGCCGACTCCGGCGGTTTAATTCCACAATGGAACTTAACACAACTCGTGCCTGCCTTGATTCGTCTGCTTCTTTCGTCTGCTCTTTCGCTCAGTTTTCAACCTCGCTCTCTACCACGCTCGAACAAAACCGAATTCTAGAAGACTCGTCTTCTGTGTTTTGCTCTCGAACACTAGCTGAGTAAGAGGAAGCAATTACATCAGGCGTATCCTCTTCCTTTGGCCCTTCTCCCTACGACCACCCCCACAGTCCTAGGATTAACGCGCCATCGGCTAGAATGCGAACACCGGGACGAAAATATTTTCGTCCGGCTCGCTATGATCCAGCAAAAGACTTTCCTTCTTTTCTGCCGGTGTTTTGCAATGGTTTGTTGTTTTCCGGGTTTCAGCGGTGGTTTATCCCCCCCCCCCCCCCCCCCCCTCCTCTCTCTCTTCCGTCCCACACGAGCACGTGGCTGCTTCAACCTTTCCTCTCTTTTCCTTTGTTCTCACCAATTCCCCATTCTGTTTTTCTTGGCCGCGTTGTTTAATGTATATGATGCCTTGTGTTTGGGATTACGGTGCTATCGTGGTTGACATGGGCATCCGTACATCCATCTACCCGTGCGCTTTTCATCTTCCCTACCACGGCATTCTACTTCCCCTCTTTTTCTTTTTCGATCCAACTTTTGGAGCAAGAGTCTGTTATCCCACTTGGGATTATGAAGAACTGGTAAATCAATGCCCGGGGTAGCAATATCAGCTCTATTGGTATCGCGGTTTTACCCTTTCGCTTTGGTGTTGCTTTCTAACCGGTATGTATCATTCCTCCATTTTCCTTCTGTTGCCTTTCTGGACCTTTTCTTTCTAACTTTTGATACCCAGTTCACCTGGCTATCATCTTTCGATAGCTCACGCCGTGGTAATATTAATTCCACATGGAAATTCCCAGTCTGCGGCAAATGACGAGCTCAACAACCTAGCTATCCTCCTCTTCCTCTTTCTACCCAACCGTCCCCATCACTTTCACGTCAACCTTGACCCTGCCCCCATTCACTCATCTCTTTCCTACCGCATACTTTCCTTCCTTGTCTTCCGAGCTATCAATTGGTCGAATTTTCAGACCTGGTAGTAGACCTCTAAGCTCCCTTCTTCCCTTTTTTCCCCGTACCACCTTCCACCATATTCAACTTGGATTGTGGTCAAGTTGGTGGGTGGCTTAAATTCTCTGGTTCGTTCTGGGTTCCTGAATGTTGGCTCCCTGATTGATGGATGTGCTTTCGGGGAATTAACGGTTTTTTGTAGGGCTTTATGTTGAAACTTGCCTGCTTGCTGGTCGGCGGCAGCAGGTTATTATACAGCGGATGGAACTGTTGTGGAGGAGGTATATCGTAGCCGTGTCTTTCAGTGTATGCTCTCAATTATCCAGATAATGTATATGTCATTTAATTGTTCTGTTTTGGGGGTTTGTTTCAAGTATGGCATATATGGATGGACTGCAATGCTAATTGGCAATTGATGTATGAGTTTAAAGAGAAAGATGATGATATGTATTTACATATACGGTGAAAAGCGTTGGCAATCCTTCGTGGTATTGTTTGGTTAGTACTTTAACACTTTTCGGAGCCGTGTCGGATGAAGATTTTCTTAATTCATACTTTTATTTCAGTATGGTGATAATAAGATAGAATATTTATGTTCTGAGATGTTCTAGCAATCATTATCCGAAATTATATTTCTTGAATCATACAAACGAATGAGGAATGAAGAATTTTTGTTCACCAGTAGCCCCGACGATGGTCTTTCTTTGTTATCTTGGTGTAACTTTTCATCTCGGATATGAACACAGCTCTCTAAAGAGGATACTTTTTACCCCCAATACGATTATTTTATCCGGCTTAAATCCTCATCGCGTCTGAAATTTTCAATATCCCCCATACGCAACCAATACTTTCTCCACGCTCTCCATAGATATCCGCCTCCTCAATTCCTAATCAGTAATAAACCAAATACCTATCATACCGTCAAACATACCCCTCAATATCCCGAAAAACAAAAACCAAAAAATATCTTCAATTCCGATATAAAAGAAGCCAGAAGCCAGAAGCAAGAAGCTCTCTCGGCTCGGAATATTCAGCATTCAACACATCTATTCCAGCCTAGCCCAGCCTATCCTAGCCCATCGTAGCCCAGCTGCCAGCATACATAGCTTTAATCCCACTAGTCCTCTTCCACACACCCCATCCCCCCTTTAGCTAGTCCCAAAAGCACCCTACGGCGCTATGCCCACGGTGCAGACCCCTCTCCCTCTCTCCCCTCGAATCCCCAGTACCCACCAGCACCCACCAGCACCACCCGAGAAATCCGAAATCATGACGCATGCAAGATCTGCGTATCTCTGCACATCGCTATACATATCGGAGAAAATATATCGGAGAAAATATTGAAAGGATTAATAACCAAAAAATGGAATAGGTATTGATATGGTGATCGTTATTAAAGTTTAAAAGTTTAAAAGTTTAAAAGTTTAAAAGGTTATTTTGACGTTGGTTTGTTACTGTCGTGTATGTATGGATGGATACTTCTATATTGCGGTGTTGTATATATATACATGTATATATACACTTCCCCTACTTGGACTCATCCACCATGATCGTATATATGTACCCTATCCCCCCTAAGTCTCCTGTGGTCCCTCTTAATCGAGTCCCTCTTCCCGCCTCTTTTCGCAATCTTTAGAAACTTCAACGTCATATCTTGCTAATCCGAAAACAAACCCCCCCCCCCCCCCCCCCAAGCAGTCCGAGAACCTTGAAATCATCACGCAAGATTTACAGATTTCTGTACATCTCCCATATTGGATAAAATTAACTTTTTTTATTTCAATTCCCAAGGGTTCGATTCTCCAGTATTTGATTCCTAATTAATCGATAATGTACGTTTAGTTGCAACTTTTATGTAATTCCAAATGTCAGTTTTGACATAATCCTTCCGTAACCTTCCTCCACAATTACAACCATAACAATCCCTATCACAACATCTCCAATCTTGATCTCTTTTGCTTTGCTTTGCGTTTCTTTGCTTTGCTTTACGTCGCTCCGATCCGATATAATTTCCATCACCATTCCCAACCCTACCCGGAGCTATAACCTTCCACCACAAATTCCAAACATCATACATCATCTTCATCATCATCATCAACCCTTCCCTATCTCCTAGTTATTACCTTAAACCCCATGCCTCAAGCTTCAAGCTTCAAGCCTCAAGCCTCCTGCTCTGGTCTCTCTGGTCTCTCTGGTCTCTCTGGTCTCTCTGGTCTCTCTGGTCTCTCTGGTCTCTCTGGTCTCTCTGGTCTCTCTGGTATCTCTGATGTCTTCCATATTCATCACGCAATTAATCAACCATCAACTATCAATCAACCATCTGTTCTTACTCTTTATATATATTCTCGATTATCAATGCTAATTCCCACATATAGCAATCATAACCAAACCAAACCAATCATAACCAAACCAAACCAAACCTTATCCCATCTCACCGCACCTCATAGTATGCAAACTTCCCAGCTTCCCAGCAAAGCAAATCAAATCCGAGGAAAAGCCAAGCAAAGCGCAGCCTCAAAAAAACAGCCATTTCTCAACTACAATACAATCAAATCAAAGCAAAGCAATCAAAGTAACCATTCTTAGCCGTGTTATATTCATCATCATCACCATCATCACTATATTCATCACCATCATCACCATCATCACCATCATCACCATCATCACCATCATCACCATCATCACCATCATCACCATCATCACCATCATCACCATCATCACCATCATCACCATCATCACCATCATCACCATCATCACCATCATCACCATCATCACCATCATCACCATCATCACCATCATCATCATCATCACCATCATTAAGCAACAAACAAAGAAAAAACCCCCCCGAAGAAAAAAGAAATAAAAAAGCAAGTTTAATACAAAGCAGTATATACTGTATATATGACAATCATCTCTTTAACAATAAACCAACAACAATCCTGTAAAAGCCAAGAAAAGCCAAGAAAAGCAGAAGATGAAAGCAAAGCAAAGTCAAGCAAAGAAAAGAGATATGCAAAACGCAAAAAAATAAAAGTCCCAAGATGCAACATAACCTAACCTAACCTAACCTAATCCGACCCGTTCCCTGCCGTCTGTTTCGTCTGTTTCGTCTGTTTCGTCTGTTTCGTTCGTGTCCGCCATTGCTATTGATATTGCTATTGCTATTGCTATTGAGTTCCGAGTGTATAGTATAGTATAGTATAGTATAGTATAGTATAGTATGAATGGTATGGTAATGTATGTATGGTAAAGTAAGGTAAGTGAGTAAATAGCCCCAAACCCAAACCCAACCCCAAAGAAACCAGAAAAAAAACGGCCACAATAAACCAGAAACCAGAAAAAAATCAACCGGTCATCAAAAAAAGAAATCAAAAAATCAAAAAAAAAAACTTTAAATCATAACAACGATAACAACAACAATGCTATAAAAAAAAAACAAAAACAAAGCCAAGACAAAAGGCCAACCCATAAAAAAAAAAAAAAAAAAAAAACTCCTCAAAACTCCACATTTGCAGTCCCAAACCAAAACAAAAACCAAAAGCAAAAGCAAAAAAAAACAAAAAAAAAAAAAAAAAACATGCACCTGGATTTGAAATGAATAATGTGCGGTATTGAGGGGAATAAAAAATGATGCAAATGAATAATATCCCCCATCCCCCCCTCCTCCCTCATTCCCCGCTCTTCCCCGCCCTCCTCTCTCTCTCTGTCTCTGTCTCTGTCTCTGTCTTTATCTTTCCCAAGACACCCACCCCTGAACCGACGACCTGACCCCACTACCCCACAACCCCCCCCCCCCCACCCCCTCCCACGCCGTAGCTATAAAAAAAATCTATTCCAATCTTCGTTCTTCATTTGTTGTATTTGTATTTGTATTTGGAGGTGGAGTTAACTGAGTCGTTAAAGTTTCGAAATCATTACTTTGATCCTCATCGGAATTTGCCGAGCCCCTATCATCGTCTTCATCATCATCATCATCCTCAAAATCCTGCTCAATTTGTTGATCCTCCACATCCCACCAACTTCGTTCCGGTTTTCTCGTACGAACACTTTCCTCTCTTCCGAACCATTCTTTCGCCGCATCCTTTGTCTCCGCATCTCTTCGTTCATATGCCTTCCTTGCTTCAAATGATAAATGTTTCCGTCGTCTCCATCCTTCATCTCCTCCTTCCTCCGCTCCAATCTCTGTGCTCTTTCCTTTGCATTTTCTAAGTCCAAATCCGTAGCGTCGGAACCAATTTCCTCTTGATGATTCTGGAATATACCTCCACGGTTTCTCTCGTATCGTAAAAAGCCAACAGTCGACAAAGCACTGAAAGGGTAAAGTGAAAGCGACAACACAATGTAACGGAAAACTCGGTTTCATGACGAATCGATCGGTGAACTGTAACGCATGACTGAAAAGCGGAGGTAACCACATCAAAGCATATAACAGCGGGTATATGAATAATAGTCTTAATTGTCGACTGATTGCAATTCTTCTCCGACGGGCTTCCTCATTTGCTGTTTCCTCTTTAATTTGTTGTCGTCGTTTGTCTTGGCTAGAACGGTCGGCGTCGGTTGTACTAGGTGCCCCACTGGGGAATACCGCCGATCCTCTTCTGCTATTACAATCCTGGGAACCATCAGATGATGAAGACACATTTACCCGATCATTCGGAGGTGCTAATAGGGCCCTTGCAAATGGTTTCTCCGAGTCCGAAGGTTGCCTGGATGCCGTCATCGGGCAAGGACTCGGAGGTATTAACCCATGCGAATCAATAGACGGGAGTCTTTGAGGTTCTTGTGAGGGGTGATCGGGAGGTGCCAAATCGATAGTATCCACATCAAGAGTGTTTGCCCCCACGCTGGTCCGGAAAGTCCAGAATTCCATCCGAACATAAATATAGATTGCGGCGTACAAAGTCATGATCGTTAAGAGAATCAAATACCTCGGTATCCACGCGAGAGCCAATCGGTACCAAAACGGTCTAAAAGCGACACCAACAACAACAAAACTGCATTAGCGTGAATTCAGTTTATACCCTAGGATAGGATATTATTTGCACACACCTAACTGGGAGATAGCAAAACGTTCCCTGCGCCGTGTATGCAGGCTCTTTGTTCAAGAACGCTAACGACGGCATTACTATTGAAAATGCCAGCCACGTCGCATACACATAGTATCGGTATCGAAAGAGTCCGCCTTCACCGATGGCCCCCATTCCGGGTTGAAAAATGTATAGAGCGCTGTGGACGGCGATGGCGAGTACGGCAAAATCTACAATTTCAAGTCAGTTGATGCACAAAATAACACAGATTGTGTGTATTGGTAGTAGTAGTAGCAGTAGTAATAGTAGCAGTAGTTGTAGTAGCAATACCAGTATTAGTATTACCGCCTCACTTACCGGATGCTTCGATGCCCATTGACATCATAAATCCCGCCGTCTGGCAAAACCGTGATTCGCTTGTGATGTTACCACCATTGCTGAACACCACTGCTGGGTAAATAAGCTGCCAACTTGCTTTAAAAAAATCCGAGAAGATCATCAACATAATCAAGCTGTAAGAGACAGAACTGTTAATCTAAATCAAGCCGATAGATTTCTTCTGTCGGACAAGTAAAAACATACTGATGTCGGAAAGATCTTTTCATTCGTACGAACCACCACCCGACCAGTATCCCACTGGTCATAGACATCGAAGCTGCCGATAGAGCTATGGCACGAAGGATTCGAAGTTGCTGATCCGTCAGGGAGGGGCCCTTAAGTTGGGCCGCCGTGTCGTTTAAACCGGCCATCGTCTGCAGAATAAGTCCGTGAACGGGATCGTCTATCCATCGAGTTTCGGTATCTCTTTCGTACAACACCAGGCCCACCGATTGCATACCAATCCTCTGACTGGATGCACAGAAAGAGACTGCAAGCCGTGGGAGTTGCGGGGGTGAACGTTGGGATGTTCCAGCTTCGTTTCGTGATCCGGAGGTGTTGCGGGAATGCCAGCCGGGGTGTTAAGGAATTTTAAAGTGTCCTTTCGTTTGATTTAAAGTTGGAAACACGAAACAGCACGTGCGGAATTCGGCCGTTAAAAAGAGACGGCGGGAAATATGGTGCTATGGGGAATTTGGAGGGGGGACTATTTTTTTTCTTACTGCCTCTGTTCAAATTGGCGATGTGGGTTTTCCTTAGCGTCGGACCCTTGTCAATACCATTCCGTCACTCGTCGCAAAAAGCCGGGTGTTAATGAAAGGCCGCAAATTTTCCCGGGCCGGGGATGTTGTGATCAGGAAATTTTTCGGTACCGGCGGGAAGGTCTGCAGTTGAGCAACCGTGTCGACACACGTAGAGTGCAGTGTCGTACGGAGAGGCGGAGTGCAAGTGAGTGCAAGTGTGATGGGGTGTTTCCGTTGTTGATGACAACGAACAGCCAGCACCAGCACAATAGATTGAAAGGTGTTCTCCGCTGGATTAGAATGTGCGAGAGTTGGGTGGTGGGGGAGAATAGTGGAAAGTGGAAAGTGGTTTTTTTTTTGGCGGGAGAGCAGCGATAAACCGAAATAACCAAGGTAGATAGGGCGGCTGTGTCTACTTTTTGGCGCGGTAACGAGTTTGGGCGGTGGTTGGGTATGGTGTAGTTGGTAGTTGGTGGTTGGTGGTTGTAGCGGTGGTAGCGGTGGTAGCGGTGATAGTGTGAAGATGAACAGACGGTTGAGGCGGACGATGACAACGATGGTGAGGGTGTATGTAGGAGTGGAGGGATGGGGGGGGAGAGTGGGGAGGGGGAGGGGAGGGGAGGGGGGGTAGGAGAGAAGAGGCGGGAGGGAGGGAGGGAGAGGGCTGCTGGGGGAGGAGATCAGCAGTAATCGGACTTCGCAGCACCAGCAGACGAACAAACGATTGATGGATGAATGGATTGGGTGTGTCGAGAGAGGAGAAAATTGCTGGGTGGGAAGCGATGCAAGTCGATACGTAGCAGTGCAAAGCCACTCACCCCACACGCAGCCGGTCCAGGCGGTTTTTCCACAGATAGAGAGAGCAGCAGCAGCCTGTCCTGTCACTGGTTTAAGGTTGAGCCGATAGATAGGCAGCCAGCCAGGCAGGTCGCAGAAGGCGATCCGTGCTTGCCTTCTTTCTCGGGGTGTTTTTATGGATATCGTACTTGCCTTCTTCATGGGGTAAGTATTGGATATGCTTATTTCCTTCTTTCTCAGGTTATTCTGTTTTAGATATGCTACTGGCCTTCTTCTTTCTCAGATTAAGTTTTGGATATTTACTGCTTCAAATCTGCTTGTTCTTGCCGAATACATAACTCTCATCATCCGCGATGGTTTGCTGCTCTGCCGTTCCTACATCCAGAAATCACATTCCGATTATAGCAAGTGCCGACGTGAGCTGTCGATGTTCCAGGCGGAGGTGACTGATGTGCAACGCACAAATCTGATCCAGTGCCATTTATAAAACGGCTCTCGACTTGCTGCCCTCTCTTTTTGTTATTGCTTCCTTTCGGTCCCGCTACTGTCCGTTATGTCTCTCTCCCATATTAGTCCCACAACTGTCCGTATGTTTCTCCGCCATGTCAGTCCCGCAACTGTCCGTATATCTCTCTACCATATCAGTCCCTTCCAGTTCCCACCTATCGCTATTCCTAGCAAATACATACATTAATTTCCCTTCATCTTGGCTCAAACATCAACCAAGCACTTACAAAGCAATCTTTATTCACCGCACATCACTACCGCAGCGGCCATGCTCCGTTCATTTTATGGCCACCATACTCTTTAATTTTTTCGCATCGCGCCTTATGCTATGCTATGCTACCAAAAAAGAGCTCAAATGGCATCCACCCTTCCTCTTCTGACGGTGTGCCTCACCTCACCGGCCTATTCCGGATGTCCCAACCAAAACGAGGAAAGCAGGGAAATAGGCGAGATGCACGCACAGTGTCTAAGACTCTAAGTACATACCATAATCTGCACAGCATCACGGCCAACAACAAGCGCCGAATGAGATTTGTGGGGCAACCCGGCCAGCCAGTCATATGGTGGTGTATGGCTTGATACGGAGCAAGCACCATACATATACAACTGGCACAGCTGCCTAGAGACAGGGCAGGCGAAACGGATTCAACACAAAGGACAACAACCGGTCTCAGTGGCGTGGATACCGTTGGTAAATCGATCGCGGAAATAAATAATGAGTTTTGCTTCGCTACTCGCTAGTTATCCGAGGTGGGGGTGGATAGGTGGGGGTGTAGTGCAGGAGGACTGCGAGATGTGCGAGCAACATGTAACTCAACTCTTTACTCGGTAAATACGGCTGTCATAAGGACAAGTATAATCATGTCCTCTACTGGCTGTACGGACTCGGTCGGAGTCCAGGACTGGACAGGTGGTTTTCTTACTGGCTAGTCGGTCGGTTGGCTTGTGGCTGAGGGATCTGTATTCTGTATGCTTGTGGCGTGGCTCGGAGACCTGTACGTATATATGGCTTATTGCCATTGCATTGCCTTGTGGCTTGTGGCTTGTAGCTCATCGTGCATAATCGAAGACGGGGGTGGCGCGTGATATACAGCTTCAGCGGCCGAGTGTATCATCGGGTCTGTAACATTTCCAGCACAGTAGCCGACTCCTAAAAGCATAATCAGCACCAACGGCGGCCGGCGGTGAATATGCACGAGCCATGAATATTTAGAGCCGGTGGATATGGTGGGGAAGGAAACAAAAAGCGGGATGAGCTGTTGTTTTTTTTGTTTGCCGATCGATACCGTATGGGGTCTGGATTTCATCAGGCGTGATCGGGTGTGATGTCTTGTCTTGGGTGTCTGGGATTCTGGAGATTGCTGGGTGGTGACTGGGACTGGTGGTGACTGGGGATGTCGCTGCCAGTCGCGGTCCTGACCCGGTCGTTTGATCCGGGCACTAGAGAGTGTTTTAGTTCTCTTTGGGTAAGTACTGTGATAGCTAGTACTATTTAGGCTTGGTCTAAGTCTGGGCATAAGTGCAATAACCATAAAGCCGTTGATTAGCGTTAACACCACTTTGAAGATTAGAGTCCTAACCTTTTATGGAGTGTTTCGGTTGACTTAACTCGACTTTGCTGCTCACTTGCTCTGCGGCCTCTCTGCGGCCTCTCTGCTTCAACTGCTTCCTCTTGATTCCTACACTTCTCGGTGGACCGCCGAAGGAAACCCATGTCTTAGATATCTTTGGTATCCTAGCTGTCTTAGTCTATAACTGACTTCAAGTTCCAAGGTTCCAGTGAGCGTTTGGCCCAGAGTCGTCCGTACCGTATAACTATTCCCTGCTAGACATAGTCGCCAGGCCAAAAATAGGTTGAAAATAGAACCTCGAATGACCATATCTGCTGCCGTATGTGCGAAAGTATATCGGATCGGATTTCACGATAAGATAAGGTAAGACAAGATAAAATTCTGACAAGAAAATGTCCGAAATAATTCAACCGAGATGTAGCACAGCGATGTCGGAGGTTTTCTTCTTTGTAGATAGATGATGGATCTGATTGATGCGACACCGATAGTGGTTGTGCTTGTGTTTGTCGATTGCGGTTGTGATGATGATTGAGCCCGAAAAAATCGCTGTGGGTGAGGGGTAATATGATGGAAACATAAGGAGAGAGAGAAGGACAGAGAGAAGGGGAAATAGAGAATGAGAGAGTGAAATAGCTCACGAACCGGTAACACCTCAACTCAACCTACACCTCCACCTGCACCTGCACCTGCACCTACATCTACGCCTACGCCTACACCTTAACCTACACCTTAACCTACACCTACACCTTAACCTACACCTACACCTTAACCTCAACATTACCAATTTTCTGGCGTCAGTCTTGGTATTGCGTAATAAAGAATTATACTTAAACTGGAAAGTACATGTTCGGTTATATATATTGATGTATATGCAACTACGAGATGTACTAGGAGAACCACCTACAAGAACTGAGAAAACTAAAAGAACTAAGAGAACCATATATGACCAGCTTAATTGAAGTAATCTGTGTTAAAGCTACATTCATCTCGTTTGCTTTTCTGTGTGTATGTTGCCATGATATTATAATACCACAGAGTTCAAGATTAGCATCGTTAATTCGGCATCTCTATTTTTCTCCTCTCTAAACTCAGCTTAGCTTTTGAAATTGATTCATTGCTTCATCCATAAATCTGGAAGTGCAAAGAAAGAGTTCTACACAATTCTGAATCAACAGGCCGATTAACAAATTAGTAATCACCAACCTCAGCGAACGCATCAACCTGTCCTTAGGAAAATTAATGACATCCAAACATCACATATTAGTCCTGGTACTGTCCTCCTATACCAATAGATACACATATATACCCACAATATTAAAAGTGAAAAAAAAAAAAGAAATGAAAAAAAGATTCCGTCTTCAAGCTTAAAAAAGCCATCGTAAAGTATACATGACTACTAACTAAACTCTCCAAATATTAGACTAGCTACAAGTCTTTCTCTATCCACATATATATCCGGGTACTATTAAGCATCTATACTATCCTTCTCAGCTCAACAGTATATAAATAAAATTAACTTTCAGCAAACTTCAACTTCCACTCGGATCCGTCATCGGGATATCAAATTCCGGTAAGAAACGGAAGAATGTAAAACGAAAAAAATAAAATAAAATAAAAAACTCGGTTTGCTGCTGCTGCTGCTATTGTTGGAGGAGGTGGTTGGGGTTCCAATTGACGATGATTTACTTGCCATTCAGCTTACTTTACAATCTTCACTTACTGTACTTCCAGACTCCATTCATCTATATACAGCGGGGTTGTGGCTGTGGTTTTATTTACAGTGTTGAGGGGTTAACGAGGAGTTCTGGAGTTAGAGTTATAGTTGATATGATTTATTTCATTGCAATTGTAATTATGTAGCTGAAAATACGGACTTGGGGTTGAGGTTATTGAGGTACTTGGGCTTGGATGGCTTATGGGGCTCCCTTGAAGTCTTCTTTCTATATATTTATATGTACTCCTGTATTGATCATAGGTTGAGAACTGTAACTCTAGTCTCTGGATATGGTGCTATATGATATACCTCGATAATCGATATACAATTAAAGACTACCCCGCTTTATTTTATCACAAGTAAAGAAAAAAACTCCTGCTGTTTATTTTGGAAAGATAGTTTGGTTATTTCTGTTCCTAATGATAGTATTGAACGATTTTGAAGTCGAGTTATTCTATTTTCAATGTGTAATGTTAAGGTATATACACCTGTGTACTGAATTGGTTCATTTCTCTTGATCAACTGATCTACTACATATTACATATCAGGGGCAATCAATATTCTCATGTTTTTCGAATTGTAGACAATTTGATTCATGATTTAATCCGGAAACACGTTCGTAATTTTCAGGTTTCTAGTTTTTTCTGAGTAGACGAGTATGAATACAATTTAATATTCCGTAGAAGGCCATAACAACTTAGGCCTGTACCAACTATGAGAAAAAATTCTATTTTTGCGAATATGTGACTTTTGGAAATGCACTGAGGATATCGGAGACCAGTAGCAGGTCACATACATGCTATGGATGAATTGCCAATGCTATAATGTTGAGGAACTGATAAAAAAAAACTCTCTCAAAGTTCAGAACAAGGATCAATGGTTGCTGATATAAAAAGAGCTTGACGAGATGATAGTAATGCAAGACAACCGAGACGATCGATCCTTCCGGGTTTGTTTGCGATGATCGACTGTTTCAGCTAAACTTATCGTTGGATTAATATCATATCATATCTATTTCTCTTTTGTGCATAATTTTCCCTGTCCCATAATCTTGATTCCATACCAGGAGATTTTCAACAATACGTATATATATTTAGACGATACTTTTCTGACTGTGCCTTATATTATTCAGAATCCACATGACAAGTACTGAATTAACGCCCAACTTCCTCCTCCCTTCGCCAGCAAACACGCGTCAACCGCGCGTTTATATAATCCATCCACCCAGTCACCATCCATACTCATGAAATCGACCTCTCACATTTTCCCCCTCACCTGCAGACATCATATGCAGGACTCTCCTCCTCAGCATCAAATTTTTTTTCTCATGACGTAGATGATTTCCGTTTTGTCGCACAGAAACGTTTTCTTACTGCGGGGGTTCAGCTGTGAATGTTCATTGCGTTACGTTGAGTTGCGTTGCGTTGCTGTTCAATGGTGTCACAAAGCCTTACAGCAGTTAGCAACAAACCAAACCGCAACGCAACCCGAAGAATCCTTGGGGTAAGGAGGTGGGGGGTGTAACTACGTCATCGGTGGAGCTAGTAGCTTAACGAGTTCGAGACCCCCCATACCATAGCCACGAAACTGTGTTCTCCGTCCCGTTCTGTCTTTCATAATCATCACGCACAACCTAACGATCGCAACGATAATGTCGAGTTCACAACCCATCGTCGAGGATTCGAACGCGATTCCACGCGCAAGAAAAGCTTTCATTCCTTTAGAGTAAGATTCCAATTTTTTCCCGGCCCCCACCTTCTCCCGCACATCCCCGTCACTGTTACTATCACTGTCACCATCATCATCATCAGCTTGTGTCTTGTGTGTGTATGTGTCTGTGTCTTGTGTGTCTTGTATCATCAAAATCACTAACCCCCCGCAATTTTTTATTGCAACAAAAATAAAATAGATGTAATCCAGAGTTGATGACGCGCTTAGTTCACGATTTGGGACTTTCATCACGTTTTGGTTTTGTCGACGTTTATTCCATCGATGATCCGGACCTTCTCGCTTTCGTTCCAAGACCTGCTTTAGCACTTTTATTAGTCTTTCCCGTGTCGGAATCTTATGAGAAGGCTAGATTAGAAGAAGATGCAAATTTGGAGGATTGGGATAAGAAAGGTGATGAGGAGGATCCAATTTGGTTCAAGCAGACCATTAGAAATGCCTGTGGAATGATGGGTGTACTTCATGCCGTTGCAAATGGTGCGAGAGAGCTTATTAGTAAGTAACCTCAGATCTTCACAATACTCCCTTGGTTTGCATCTACTTGCTACTGGAAGAAACACCTCTACTGGGAGCTTTGTAAGCTCTAGAGAAAGAAGTTACTAACAACCCAAATAGAACCGGATACCCCCTTGAGCAGACTGCTGGACAGAACTCGACCTTTGGGACGGTTAGATCGTGCGCGTGCTTTGGAGGAGAGTGACGAGCTTGAGGTGGCTCATAAGCATGCAGCAACACAAGGAGATAGCGCGGTACCAAATGCCGAGGACGAAGTTGAGCTTCACTATGTTTGCTTTACCAAGAGTGCGGTTGATGGACATTTGTATGAGCTTGACGGACGGAGGAAGGGGCCTTTGGATCGTGGTCAGCTTGGGGAGGAGGATGATGTGCTCTGTGAGAAGGCAGCTGCTGTTGTGCAGTCTTTTATTGATCGCGAGAAGCAGAGTGGAAGGCTTGATTTCAGCCTTGTCGCTCTTACCCCCACATTTGATTAAGCGGGGAGGTGGGGTATTATTGCATGGGTTATCAGAATAGGGAATACCAAACTACGAGGTGTTTATTACTGGGCTAGAAAATAGAAAACAGACACGCATCAAGAGGCGAGGGAATACAAAAACTACCAAGTACACAGAGGGAGGGAGGGAAATCAAAAAATGAGATCCTTCTCATCATCCTCTTCACCGTTGTGTGGTACAGACGCATCCCTAACCTCGAGCATCGCAGTCTTCTTCTCCTCCAACTCCAATGCCGCACCTTCCTCCTGCTTCTTTCCCTGTACCTTCTTCAACCGGTAAAACTCTTCTCTGTCCAATTCATCCAGTTCGCTGTTGATGTAGGAAATGGTGTTTGCAGTTCTCGGGATGATGACATGTTCGATGGCGTTGACTCTCCGGTTAACAACCTTAATAACATCATCCAAGATGACGAAAGCCGTCTGCAAGCTTGCCAACTCCACCAAAGTCTCAACCGCCTTTTCATAGACCTCCCTAGCCTTTTGGACCTGTTGACCTCCACGACCCAATCCAGTCATAGCGAAATCTCCCGATCCCTCCGTAGTATAACTTTCAAATGCAGGTAACAAAACTCCAGAAACGTTTTCCTGGCGAGTCCTCAACCGGAATCTTGCAGACCTTACAGCCTGGGTAATCTCGTAGTTCATGTTACCGGCCCCACCAGTCGCGTAAGCTACCTCGGCCAAAGAAAATGCCGCGATTTGCATGACTCGTCCCATCTTGCGTTTCGCTTCATCGATTCGACGGGTAATTTCTCGGAATCGTTTTGTGAGTGCTTCGGATTTGCGTTTTAATAAAGAGTGACCTATTATCTTTCATATCAGCAACTGTATTGCGGGGTATTTGAACCGAAGGCTAGCTGGTTGAATATTTCTGCTTTGCTCTGCTCTACTCTACTCTACTCTATTCGGTGGCTGGGTGGGTGGTTTTGGTTGTGAAGGAAAGGTGGGTGGGAAACGAACCAACTTCAGCGCCCTTGAGCTTAGCTTTCATTATACCCAAGGACTGACGGGTAGCAAAGACCGCCTCGCGATTCTGTAATCCATATTAGCACAACCCCAACGAACATGATAAAGCCTGGAGTTCAAAGCTGTAGAAACGAGAGAAGAATACATACTCCGGCGCCTGACATGGTGGATTGTGGTGGGGGATTAAGAAGCTGTTGTGATGCGTGGAGCTCGCGATGGTGCTGCGACCTGTAACCTGGACCTGGTTACGCCTACCCTGGTCAATCTAGAGGAGCCGCGAACCACGTGATGGTAATTACGTAGTTGGCGTTGCCTCGAGGTTAGGTGCAAACATGGAAGTGAGGAAATGATGGTACGGAGGGTCACAAAACGCGTAGTGAGATGCAAATTGCGCATAGAGGGGTATTGTGTAACATGTTTTGCTGAGATAAGGGCTTGTTATTTGTCTTTCGGTAACACCGGGCCACGATCATGAAGTATGATTCTTTTGATGATTATACCTGTGCCAAAAGTCGGGCAGAAATAAAGGAATGTAAAATCATGATTTCTTCACAGACATATGCATTTATCTGATAATACTTAATAATATATAACTGTTCTTGGGATACCAAATAAACAGCAGCATTCCTCGCTGCATCCAACATCGCTCTTCAACACCTGCAGCACGAATATGTTTTTTTCCAGAGAGTACAAAAAACATACAAATGGACAACAGTGAATAAATACTTACTTTACACTTTAAAAATGAAAATTAAGTAGAAACAAAGAAATGCAAACAATACCACGGGGTCCTGACAGCAAAATCGCGCTTCGAAAACCCCTTCTCAGGTATTCAAATCGAATCAAAATCCATGATTACAGGGAAGCACCTCACGCTTGATTTTTTTGCCAAACTCGTAGTTAAAAAAAAAAGAACAACCAACAATTTTGATCAAAATGGCCGATTTCTGGAGAAGGGTTTTTGCATCTCACGATCCATCTCCATATCACTTGAAAAACATTGACAGGAAAAATGGACCAAATTTCTGACATCTATGTTCGGCCGGCGACACATCAGCCGGAGATGCATCAGTTGGAGCAATAGACTGAAAGATACAGCCAAGATGTATTATCTCCTCGACAGTTCCACCAGCCACACAAGTACCACGGATGAGCAATTAAGTTTCAACAATCGTTTACAAAATCTGATTATCATTCAAGGAAATCAATTCTTTTCTAGAGCTAACACAAACAACACCAGCGAATTCGCTTAACGTACATAACTCTCATGACCAATCATAGCCAAACTCTACAAAAAGACCCTTAATTCCCCGAAAGCACATCCATCAATCATACAGGGAGTCAACATCCGAAACCCCAGAACGGAACAAAAAATCAAAGTCACCCACCAACTTGACCACAATCCAAGTTGAATATGGTGGAAGGTGGGAAGGAAGAGGGAGGGAGGAAGGGAGCCCAGAGGTCTACTACCAGATCTGCACATTCGACCAACTGATAGCCCGGAACACAAGGAGAGAAAGTATGCGGCAGGGAAAAGATGGGATGGCGGGGGAGGGTGGGGGTTATCGTGTGGGTAATGGGAACGGTTGGGTAGAGAGAGAGGGAAGGGAAGGATGTTTTGTTGAGCTCATCGACTTGCCGAAAGCTGTTCATTTCCCATGTGGAATCAATATTGCCCGGGTGTGGGCTATTATGCGATGACGGTGAACTGAGCATAGACAGTCAGAAGAATTTCTGGAGATAATGAAAGGACAATAGAGGGATGGCACATACTGGAAAGCAACACCGAAGAAAAGGAGTAAAACCGCAATACCAATAGAGGCGATATTGCTACCCTCGTTGATTTACCGCTCGTAGTAATCCCGAGTGGGATAAAAGATTCTGATTCCAACAGTTGGATCAAAAGAGAAAAAAAGGAAAGCCGAATTCCCAGCCAGAGGAAGCGAAAAGGGCACGGGTAGATGGATGTACGGATGCCTATGCCAACCACGATAGCACCGTAATCCCAAACACAAGCGATCATATACATTAAGCAACGCGGCAAAGAAAAACAGAATGAGGAATGGGGGAGAATAAAGGAAAAGAGAGGAAAGGTTAAAGCCGCCACGTGCTCGTGTGAGACGGGGGACGGGGGACGGGGACGGGGGGTGGCTTTTGAAGAACAAAGCCATAACGAACCACCACTGAAACCCGGAAAACAACAAAACAGTTCTAAGTACCCACAGAAAAAAAAATGAAAGCCTTTTACTGGGCTGTTGCGAACCGGACGAAGATATCTTCATCCCAGTGCTCGCATTCTCGCTGATTGGCCGTCCAAGTCGAGGAAGTGTGGGGGTGGTCGCAGGAAGAAGGGCCAGGAAAGAGAATAATCCTGAGGTAATTGCCTCCTCTTACCCAGCTCGTTGGCGAGAGCAAAAGGCAGGCAAAGCGTCTTCTGGAATTCGGTTTTGTTCGAGCCTGGTAGTAAGCGAGGTTGAAAACTGGTCGAAAGAGCAGACGAAAGAAGCGGACAAATCAAGGTAGGCACAAGTTGTGTCATGTTCCATTGTGGAATTAAATAGCCAAGGTTGGCATCGTAGGATCCCGCTGCAGGCGCCGAAGTTTCGTAAAAGTAGTGCTCGAAAGTCTATACATGTGTTAGGGCTTCAGTTGAGAAGTAGTATCAGCGAGATGAGAACGGTTATAACTCACCGAGTTATTATTCAATCAGTCTCTTCGTTTAGAGTACGTCTCTCTGGACGAAATCGGTAAACGAGGGTTCGGATTTGGTGCATAGACTGAACAACTACCAATCAGCAAAGACCGGAGATAGCAGAGAGATGTACAGGCGTTGAAACTTACCAACAAAAACAATGAGAAATCTCTGACGGAAGATAAGACCTAAAGATCTTTCACACAACCGTCAGCTATTCTGTACGCTTCACACTTTCCCCGTTCAACCAGAAGACCATTATACCCGGGTGTGTTTCGGTAGAAACTAGTGACTGATTCATGATGCATGATGAACCACTCCCATATCTATCCAAGGGAATCTCTCAGATCAAATGCATACGCGAAGTTCGAGTCAAGTCGCGCTCGCATCCACTTCCTCTCAGGAACTAGACCCAGAGGGTGGAGGTTGTTGTTGTCATTCTGAGGTATGATGGATTCCAAATTTTAGATACCGATGTTCCTCGAAATGGTGTCTAGTCGTGCCAACTTAAAGCATCAAGTGTCGATAGAGAGTGCCAAAAAGTGAAAGACGTGGAGGAGATTGACACATTGTTAAAAGATTTTCCGTGGCCTGATTCTAGCTACATGGCAATGGGGTAATCCTCGTAAATACTATATCCTCGCAGGCATTCTTAGTAAGCCTTTATGCGAGGATTTTGATACTACTTGTGTGGGGTTCGGGGAATAAGCGAAGGGCACTAGCTATAGACGGGATTTGAGTATCCATATCCTTGAAAACAAAGGGGGTTTCGAAAACTCTCTCGAAATGTTTGTCAGTAATAAACACCGAGCAGTCTTCACGTGACGAAGTCTCCGGCGCAATTTTCAACCATTTCTGAGCAGAAAACTCAGCGCTTTGCTGTAAGAACACTAGTCAAGCTAAAGCTATTCAGCAACAGTATACTGTTTTGCCCGTACTGAATTTTACAAAATGCTGCTCAATTCCACGATGTGTCATACCGTGTCGGTGGCTTTCAGCGTTGTATAGACACACTTATGGCACCTTGAAAATTTAGAACTCCATTTTGGCAGATACAGCCCCTAAATCTACTAAGATGTTTACGCGAGGCCCTGGAAGTGCCGCCGGAGCAACACACGTCAAACAGTACAACAATCACAAGTTATCACGCATGCTGTCAAATCACTAACATGCATCATAAATTTTCCGAATGATTCATATCAGCCCCCAACCGTAATAATTAGTCCCTCTAAGCCCCTGCTCCGTTTCTGCTGCTTCTGGTTCCCAAGATCCAAAGATCTTGATACCGAGGGATTGGTTCGATATATTACCGCAACCGAAAATATTACCTAATAACCAGAATGTAGGCGCTTTTATGTATGTACCCACCATGTGTTGCGGTGGGGGCAGAGGCGGGGGTCAAACGTTATCCATGCATATACATATGTGTGTTTTTAAAAGGATACATCATATGCAAGTCTAGATTAATAGCCGGTTAATAAACGTCTTTGCGGATTATGTATGGTTTAGTAATCTTAGTTCGACGTACATACAAAGGCTTAACCGTCAATATCGTGACATTGATAATGGTTTGATTTTGGATTCAATGATGTCATGTAGCTGAAGTAATTGTCGCTGTTGTTGCAGCTACATAAGCGAGATTCTTAATCTAGGGGCTCTTATTGCTTCTTTGTCGCCCCCACTTTTTTTATCTCCACCTCCACTTTTGCAGGTTCACAACTTCACTATCATCTCAAGGCTTTGAATTTATCTAGGCTGAAACTTCTGTGATAGAACGTGTTTCATTCAACTCTGAAGAGCAAAATTCTAACCCAGATGTCTGCTTATTACAGAGGACAGACTTCCAGACATAATATTATCAGAAACGTTGTGGCGGTATACAGTTGTATTTGAATGATTCAAGCTGAATTCTACCCTGTGATAAGAATTATACATCGATAGATAAAGCCTTTATCATGCGTTTATAAGACGACAATACAGTCCCTCGAGTAGTCTTCCAGAGTGATAAATCATGAATCCTAGTGCTGAGTGACGGGGTTTCTATTTCATATTAACCGTTTGACAATCAAATGATATCTACCATACCTATCTACAACAGTCTCACACAAGCGTTTAGTAACTGCAACAAGAATATCAAGTTTAGTATCTCAAAACGAGTTTCAATCCCACTGAAGGTGTACGAATAAGTGGTGCAATTACAGAATAGCAAAAGGAATACCTAAATTGGTCAAATTATTCACGTGATTCTGCTCCCGGCGAATTTCTCCGTTGCAATCTCGTTAAATAGCGCTGCTTTACATCCGATATGTTTCGAGAAGAACTAAACAGCCGCGTTTGCCGCCTCATAAAAAGTACACGAATACAATTGGTTTCAATGACACAGTGGATCCGCTTGGATACCTTATAGTAGGTCATAGATTTTTCACGGGCTGAAATATTTCAGGACTCCCAGGACCCCTACGGCTACGAGGGCTACGAGGGCTACGAGGGCTACGAGGGCTACGAGGGCTACGAGGGCTACCAGAACCCCCAGTGATATGCATAATCCCCCGCCAGCTTGCACGAAGTGTAAAAGTTGACGTGGAAAGTGTACTTTACATGTGAATACATAATTAAATCTGCCAGCATCTTGGTACGTACATTGAGGCCAGTTTTACAGGTTTTCACATATGTCTATCTTGGGTACATCTTTTTCTATATCTTGATTATCAACAGTACACATACCAACAAAACACGGTGAAAAGAAAGGAGAAGATCACACTCCACAGAATGGAGCTGATTTATAATCATCAGATATTTTAGCGCTCTCGTGTGTATTTACTTACTATGAAACCAGTCTACATACTCCAGATCATTTCCTGTATTTGAACTTAAAAAGGAAGAAAAGTGAACGGTATATGCATACACGTGCCTATACATATACGCACAAAATAGCCGCCGTATGCGTACGTATAAGCACGGCACGGCTGAAATCTCATGAGCTCAGTTAAAGCAAGGTACATACACACGCATATCTAGTAATACGCCGACGTGTACGGGTTCATTATGTAGGCACTTGTACGTAGACAAAGGGTAGTTTTCACATGCCGTACATGCATGTAAATAAAGGGCAAATATCTATATACCGAATCAAGTACATATGTACTGGTCTAGTGACTACATATGTACATAAATCCTTAAGGTGTAGCCCTAAGCTTGTCTAGAGGAGTCTGTATGTTAAGGATACATACTTTAATAGTAACCCGGGGTAGGCTATGCTGGGCTATATATATATGTAAGAGATACATTTGTATGTACATAGTGCAATTATTGTGCTTTCATTGCTATGTACATAAATAGGATGGGATTTCGGAGGTGTAGTTTAGATTGTGATAGTCGGGAAATGGGTTATCTGGCTTATCGATTACATAGACCTAATAAAAGCAGGAAATGGTTTTGCACGTTGGTGTAAGCACTGAAAATACTTGGAACTAGAAGTTTCTGAAGTACAATGACACAGTATATACATAACCTTGCTTCTGCAACAAGCAGTGGAAGTAGGTTCTCCTTGCATAAATTCCTTGTATATTGTATGTAGAAAAAAAAACTGGAAATCTGGGAATACTGACGATCCGAAACTAAATCAAGGCTCGCGTTTGCCTAATAAAAAAACAGTACAAGTTATTAAACCCACCCAACCCGGACAGTAGATTGTAACGCTTTTTCCAACTGAAGTTACATATGCATATATATGTGTAGTATCAACTAGTAATTCACAACTGACGACTCACTACCATTTACCATTTCCCAACCCCAAATCAAAACTTCCATACATATACACACATCCTCCAAATCACCCGCGAACCCTAGCCAGCTGGCCGCCTATGAGATTCCGAAACCCGAAGCCTGAAGCTTGAAGCTATATCCATAACGTCTTAGACCCTAAGCTCGCAACTTACAAATGAAAAGTGTAGGCACTAATTTTCCATTCTGCTAATGATTTATGTACCGAGGATGGTGATGGGGATACATGGGGGTGATTAGTAACTTAGTAACTTAATAACTTTAGCATACAGTAGTAGCTTAGTAAACTAGTAAACTAGTAACCATATCTCTGTGTATGTATCTCTCTCCAGCTCTCCGAAAAATAAATAAAGAATAATAAGACTCTATATGATATACGTAGCTACGTACCCTGCTACACGCATAGAGAATCTGAAGATTTATCACAGTTCTGTTGTTTTATAGCATTTATAACAAAGTAAAGTCCACAGTCGACAGTTTAAAGTTTAAAGTTTACATATAACCAGTATTCCATTTTTACTTTCAGGCTGTTAGTTCTTTGATATTCTTATATCCTACCATTCGTATCCGTATCCTCTACCATCCATATCCTCTACCATCCATATCCTCATGCTAGAGTCATTTGTCGTTTGTTATTTATCGATATGTTATGATCTCGTATACACACTATACACTACACACTATATACCACTATGTACACACAGACTCCAGCTAATCTTAGTAATCTAAGCTAATCTAAGCTGATCATAACGGAGCTCACTCAAGCTGATTTAAGGTATGTAGTTAAGTTACATATGGTCCAAGCAGTTGCATACACAGTACAGTAGCATATGTCTGTACAGTCGACTGTATGTATACATGTGTGTAAATATGCGCAGTAGCTACTAGCTGTAGCGTAGTTGCAGTTGCAGTTGCAGTTAGATGCTGAATAGAGTATACAGTAGTAGTAGACGCTAAGGTATAGGAGAGTAGAGTAGAGTAGAGTAGTGTAGTGTAGTGTAGAGTAGAGTAGCGTAGACTAGTATAGTATATTCCATTTCCATCAACCGTAGAATAGAAATTAGAATAGATAAAACCGGTCACCTGGCATCTATCTCTATATACATACATAGAGACAAATATACCTATTCCAAGCCACAGCACAGGTGACATATCCATATCCATATCCATATCAGTATATAACATGACATGTATTAAAATTCCAAAGCAATAATGAATTATCAAGACATATCTACAGCTAGCTAGCTAGCTAGCTAACCCTAACTAAGCTTCTAGAGTATAAATATGAATATGAATATGAGCACAGCAAGGGCAAGGGCAAAGTCAGAGTCATGTAGATATTTTGTATGTATGTATACTTTTACAGTTTTACTCGAAGCGGGGGTATTGGATAAGGAGATGGAAGGTGGAAGGATCCATGGTGTGGAATGTCGGCCTTCGGGTTCAGGGCTTGAGTTTAGGGCTTATGTATGCATGCACATACATATATATACATCACGCTGGATCTAATGGTGATGTCAATATCAATATCAATATCAATATCAACAAAAATATCATCGTCAGCAAAAATAAAAATAAAAACAAGGCCAAGGCCAAGCAACCAGGGCAAAAAAAAAGAAGGTTCGATCATACAGTATCTAAACTTCCCTAGCTGCTTGACCTTAACATAGTCAAGGCGAAGGTGAAGGTGGAGGTCTGTGCCTCTGATGTATCATATTAGCCTACATGATGCCTGAGGCCATCTAGCTAGCTAACGCATTATTAGGGAAAGTACTTTTTTGGTGTGCACTGTGTTCCGTATAGACGTGCAGCAGCTTCTGCTAAGATATGTTCCGAGGTTCTTGATTTTTTCTTTTATCCACCATAGTAAGTTTGAGCTATGAGGAGGCATTGGTTCTGGTTTCTTTTGGCTTGTTCTGGTTTGTTCTGGAATATAGATAGATCATAGATGAGATTCCATCGGTTTGAAGTGTGTTTGACATCTGTCATCCATGGATGCCTAGTACATATGTACATATGTACATATTATCAGCTACTGTATACCATCTTCATGTACCAGCTATGCCAGCTTTACCAGCTATGTCATCATAAAGCTGAAACTATGTACATACATGTATGCCAGTCGCCACGTTATTTTCCTAAGCTAGAGTAATCATGTATGTATGTAGTATGTAGTATGTACTCTAGATCAAGCTAGCTACGAAAGTAGAGAGGAGGACTCTGAGCGCTTTGGATCGATATGTATGGAGTTAAAAAAAAAAAATTGTGATGGATTGGATTATAGACTGGGCTTGGAATAGTTAAGCATAAACGGAACCAGGGGAGGGACTAAAATAAAACACTACTATGTTATGTATGTATGTATGTTCTAATGGGAATTTCAAAACTGTGATTCCTGCGATTTCTACGATTTCTACGATTTCTGCGATTTCTGCGATTTCTGCGATCCTTAGCTAAAGGGTAGGAGCAGCCTTAAATCTTAAGCTTCTTCTCTCGCCTTTCTTCTCCCGCATGCAAAATTAAAAAAAAAAAGAGATCTAACGGATCAGAAAAAAGCTTGTCTACACGTTTTTTACAAGGGGGATTTACGGCGGACTTTGAGTCAAGCCTACACACAAGACTACCAAGCTTTCGACCGAGTTTCTAGAAGCACGCCCCCCCCCCCCCCCCCCCACCTCCCTTTCCCAAGACCAAACCTGACGTCTGCCGAGAGGTGCATACGATAGAGTACATACATACATAGAGAGGCGGGAGTGGCAAAGTATAAGTTGATTTTATTCCTACCAATCTATTTGAATATTTCCGAATGACCAGCATTTTCGTACCTTGAAAATTCCCCTCTTTAAAATCAATTGGATGATACCAATGCGATCGTTTGCTATCAGATCAAATTCACATGTGAAATTCCTTCCATCCCCTGAAAAAAAAAATAAGGTTCGTTGGCCAACGAACTGGAAATTCAGATGAAATCTAAGGGGTCTAGGCGCTTAAAATCCCAGATTCATAATTTGTTCGCACGTTACAGCATGGGATGTGGCAACACAGCAGCCGGCTGTGTAAGATCAGTCCAGATGAGAGCGGCGGATGGCACGAGACCTGTGAACTCTACAGGCTTCACAAGCTTTGCAAGCTTTGTGAGCTCTACCTCCACGTTCCTCCATCGTGACTGCCATTTTGCGCACGGTAACCACCGTTAAGCACTTACCCTGAGGCTTAGGGAGCATTCTCCACCTTCCACATTGACTCCGGACCCTTCATCGAAGGGTTCGAAGCTTCCAAGATCAACAATCTGTCTCACCAAAAGGTCTCAACCCACAATTAGCAACCCGGGCCTGATTCAACCTTCCACAACCATACTGATTTCATACAGCTATGTCCACCGCCTTGAACTCAGACCCCAAGTTATGTACCCAGATCAAACCATTTTTTTCACGTGCTATCTGAACCTCCAACCGCATCTCGAATGGGTGGCACGTACCCCAGCCTATCCCTTAGAGCATGTATGTTTTCGATACTTTTTTAACAAGATACGCACTGCAGTGGTTTTTGAACGTTGTCGTTGCCTCCCCCCCCCCCCCCCCTGCTTGGCACCTGGCAAGCCCCCTGGCAAAAGATCGCCACAGTTATGCAGGGCTCGCCAATTCGACAAGGTAAGTATCGCCTACAAAAACGCGATCTGACCCCGCCGGCCGCGGGTTATCAACAGACGAAAAGAAAAAAAAAACCCCTCCGGGTGAAAGGGGAGAGGAATACGGGGGTATCGGGTAGTTGTAGATATCGCCGGTGCGGGCTGTTTGATACGATAACCTTGGATGGTATCTTCTTCCTGGACCTTGGATAGGGTTTTTTTAGGCCTTTGTTTGCCGCATTTTTTGCACGGTTCCGGCTCCCAAAAACCACCGAATCAGAGCCATGGAAACACGACCACCACAGGCGAGTAAGCAAGCCCGTAAGGTAAAAGTGGAACTTCCCATGCAACCGTCATCAAAAGGTGGAGCGTCCATGCAACCGCCATCATCCAAGGTGGAACGGTACGGGACCTCCATCCAACCGTCATCCAAGGTTATCGAATTGAAAATGCGGCAAAACAGCTCTAACAAAGCCCTAGCAAGTCTCCGTTGAACTAGAGTGTCAAAAAACCCCTCCTCTTCTCCGCCTCCGCCGAGAGAAAAAAATGAGGATTTTCCTCGGACGCGATAACCTTCTGTCCTTTCCTTTTCCTTTGGGGTTGGCCTTAAACTTTCCTTGCTCCCCCGGCATGCCCCGAAGAACTGTTGGGGCCCGTGCTGGGGCGACGTGTCAGATCTGGTGCGAAATGGTGCGGATGGTGCAGTGGTAGTAAGAAGACTACCACAAGACGAGCGCGTTAAACCTAGACGAGGCGAACTGAGCACACTTTATTCCAGATTGGCATGGCTGGGGAGGCCTGATTCGTGAGAAAGGCTGGGCGTGAGGGCGTTGGAGAGCGAGGCTAGGCGGTATTGGAGCAAGTTCAATTGAGACTAGATATATCTGTCTCAACACTAGGTTGTTTATGTGTTAGTCAATGAGTAAACTAAACTCTATTGGAATTAAAGCTTCCTGCGCGCTAAACAGTTACATCTTTAGCGCAATTCCCCCGCAAGGGCTCCATCTCTGACCAATGAAACGATTATCCGGTAACCCTTGCCCTCAATAATTCACTAGCTCCCGCCATCGACACACAATTGCCCGTAACTGCATGCAGAGAATGTCGACGCTCACGAAACAGCACAAATCACCAGGCTACCAGCAGCCATGTCTTTTCATAGGAAAAAAGAGACAGGACATGCATACCAAGGCCCGGAGTTAGAGACAGAAATCCCAACACAAGGAGGTCGCAGCCCGTGGTTGTGCATTGGGGTTTTTAAAATTTTGGTGCAAGCGAACCAGAGCAAAGGGACGGACGAGCAGCCCAGCGGTCTTAGCTCCCCTGAACGAGAAAATTTCAAAAAAAGACGCCCAAAACTCCCCCACAATCACACCCTGCACGGTCTAAGTGAATTGATAACGCGGTGGTGGTTGTCTTGTAGTCTAGAATATCCCCCCCCCGCCAAACCTGCTGCCTCAAAAGTCGAAGAGTTCCCACTCCTCAAGAGTCTGAACCTCCTCCTCCCTCCATCCTCCATCCAACAATCAACAATGGAGACTGCCACCAACGCCGCCTTTGCACGGACTCGCCGCAGTGGATCGATCTCTGAGATCTCCACTCCCGTCTCCTCCCTCTCGACCTCTCCTTCCCTCTCCTCCTCGAGCACCTCCCTCTCTTCTATGGGAGATGAGGCAGAGTTGAAGTCTTCCAAGCCTCTTCTCGACACCTACGGAAACGAGTTCCACATCCCCAACTTCACCATCAAGGAGATCCGTGATTGTATCCCCCGTCACTGCTGGGAGCGTTCCGCCATCCGTTCTCTTGGATACGTCGCCAGAGACTTGATTCTCATCGCCTCCAACTTTTACGCTTTCCAGTTCCACATCATTCCCTACCTTTCTGATGCCAATGGCTTCAACCACTTCTACCGTGGAGCTGCTTGGGCTGTCTACACCCTTTTCCAGGGTTTCTTCGGAACTGGTATCTGGGTTCTTGCCCACGAGTGTGGTCACCAGGCTTTCTCTGAGTCCCGTACCTTGAACAGCATTGTTGGATGGGTTCTCCACTCTTCTCTTCTCGTTCCTTTCTTCTCCTGGCAGTTGTCCCACGCCAAGCACCACAAGTCTACCGGAAACATTGAGAAGGACATGGCCTACGTCCCCAAGACGCGCCAGGAGTACGCTCGCCGCAAGACTGGATCTTTGGCCAACGACATCTCTGAGCTTACCGAGGAGACTCCTCTTGCCACTTTCTTCCACCTCGTTGTCATTCAGCAGCTTTTCGGATGGTTCTTGTACCTCTTCGCCAACGCTACCGGACACGACTACCACTCTCGCCAGAAGGAGGGCCGTGGACGCAAGGCCGACGGTACCATTCGCCAGAACGGATTCTTCGACGGTGTCAACCACTTCAACCCCGCTTCTCCTTTGTACGAGCAGAAGGATGCTCACCTTATCTTGATCTCTGACATTGGTATCGCCATCACCGCCTTCGCTCTCTACCTCGCCTCCAAGCAGTGGGGTGCCATGAACGTCTTCATCTGGTACGGAATCCCCTACCTCTGGGTCAACCACTGGATCGTCGCCATCACCTTCCTTCAGCACACCGACCCCTCCCTCCCTCACTACCACTCTGAGGCCTGGAACTACTGCCGTGGAGCCGCTGCCACCATTGACCGCGAGTTCGGATTTGTTGGACGTCACCTCATGCACGGAATTATCGAGACTCACGTTCTCCACCACTTCTTCCCCTTGATCCCCTTCTACAACGCCGACGAGGCCACTGAGGCTATCAAGAAGGTCATGGGAGTTCACTACCGTTCCGACACCAAGGGAGGACCCATTGGTTTCCTTACTGCTCTCTGGAAGTCTTCCCGCTGGTGCCAGTGGGTTGAGGAGTCTGAGGGTGCTGAGGGTGAGGCCAAGGGAGTTGTTTTCTTCCGTAACCGTAACGGATTGGGAGTTGCTCCCCTTCCCGCTGAGAAGGTTACCCCCCGCAAGGCTGAGTTGAGAAACTTGGTCCAGCTCGGACGTGTTAAGAAGGAGGATATCCCCGTTGACATTGAGGAGTAAATGGGTTGGTTAAATGATTGGATGAAAAAGTTTTCTTTTCTTTTATCTTTTGGATTAGCTTTCGGTATAAGGTATATATAGATTTCGGGCGTTTCTTAGATTCTACCAATCATTTGTATTAGATTTGATAGGGGCGGAATAGATTTGGGATGTTTTGATACAATTATTTTTCCCGTGATTGCAAAAAAAATCTACGCGATATATCGTACCGTGTCTTCTTCGCGTTTTTTGGTGTTCCTACAATTTGATTCGCGTCTGGAATTTGATCATGCGCCATGATCAAACCACACACCTGCATTTGTACAACAACGATCATATTCCGCTCCTCATATGATCTTCGGATCAAGCTTCTATGTATGGCTTGTGTTGTGTAGGTAATTTCTGTAACCGATGCAATCGACGTAATTGACGCTGTGTAACGCTGTGTAACGCTGTGGGATGTGTGGGACATGTGGGATGTGTGGGATGTGTAGGATGTGTGGGATGTGTAGGATGTGTGGGACATGTGGGACGGTGTAACGTTTGTAACGATCAAAGAACTTCCTATAACCTGTATCATAGGACTCTATAGCAACAAAACGCAATACTAATACATCGGCTTTTTTTTTAAAGAAAAAGGGAAATCGTACATACATAACTTTGAGATTTTTATACAAGATTTACAATTAACACATCAACACATTGACGCAAAAAGACCCGGCGGCCTGGCGGTCTGGCGGTTTGAGAAATTTGAATTGAATTGTTTCGTTTTGGTTTCGGGTTGTTGCGGTTTGCTTGGGTTTGCTTGGGTTTGGGGGAAGATTATGGATACGTTATGGGCTTAAGAATGGGATATTGTGATGGTGGTGGATATGTTGCTTCGGAATTTTTGGGGGGTTACGAGTGCTGTGTGGGTGATGGATGGTGGGGTTTGGGGCTTGGAGTTTGGGGCTTGGATTTAGGGACAAGTGAGGGAGAGGGAGGAGTGAAGGGGGAGGGAGGGAGGGGGAGGGGGAGGGAGGAGGTGGGTGATGATACTTAATACCAATATGGGCATGGGCATGGGATGAATATGAGTATAAGCATATGTATATGTATATGTATAAATACTCATACTCATATCCATATCCAAATCCGTATGCACGTATAGTAATACCCATCAAGAACCGGAAATTAACCAGCAATATTCTCCATAGTCCATCCCAGACTGCAAACTTGCAATCCAGTCTGGGGGGGTGGGGGGGGGGGGGGGGGGCATTACAGTCGTCTGCGAACTGCGGACTGCATGTTCAAAAGTGGCCCGGGGGTTAAGAATACCTAAGCATTATTCAAGCACATCTACCTTACCTTACCCAACCTTTCCAGAAATCTCAATAACCTTTTAATCACTGTCACTGACCTATTAACCCCCAACTTTGTTTTTACATCTTTTCTTTATTCCCCCGGCACGAAGAACTCCATAATAAATGGCTCACAGAGGAGTAAGTAGCAGCAGAAACTTAGGGTACGTTAATGATCATTATTATTCGGGGTAGGGACTGTTGACTATATAGCGGCTCAAGAATACCGGGAATCTAGAAAGAAAAAAAAACTATCTTTATCGTAGAGCTAGAGTATTGGTGTTGTAATTTATACCATAATAAGAATTCTTATACAAAAAAACCCCGAACCCTGGAATGGATCGGACGGACTGAGTGGACTGAGTGGACTGAGTGGAACATTGTTACTAGTCAGTATTAATCATTAATATCCATTTATCCATTAATATCCATTTATCCATCTATTCATTCCCTATAGATCTACAGCTACACACAAAGGAATTGTCTTTTTTATATTACAGTGTATATCTATAAGGCATACGGAAATTTTCGTGGGTTGAGTTGAGTTGAGTTAGGTGGAGTTAAAGGCGGGGTCATGGTATATCACTCATGATATTGTGGATAGAAGTGATGTAGTCGGGGTTAGTTTTTTGTTTTTATGACTGCTTTTCCTGATGGGGATGAGTATTGATATTGTAGAGTTGTATGTGCTTTTTGGAAGCAGGAGAGCTGTGTAAACTTGGATCCTGGGTCTACGGAACGGAGGTTTCCACTTGGGCTTGCGGAGAGACCGGGATGAGGGTGGAATAATATTATTGAGGCTTACATAGGAAGTTCCTGGTTTGGTAGAACATGCTGAAAGTTGTAAGGGTATTGGGGAAAGTGATTATTGAACTGAGGATACTGCCTACCTATTTATGTATGTATGTGCCGATGGCGGGGATTGTTATGTTTATCGGGGGTTGGGGGAAAGTTTGGAGATGGAGTATCTTGATATTTGATAGTAAGAAAGAATATCAGATTGATTGATACAACAGGAGAGAAAGAAAGAAACCTATAAGGAACTATATATAATTCTTCTTGTTTAGCTTATTGAAATGGGCCAGGGGTTAAAAGCGTTTTTTTTTTAGTTTCTTCTTGTAGATCTAGGGATGAACCAACGCCGCGAGGAGAGGGAGGGTGGATATGATCCTTGGGTGACATATACATTGTGTATACGTACATTGGATACTAGTTATGGTTATTTACTTACATCTTATCTGCTTATTCATAATAGTAATATTAGTCATAGAAGTTACAACGGTTACAGTATTCTCCATTGCACATAACTTGGATACCACAGTCCACTGATTATAATCTCCCACATTGATATGTAGTTACAACAACAAAGACCAAGTCACCGAGAAACTAAAGTTTATGGTAGATCTATCACAGCAACATAAAAGTCGTGTAATATGTAGTATAGATATGTATGCTGTAGTCAGCATCTATGTTTTCATAGATAATAGGATACAGCAAACGGTAGAGATATAGGTACAGGTACAGGAAGATTATTTAAGAAGGTTAAACTAACCCGTAACTGCTGTTTCGCACAACAGAAAAACGGTATGAGAAAATCATTCAAAGGGGTAAGAAATCCTTCATGACAGCCTAGTCTTTTGGTGCAGTACCGTATCCATATTTTCCTCACGCCACAACTTGTTCAGTAATAATTCATACGGCTGAGACAGAATCCGCCAGGATTGCAGTAGGCTTATTGATATCCAAATTTCAAGCCCTAGGAGCTATTTACGTATGAAATGGGTGCACATAACGTACCGCCTGGCTTCTCGTCGCTTACTAGGCATTTGTATGCATCGATTAACTAAACTAAGATTATGTTGGTGATATGATAGTTAATTATAGGCCTAGTTATATCATTGATAGATGGACCTTTTACACCATGTATTTGTCTTGATCTATGTAATGGATATATATTAGGAAACACCCTCGTGCATTCTGGTACCACGCATATATGGGTTCGAATTTCTTATGATTGCTTAATTCTAAAATGTTCGGACAATGGAGCTGATACTTTTCTTGAGAGAGAGAGAGCGACAGGGTGAGAGGTGGGTCAAGTCTTCCGATGAGTTCCCCGCGTGTGAGAATAGGTTCTAGATATTACTCGCTTCTATCATATAGCCTTTTTTAAAAGATTAGAAGTCGGTATCTCATTGCCAATTGCTATCCTCGGATTTATGTGCTACGTCGAAAGAGTTCGCCGGCTAAGAGTTTGCAGTGATAGCTAGTGATATTCTGTGTTCGAGCACCAAAGTCACGTAGATAAGTTATATTTAATCTTCGATCTGTCAAAGTTGACTTGAGAATATTTATCGTCGATAAATCGGGATAGATGATGAATCTTCGAATGGATGTGGTCCGGGTCGATATGGAGCTTGGAATCTCCTCCTACTTAGCCCTAAACTTTGTATGCAGAGTTTTGCCATGTAAAATTTGATGAAGAATATGATTTTTCTGGAAGGATTTCTGTGACATTAAATCTTCGTTGGTTAAATTCAAACTTAGGATGCTGGTGACGAAATGCCGCGGTTTGCGTCATATTGTATCACGCATTGTTACTCATGGTGTAAACCACGTAATAAAGCGAGGCCAGGAATGGCACCCCAATCCTTCATTACAACTCAACCTCCATCCTACATTCGTACAGTCTGACAACATCTCGTTTACTGACCAGAATTTTTGTTTCGGACCACAACCTCAATTCAATGAACCAGTCATAAATGACCATTAATCCGGAGCTCTGACCTCTAGGATAGCGGCGATACTCTAGACACGGTTGAGCAACAACACTGTCTCGGGCGATCATAGATTTTCTCCGAAAAATAACACCAAGTTAGCGAGTTACCTGTGCGTATACGATACAGCTAGTGCCTACACTCTACACCGACATCTGGTCCTGAACAGCAGCTGTATTTCAAACTCGCGCATAGTCTGACGGAACCGGACGACATGGATGATAAAAATGATGATCGGGTAAGCCGAGTTTGCTAGGTCTTGATTCAGAAGCTCAATTTTCTTTAGTTCACCAAAGGCCAAGAACCTGCAAACAAAATGTCTCCGAAATGTTTCCATCCGTGTGCATCGTACGATCCAAAGATACCCAAGGAATTGTGCATATGGACGATAGTTAACCGACGGTGTCAGTAGTTTGAAATCTAGCATGGGTTGGAGATGTGTTGTTCAAGCTTCAATGGGTGGGTCTCTGGACCGGAGAGATTTTGAACCGTACTGAGCTGCGATAGCATTACCGGATTTTAGAAGACGCTATGATTGGATTTGTATTGCCGATATGAACGTCAGTGCAAACAGACTTCTAAATACCGCGTTGAGGACAATTCGAACCGGGTCAGATGAAATTCGGTACAACTCCTGAAGATCTCAGGATACGAGCGGTCGAGGAAAAAATCCAACTCAAACGAAGCTGTCAAGGGAAAACGTGGAAATAACAAGGCTTAGGGTACCGAGTGTCCACATAACTGCACGGTAGGACCACCTGAGGCTTCGGGGCTTGTGGACTGTCTCAGCCTCTCTGTCTGATCGCCTGAAGATCGTCAAAAAGAAAACCTCGCCGATTCAAATCAAACATATAAAGCCAGCCGCGCCTATCTTCTCTCCTTGGTATATGCGCGTTTAATTGGCGCCTCTCCAAGGCCGTAAACCGAGTGACCTAACATGCCGCTTGAACGCATGACACGTCCTGTACGCGCCACCCGTTCCGCGAAATCTTGGCACAAAAGTCCTCGTCTTGGCACGCATCACTCTCACAGCTTGCCTGAAGCTCTCGCATTGGAAGTTACACGACCTTCTTCTTTTCCTTGCCAGCCTCACAACGAAAACCTCCAAATTGGCGTCCCATCAACTCCTCCGGCGGAGCATTCAACATATTCGCCAGCTCCCCCGGCTTTTCAACCACCATCCCGCTATAATCCAACGTCGCTACGGCTCCGAATTTACAATGAAGGTTCACGCAACTTTAATCACTACTCCTACTAGCGACACCCCCGGAACTTCCTTAATCGTCCATTTCGATGATCGCCGCTATATCTTTGGTCACATGGCGGAGGGCACACAACGTGCATGTATTGAGCGGAAAGCAAGGATTACAAAGGTTCAAGATATCTTCTTGACAGGAAGAATAGAATGGGCTACTACTGGAGGTTTAGTCGGGTTTCTGTTAACAGTTGGAGATCAGAGGGGGGAACAGTTGGCGGCTGTTAATGGACCGAAGGGCGCAACACCGAACCCTGTTACGTTGCATGGTGGAGATAATTTATTGCAGACTATTGCGGCGACGAGAAGCTTTGTGTTTAGGGGTGCGTTAAAGATGAGAGTGGATGAAATTGAGAGGGAGATGTTAGGGAAGGGTGCATGGAAAGATGGGAATGTTACAGTCAGGGCATTGAGGATTTCACCCAGCCAGCCAAGCTCGCCGAAGGAGGGAGAGACTACTACTTGCAAGCCAACCAGCCCGAAAAGTCCAAAGAGTCCAGGATCCAGAGGGAAAAGAAGCGCAAATGATATGGAAGATCAAAAGGCAGAGAGGATAAAACAGCTTAAACAAGTGGTTAAGGGAATGTTTGATATCCAGAAATCAGTGAACAAATCCAATGAATTCGAGGAAACGGATCCTTTGAACCAGCGTGGAAAGCGAAGCCGCACCAGCAGCGAGGAGGGAAGAGGAGGAGGAAAAGATTACAGCAAAAAGGGACAGAGCCAAATGGCCGGTAACGATATGGACCGTCCTTTACCGCCTTCAGAGCCGTCAAATGTTGCAATGAGTTACATCATGATCACCCACGACCACAGAGGAAAATTCTTGGAGGACAAAGCTCAGGAACTTGGAGTTCCGTTTGGAAAAATTAGAGGGTCTCTTACCCGCGGAGAGAGTGTTACGTTGGAGAATGGAAGAACAGTACACCCTCACGAGGTGCTTGAACCCAACGTTTCCGGAACCGGTATTGCGGTTTGTGATCTTCCCGATGCAAGCTATGTGGATGGATTTGTCTCCCACAGCGAGTGGAAGGATGTCAAAACCATTTCGGAGAAAGTTGGAGCCTTTTTCTGGATTCTTGGTTCGGGAATGTCCAACCACCCCAAGCTAGTGGAGTTTATGAAGCAATTTCCTGAGGCTAAACATATCATTGCTGCTGAGGATGTATCCACTGACCGCATCGCTATGGGTGGTGCCGCTAAGTTCGCTATCAAAATGAACGAGCTTGACCCGGGTTTCTACCCCAAGCTTCACTCCGCCCACAAGCCCGCTGTTGAGGTTCCTGAAAATACCATTGCCGCGGAAACTGGATTAGTATTCCATATCAAGCCCAAATGGGAGGTAAAAATTCGGGACAAGCAGGATGAATTCCAAGGAGATGACGAATTCAATCTCCACAACGTCCTCGAGAACGTTGAACCAGAATTCCATGCCATCGTCGCCGAAACTCACCAAGATTTACAAAACAACCCTCCTGAATTCGAAGAATTCCCCGGTAGTGACGTTGAGGTAAACACCCTTGGAACCGGCTCATCACTACCAGGAAGATACCGCAACGTCTCCGCAACTCTCATCACCATCCCCGGAAACTGTTCCATCTTCCTAGACTGCGGTGAAGGAACCATCGGCCAAATGAAGCGAGCCTTCGGAATATCCGAGTACGAAAAGCGACTTCTCGATGTCAAAGTCCTATACATTTCGCATCTCCACGCCGACCACCATCTCGGTTCCATCAACATGTTGAAGAAACAGACACAACTCCTCCAGGCCCGCGGAGAGGGCAACCGTCCCACCTACATCTTAGCACCCGAACGATTCTGGACCTGGCTCCAAGACTACTCCACCATCGAAGACTTCGGCCTTTCCCGACTAATCTTCCTCCGCAACGAATACCTCCGCAGCTCCTCCATCGGATCCTTCGCCACCGGACAGATCACGGAATTCAAAAAACCCCGTCAATACACCAAGATGTGTGAAGAGCTCGGAATCCAAGACTGGGTAACAGCCCCCGCATTACATTGTCAAAGCTCCTTCACCACCGCCGTAACCTTCAAGGATGGTTTCAAGCTAGCATATTCCGGTGACACGAGACCGACGGAGACTTTTACTGTTATTGGGAAAGATGCTACTTTGTTGGTTCATGAGGCTACGTTTGATGATGAGTTAATCGGTGAAGCGATCGCGAAGAAACATTCGACTATTGGGGAGGCTATACAGGCGGGTAGGGATATGAAGGCGAGGAAAACTGCGTTGGTGCATTTTTCACAGAGGTACCCTAAGGCTCCGGCGTTTGCGGAGGATGATAAGGGAGATGTGGTTTATGGATTCGATTATATGAGGTTTAGGGTTGGTGAGATTAGGAGGTTTGGAAGGTTGGTGAAGGGGCTGGAAACGATTTTTAAGGATCCTGAGGCGGAGGAGGAGTTGGAGGGGGAGGGAGTGGAAGAGGCGCAGAAGTAACGGAAGTAGTAGTACATAGCAAAAGTAGCAGTACATAGCAGAAGTAGCAGAAGTAACGGAAGTAGTAGTACATAGCAAAAGTAGCAAAAGTAGCAAAAGTAGCAAAAGTAGCAAAAGTAGCAAAAGTAGCAAAAGTAGCAGAAGTAGCAGAAGTAGCAGAAATAGCCATAGTAGCAGTATCCACAGTAACAGTATCTGGGTGAATGCTATGATGCTATGATGCTATGATGCCGTGGATGGGAAGATGGGAATAAAGATGTCAAAAGAAATGGTGTATTTAGATAGGTGTTATTTGGCTTGATTTACTTTTGATTTACTTTTGATCTCTTATTGAAGTATTAGAATTGTTCTTGCATGTATGTATGTATGTATGTATGATACGATAAGCAATTCATTCAGAAGTTGAAACTTGAAACTTGGAGCTTGAAATTATGTACTGTAGCTTGAAAATTGGAACTTGGAACTCTTGTATATATATACTGTGGCTTTGATATTTTAGCTTAGATTATGTTGTATACTAAGGTATACTCAGGTATGCATATGTGGTACTTATGGTTATGGTGATGATTATGCCGAAGACTATGCCTACACAGAAGACAGCAAGTTGTAAGTATTAAGTAGCAAGTTGTCAGTAGCAAATCTACAAATGCACAAATCTACAAATCCACAAGCTCACAAATCCACAAATCCACAAATCCACAAGTTTCAAACCATGACAGTTTTTCGGTATCTTTTCCTTCCTAATCTTAATTTTAATCCTAATCCCGAATACCGTGAATACCGTGAATACCAACAGCATAGTAGCATAGTAGCATAGTAGTATTATACATTCCCAGTTAATTCTCAGTTAATTCTCAGTTAATTCTCAGTTAATTCTCAGTTAATTCTCAGTTAATTCTCAGTTAATTCTCAGTTAATTCCCAGTTAATTCTCAGTTAATTCTCAGTTAATTCTCAGTTAATTCTCAGTTAATTCTCAGTTAATTCTCAGTTAATTCTCAGTTAATTCTCAGTCACCGACAGGCATCAATATTCACAGATATTCACAGATATTCACAGATATTCACAGATATCCGCAGATATTCACAGATATTCACAGATATTCACAGATATTCACAGATATTCTCAGATATTCATGGACTCACCAACTCGCCAACTCGCCGACTTACCGACTTACCGACTTACCGACTTGCCGTCTCATCGGTCGTTTGATGTAATTATAATTATACCCACAAAACATCACCTACCCACAAAACATACCCACAAAACAAATTAACAAAGCATCACAAAACATACCCACAAAACATACCCACAAAACATACCCACAAAAAGCATCACAGCACAACACAAAACCCAGCCCGGGGACAAGAACAAGGACAGGGACTGTAACTACCGAATCTTTTTTATTTTTTATTTTTATTTTTTATTTCAGTATCAGAGAGCTATAGTTAGTATTCTTAGTTCCAACTTCTTAGTTCCAAGGTTACGATGCTACGAAATAAGTGGATAAAGTGGCCAAGTAGTCAAGTGATTTTTCCGGTATTTTAATTCTCTGATTCTCTGATTCTCTGATTCTCTGATTCTCTGATTCTCTGATTCTTCGAGTTGTTGGTTCTTTGGTTCTTTGGTTCTTTGGTTCTTTGGTTCTTTATACAGAAATACAGAAATACAGAAATACACTGTATGGTACTGTATATCAATTGCATGTGGTAATTTGGTTCGCGATCCTTAATTCTTTACACAGTATATCAATCACAACTGGTATCTGGTATTTTGATTCTTGTATCCCAATGATCAATCCTAATTCCTGTTTCGACTTACTTGGTATCTCCAACCCGCAACTCGCAACTCCCAACTCCGTATTCCAATCCATGCCATCCAATCCAATCAATCCATGCCATCCAATCCATTCAATCCAATCAATCCATTCCAATCAATCCAATCCATTCAACTCCATATTCCAATCCCGAACCCGAATCCGAACCTAACACCTATAACTCCATGCAATGCAAGGTATCCCACTTCCGCTACTGTTGTCTTTTTCAATTCTTAAGCCTATGCTTATCCCTATCCTTATCCTTATCCTTATCCTTATCTTTATCCCTATCCCTATCTTTATCCTTATCCTTATTCAAGAAGGTACCGATCAATTCCCAGAACTCCAGATTCCCCATTTGATTGTTATGTATTCATATCCCATTGCTGATATCATATGTACTGCTTCCTACTTTATGGCTACACCTCCCCGTCATCTTCACGCCTCACGAATTCAGATCTACTGTTCCCTCGCTTAAGATCTACACCACTTCACTTAATCCCTAAACCTCCCCACACCCTCTCTACACCTCCCCACTCCCCCTCCTTCCCCACCTCCTCCTATCCCCACTATCCCTCCTAAACTTATTCCCACCATGAAAGATCCAACCCTCCCCCATCCAATACCCTCTGCCAACACCAACCATAGCTCTTCCCAAGCGTCCCTGCCAACCCTGCCCACCATTCCTACCCTCAAACGGGCCCTCGATACTGGTAGCACTAGCTCTAACCACCTGTCTCGCCCACGCAAAAGCGACAATAATGAAATAAAGTCTAACGACCCAGAAAGCCGCAATCAAAAGGATGCTAGTAGCACTTTCCGGCTGTAGTACACCGGAAGAAAAGCTTTCGGGCACCTCTGCTGAAGAAGCTGGGATAGCGACTGCTTCTTGTCCTGAGGATGAGACTGTGACGTGGCTGATGTTATATGCCGGGCTGGTAAATCCGGCATGGTGGTCTATTGTCCCAGCGGCAGATTTGATGGCGGTGTTAGAGGCCGCATGGTATTTTTGTGCTAGGACTAGGAACCAGGAAAAACCGAATAGGAGAGTGTAGAGGATGTTGATTAGGGCGTCTAGGAGGGTGATGTAGGCGAAGGATATGGCGGCGAGAGGGTTTCGGGAGCGGATTGAGGGCCCGATGTGGCAGAGGAGGGCGAAGAGGAGGAGGGAGTAGAAGTACATTGAGAATTGGATGGCGGAGAATTTTACACCTGGAAAGAGAAGGAGTTAGCGGTGGGGTTTTTTCGTGTCGCGGTTCGTCATTGATAAACTCTGCGAAAGGCGCATGTTGTGGACTTGATGAGATTCGCGAGCTTCACGGGCTTCGCAAGCTTCGTCGCGCAGATGCACACGCACAGACGTAGGTAAGGTAAGGTAAGGTAAGGTAAAGAGAAAGTAGGGAATCATGACGTACCACCGAGCATAGCCAGCACTCCAAAGACACCCGAACATTTATTGACAAGTAACGACATTAACACAATATCGGCGCCATAATGAAGGTCAAAGTAACCGAGGAATTTCTGTATATCTCATCTCATTAGCTTTGTTTCGTTATACTTTTGCTCTCTTTTTTTTCCCCTCTCGCTTCCTGCATTGCGACATGCGATTGCGATGCGATAGCTTGCGGTAGCTTCTGGTAGCTTGCATGGAAAGGTAATAGCGACAAGTAGGATTTTGAAGGAAGAACGCACTCCCGGTGTAGGTAATCGTAACCGTGATAACATTTCGAGGGTTTTTGTATTTGTAGCTGCTTCTGCTGCTGCTGTGTGGTATTGCGACAGTCGCAGATGATGGGAGATGGTGTGGTTTTATTCGTTTCAAGGAACCGGTTTTAAGTAGAGTGAGTAGACGAGTAGGCGTGGGGCGCAAGGCAGGCAGGCAGGCAAGATTTTAGTCGCAGCGTCTCGTGTGTGTCGGACCTTGTTGGTGCCGGTTGGATTGTGAGGCTTTACTTGTATTGGTCAGGCTTTTAGATTCGATGCGCAGCGGCGTAGTTAAGTTCTTCGATGACTGTGCGCAGATGATGCGTCGATGGCGGGCGGCTTTTTGTCTTTTTTTTTCCTTTGGTGATGAGTATGAGTGACGATGGAGGCGACGGCGGATGAATAGAAACAAGATGTTTCTTTGGCGATGTTACAGACGAAGGCGATGGGGATGTGTCCGGGTTTAAAGTGTAAGTTTATCGTCGCTGGCGGATGAGACGGCCGGGAACAAAAGACGCCGGGAGATCCGAGACGCCAATGTGCCATGCCCTGGGCTGGGTATGCCATGCCTTGTTTTCTTGTCAAGCAGAAATTACCCGGCGGATCCGGCACAACAGAATTTATTGGGTGCGGATTCTCGGCATGTATATTCGGTGATATTACGGAGTGACCGGAGGAAAAAGCGGGCCGAATGGAATAATATTTGCTAAATATCATATGCGATGATTCGGGTGGTTGCAGCGTTGGCATATTTTGAGATGGCGAAGTCTGCAAATCCCGAGAATCTCAAAATGAATTTCAAAAAATTTAAATTCAGCGAGCGATTAATTTTTCGAGGTAATTGGTCACGCGAGTCTCTTCGCGCCCAGCTGCAGCTCATCTGTATTCGGCTACGATAATCGGGATTGTTACCGCTTTCGTTAAAATTACATTGCATCGATGCCGAAGCCGATATTCTTGGCACGGAGCCGTAATGAGCCGATCTCTATGCTGGCATAGCCTGGCCTCCTTATACGGTGCCGGACATCAAGTTAGGATAGCGTGGCAGGGGGTCCAATGAGGCCTCAACATAACCCCCCGATTTCAACCGCAACAAACTTAGATTTAAAAAGACGCATATTCGAGTAAGGCCTAAAGCTTTGTAATTTGAGAGAATTATAGCAAAACAACTTAATGGTGGATATAAAAAACATATATTTGTTTATAGTATGCATACATACATGTATATATATAGGGTACACCTTACTTACCTATTTTAAACCACAGCTTCAAAGTCTTACAGGCTACAGCAAATCAAATCCCCCTTAAACTTGAAAGGAAAGCCCGTTATCCACATCAAACCCCTCCGAGTTTCCCCGTGATAAAATCCCAAAACCATGACTCCATATTCAAAGCTTTGCAACTACATCAGCTTCATCTTTTCTTCCTTATGGCTGTGATAAAGTATAATACCGTTTAAAAGTTTAAAGTTTTCAATCCTAAAGTTTTCAATCCTAAAGTTCCTGCTTACAAATTGCAAATTGGGATTACAGCATTGCACTTTTAAATACCCATTTATAATATATATATATATAACTCTCACACCGCTTTTCCCAAACTCTCTCCAATGAAAAGTCAAAAGTCAAAAGTCAAAGGCGGAATCATCAGGATCATTATAATGTATCATATTTATTCCTATCTTTTCTTTCATTATTCAATCTAGTTCTAATATTTAAATTTTCGGGATCACTAAAAAAAAGTATCGCAGTTCCACTTTCGTAGTTTCAGGTTGGCTTTCTTGAAGGGTTTTGAGGTTTCGTGTTGACATGGTTCCGGTTGCATCAGTTATGGGTTGCGGGGGGAGGAGGGAGGAGTAAGGGGGGTGGGGAGTGGGGAGTGAGGAGTAGTGAGTGCTGTAGGGTATCTAGCAGGTTATCAGTATTGTTCGTGGAAAAGTTCTATATTCGTGACTACGTTTCAGGTTTCAGGTTCCGAGTTCTAACCTTATCTTCAAGAGCCACTATTTCCCAAGCTTCAGGAATCACTATTTCCCAAGCTTCAAGGTGACCTCTGACGTCTACTGTGGTTTGGAATCTATAATCTAGAATGTAATCTAGAATATATAATGTATTTTTGAGTTAATAGAATATTTCGGTATCTATAATATTGTGGTATTTGATATTGAAGCGTCGTATTTGGCTTCGTATCTATGATCGTATCTATGATCGTATCTATGATCGTATCTATGATCGTATCTATGGTCGTATCTATGGTCGTATTTGGCTTCATACCCCCATATCCCCATATCCCCATATCCCCATATCCCCATATCCCCATATCCCCATATCCCCATATCCCCGTATCCCCATATCTTCATATCCCCATATCCCCATATCCCCATATTTCCATATCTTCATATCCCCATATCTTCATATCTTAATATCCCCATATCTTCATATCTTCATATCTTCATATCCCCATATCCCCATATCCCCATATCCCCATATCCCCATATCCCCATATCCCCATATCTTCATATCTTCATATCCCCATATCCCCATATCCCCATATCCCCATATTTCCATATCTTCATATCCCCATATTTCCATATCTTCATATCCCCATATCTTCATATCTTCATATCTGCTGCCTATGCATGATAGTAAAATCCCCACCCAAAAAACCAGTCAATCCTGTAAACTCGTCAATCCCGTGCTCGTAAACGGTAAACCTATATTAAGCCACCTGGAACCTGGTAACCTGGTAACCTCCTTGCCCTAAAAATTGAAATATTTTTTGTTCGGATAACCAAGATTTGATAAATCTCGTGAACTGGTATAATAGGAAATAATAGGCAATAGGAAATAGGGAACAGGAAACAGGAAACAAAAAGAGAAAGACTTTCAAGCCACCAGTGAAATAGATCAGAAAGAAGTGATATTCAGCTAGCGAGCTAGCTAGCTACTCGACATGAAATAAATCAGAAAGATGTGGTATGTATAGTGGTAATGGTATGGTATGGTATGGTATGGTATGGTATGGTATGGTATGGTATGGTATGGTATGGTATGGTATGGTATGGTATGGTATGGTATGGTATGGTATGGTATGGTATGGTATGGTATGGTATGGTATGGTATGGTATGGTATGGTATGGTATGGTATGGTATGGTATGGTATGGTATGGTATGGTATGGTATGGTATGGTATGGTATGGTATGGTATGGTATGGTATCTAAAGCTGAATCATGGCCCGTCTTCTTATATATATACCTACCATTTTCGGGAACTCTGCTATACCCATGGACCACGGTTATCCAGATTCCATCATCAACCGCTTGGCATGATTCATGATTCATGATTTATGAAATAATGATGTCGACACCATGTTATTTGTTTTCGTTTTTTTACTTGTGCAGGCGCTTGGGTTCCGCTTGTTCACTCGTTCGCTAGTTCGGGCTTTTCTTTTTAGCTCTACACGCCCACAGGTCCGTTTTTCGAGTTGTGAAACTCATAACTATTATCTGATTCCTTCTTCTTTATCCTGAAGAGATATATACCGTCAAGCTTAATTAGTATGACCTAAGACCTGATGCCAACTATATGAATGAAAACTTCCGTTTTTTAATGTAAAGCGGTAATAGATTGAGTTAGCAGGAAGTTTGGGATTGTGGGAGTTGTTGTTGTTGTGTTTGGGGATGTTGGCGGATTCATTGATCTTTGCGTTTTCTAGCTTATCTTCCTCTTCCTCTTCCTCTTCCTCTTCCTCTTCCTCTTCCTCTTCCTCTTCCTCTAGTTATACCCGTCTCATCATAACAAGTAATATTTCCCAGCTAGCGTTGCGAATCTTATGTATCTTATGTATCTTGCCACAGCATTCGTAATATCATGATCAATCAACTTCTAACTTCTAACTTTTAACTTTCAAAGTCTAAGTAGTATAAACAAGCCCATAACTCATCATCTGCACGATAAAGATATTCAGGATCCAGGAAAATGAAACATCCGGAAGTTCTTGTTGTTATTATCTTTATTTAAACGTTCTGATGTGGTATTCTGTAGTTATTCTTAGTGAGAATCTGGAAGCTCTGCTGGGGATGAATCAGATGATGAAAAGACAGGATTATGGATGGATTTAAACTCTAGATAGAAAAGGAGGGGGGGGGGGGGGGTTCTTTTTTCTTTGTTGTTTCTAGGAAATCTTGGAGAACTATTGGTATTCTTTATTGGTTTTCTATAGGGAGTAGGAAAATGAAGGATCGGATGTAAGATTAATCTGTTATAAAGGAGGGTTGGCCCTCGAGACTCGAGTTGGTTAGCTTTCGCTAAGGAACAGTTTTGAATCAACTGTCGTCACTCATCAGCTATAGCACTCTGAATGATCGTGGCACCGCATCATCGTCCTCTGTAAGTCTACGTAACCCCAAACCTAGATTTTATTCCAGCCTCCATCTCTTCGGGATGGGTGGAGTCAATGCTAGCAGCTACACTACTGTAGTTCACCCACAGCCTCTGAGTTTCTCTGTTACAACTTAGTGGACTTTATATCTGCATCTTCATTTGTTTCATGGTAACCAGTTTCCTTCCAGCTATTTCTTTATCTATCTATCTATCTATCAACTGAACCATTTAAAGTGAATTTAGATAACTCAAACTATCTCATCATTCCATTCATCCTTTCAAGCCGCAATGACGATTTCTAAAACTGATACTCAGGTCTTTAATTTACTTATGAGTTATGAGTTATGAGTTATCAGGATACATTTGGGTTTTATTTATTTTATTTATGAACGACTAATAGATTCCCAATATAGTTAACTAGAAATTCATAAAACTGTGGGTCCGATTAATGGTTACTCATTGCCGACTTCCCCCGGCTGGTGTTTTTAGGTGTGTTCACATTCTTTGTACCATCGACTCGACTCTCCAGGATTATTGTGTACGACGAATTGTTTTTTTTTTTTTTTGGTATTTCCAGTGCTCTGTGATAATTCTATCTGGTTCTTCTTCGATATACTATGATGGGAAAAAAAACATGATGGAAATATCGATTACCAACTGTTTGGGAATTGGAACCCGTCGAAGCATTGGAAAGCGGAATAGTTCTTCCTAGATATCTCTCTACCCAGTTCATTCCAGATCAGAAAAAAAAAAAAAAAAAAAAACAAAAAAACAATGAAACAAAACAAGATATTTAAAGAACCACCCTGATAGAAAACTATATAAAGTTTACTGAGAATATCGGAAAATATTCAATGCTGATATAAATAACCTGAACCGGTATCGTGAAACAGGGGCATAAACCTTCTTTTAGTCTTGTTATATAGGCTTATTTTAGTTCTAGGTCAAAGAATCTCAATAATAAAAAGACGAACAGAGTCTTGCAAAACAGTTCTCTGTGGGTTCTATTCAGACTTCGTCGTCATAACCCCCCCCCCCCCCACCTCTAAACTAATCGCCGCATATGTTTTGTGTGTTTAAAAAGATGATGATTTAATACGCTTTGTTGTTGATTAGAAAGGGATTGGTGGGTGTACTGTTGGGAATAAGACATATAGACTGTCGTTATTATACAAATACACTCATGATTGTTTATGTATCCAGAAAAAAATGGTTTACGAAATATTGGAGATAAGGGGACAAAAGTTTGTAGTTTGAACTTTGAACTTTGAACTTTGAACTTTCATTCGTGTAGCTAAGGGTGATGGAAAACATCTTATCTGATCCGTCTTAATTGTTTCATACCCAAAAAATTATACTGACGACATACCAAGTCTGGAACCTTATTGATATCGACTTTGTACCGAGTATTTCAACACACTCTTATGCATTCCGATAATTCAAAAGAACCTAGAGGTTATGAATTCAGAATTTCATCTATAAAAACCTACATTTCAGAACCGATAGAATTAAAGCCTATCGCAAGCATCAATAATCTTAGTTATTTATTCCAGGCTGATCTTCACAGAATCATACTAAGAACATCGATCACGAGGAGAAGACAAAGCTTGAGGCCATATCTTGATCGTAATGAAATCCAGAAGATAGATACATACTCTTATCGTCTTTACCGAAATTTCTGTGATATCGCAGTTATTAACATACAGATTGGAATTATCTTTAATGAAGTTGGTGGAAAATTGGAAATTGTTATTCTATAAGGTACTGTTGTATGTGTGCTTAGGCATTGGAATGGGAATCGACTTGTCATTCGGATATGGAGGTAAGGAGCAAGGTGGAGTGTGTGCGCTGTGATTTCGAGAGGAATTGAGAGAGATTGAGGGGGTTACGATGATGAGAATGAGTATGAATGATGAAGAGAATAATGGCGATGAGGAAAATGGCAATGAGCTCAAAGTTTTGTGTTTCATTGCTCAAAAATGCACGGGGTTTGCAAAGAAAAAAAAATGAAGCATATTTTTCCTATGTTGTAGGCCAAAAGCAAATTGCAATTGACTTATGACCATGACGATACAGTTGGCTGCTAAATAAAAAGAAGCACGGTAATGCGGGATTCTTTGCCCTCTGTGCACGGTACAGAAGTGCCTCTGTTCCTTGCTGAATAAATCGCTACGAATCACCTCAGCGGCGTACAATCAAGCTACCATATATGAGCCACATACGTAGGTAACCCATTGCATGTAGCGTAAGCAATAATCAAACTTCCAGAATCGTCTCCCATTCCAGGGAAATGCAATCTCTCAGCAGTGAGGAGATGTTGCATGCATATGATAAAATATCACTGCATACCATCCTTAAGACGGATGTGGAAAATCAGTTCATATAAAGTGCATACGCATGTATATACGTCATCATTATCATCATCATTATCAGCCGATAGAAGTTCCCTACATAGTGGCGTTAACAAGCTCCGGTTTCTGAGCCTAAGTCTCAAGCCTTCATGTAAAGAGGGATGCTTCTAGAGCTTCGTTAACTAGTCTTCAACGCTTTTGGGGGCTTTATCAAGACTTCTCCAAGATCCTCAACTTCCAACTAAGCCTAAACTTTAATCAGAGCCTACGGGGCTCTGGGCAGAAATGCCAGATTGGTGAAAAGTGCATCTCCTGCGGCCTTTCATGACGACATATGTTGTCTTTGTAAAGGTAAAATGACAAATACTTGATACACCTACATACATATATGGCTTGCCGAGTGATATCTATTGCTACATAGAGGAGCTTATAGGCGGGGAATGACGGTGAACTGTGAACTCCCCGTGATGTGAAAGGCTTTCGGGAGCTATGCGAGTTGGAATGAGATTTCCGTAGAGTAGGCTATATAGTTCCCAATAAGTATAGAATAAGCCGAGTTCCCAAACCGGCAGACCCCTTGTTCAGACTTTTTGATGAATGGTCTGAGGAAAGTTACCGGATTAATTGAAACCGAAGTCATACCTACAGTTTTCTGCTTAATGACGAAATACTCTATAGTCTGTACCTTTATTGCAGTGACCCACAAAAGCCCTGTGAGCTGTTCACCGGCGAGTACGGACTCCGGATATAGGTTACTGAAGTATCTATGAGCTCTGAGTTGTGGGTTGTAGTATGGGGAAAAATATATGTGTCTAATATCTCACCAAAATAAGCCGAGATGACAACCGGGTCTAAACTTTAATCAAGCCTTTTTATCAACGGCCTAGGCAAATATGCCTGATAAGTCAAGGGCATCTCAGTAGCCTTTAATTGATGACGAAATGCTTCATCGCGGAGGCTTTCTCGGCTTACCCTGACAGGGGACGCCACTCTGATCTAGGAACTCGCCGAGTTACGAGGCGTTCCAGAAGTTAATTGTGATGGAACGCCGAATTCCCCGTGCACTACGGAATCATCACGAGGTTTCAAGAGACCCTATCCAATCATCAATAGATTACCTAGACCGGTCAAAACTTTAATTGACTTTAGTATGAAGGTCTAGGCAAAAATTCCCTATTGGTAAGGTTCATCTCTGCTATGACGAAATACTTCGTTATGAGCCCCACTCGGAGCCAACCACCTGCGTTGGTTAACCGAGTGAATTCCGGAGCATTGATATTTTTTTTACTTTCTGTACATATTACTTCAGTTAGCGGCGCGGTCGAGATGGAAACTTTGACGGTCCATTCCCGAGATTCACTAGTTTCACAAAAGGTAGACAACAAACAACCACTCAGCCGCAAAGTATCCACTTTTTTTATTTGCATTGCCTTTGGATTTTAGTATCTTACCGACCTATGAAGAGATCTTCCTGATGAGTATGTGTGCTATAACCACTGCGACCAACAAAAACTCCCCATCAACCGCTTATCCGACTTAGTCTAAACTTTAACCAAACCCCTATCTATTGTCATCTCGGGCGTTTATTACTAGCTCATAGAAAAATCCTAGACAATTCTACCGGAATAAATCTGATTTGTCCTCCATCTCCTAAAGGCTCACTGCTGACCGCTGCTTTATGATGAAATCACCCGTCGCGGAGCTCCACTCAAAGTGACATAAAAAGCCAAAACAACCAATTCCCTGTATATGAATTATCCGGACTTTCACGATGCAGTTATCTTCCTATGTATACCCAATCAACCGCATACATTATCCGACCGACGTCTCCATCATCAACAGGTCAATGTTTCTAGAACCACTTCACCAAACGCACATTAAAAGGCAAAAAAAAAAAAAAAAAAAAAAAAAAAAAAAAATCTTACATGCATTTGCAGTTAAGTGCAATTTCCCCCCCAGTTTACATATCGGCTTCTAGACCCCCGATCCTTAAAATCGTCGATCACGATGTTTCTAGTTCTAGCTTTTGATGCGAAAGGTTTTAAAAAGCTCCGGTATGACGGCATGAACTTTCCATCTCCCACAGGATAACGCAGGCTTCCAGAAGCTCGCAAGGGATGCAAATGGTCATGAGACTACTTGCGAGGTACATACGATATGCCCTATCGTCCATTGTGTGCCGGTCAAGTAAGTTCTCTTTGGTGCGGCCGAAATTGGCCGCTGCTGGCTTGCCTGAGAAGTCTTCGTCTGGCTACCCCACTACATACATAGGTGGTTGTGGTTGTGGTTGTTCCGTTGGCAAAATGGATGGGTCCGGGGTGGTAGTGGTGGTGGTGGTGCTTGAATAGAGTCGGGATATGGATGCTGCTTCATGGATGATGGATGGATTCTTGACTGGTCTGGTTGTATTCTATATACCCACTCAAACTATGGTGCACCATAACCATATGGAAAGGGGATCATTGATTGATCGAAGAGAGAAAGAGAGAGAGTCGGTGAAGGAAGCGTGAGGCATGGTTCGCCGGCGGGATTGGGCGCGGTCGGGGTTACAACTAGCGAAAGGCCTGCGAAGTGATGCGAAAGTCGAGGCAAATCTGCGTGCGAAATGTTGTGAGATGCTGCGAATAGTTCGAATGTTGCAAAGGGCCGGGCCGGATTTTGATTTTTCATGGTATCTTGATGAAGATCGTGATTTGGAAGTGGAAGCGGAGAGGATTTTCTAAAGTTGTAATACTTTCATTCATTAACGGAGCCTTTTTATATCTGGCATTTTAAACCTATCCATTTGTATTTGTTCAACCACCGGTTCTAATTGTTACACTTCCGCTGGTGAAGCCAATTTGAAACCAAGCTTAAGCCTCTGATCATGAAAAAAAGAGCAAATCTTCATATTTTACTTATTCTTCTTTTATGCTTCAAGCCTTCGGAGCTCCCATACCCGAGCTTTTTTGTCTGACGATCCATTATGTTGAACTTTGTGGAGCTGCGTTGGACTGCGTTTAACCCGGGCATCTTATTGATCTCGATTTGTTCGCTCGCGTCGGTATTACCTCCACCTCGTACAACGGAGTTGCCAAGATACCTTTGTTGCCCCCGTGCGTAAGTGCGGGGTGAGTCGGAAAAGTATCATGCAGGGAAATCTCTGTACGAAATGATCGACCGCATCTCCTCACGTGTTCTGTCTCCCTAAGGAATCTCCAGTAACTAGAATAGAGTATTAGTATTAGCTACTATTCCAGACAAGACCATTCGATAGTCAGAGTACAGTTGCATTGGCTACCATACCATATTGTACCGCACTCCAGTCAACTCCGCAGGTCCGCCCGGGGAGCCTGTCGTCGCATCTGCGGTCGGTTTAGGAGGGTCCGTTTGCAGCGGGCGGTGGCAACTGTTGTGCAAACGTGCTGACATAGACGAGTGGAGCTTGAGGGGAAAAGGCGGGGGAAAGACATAGGTCATTGTGGGGTGATTATGGGATGTTAGAAGAGCCTGCTATTGTTCGTATTTATCGTGAGTGATGTGGTTATGCTATCAGAATCCCAGCATTAGGGTTCATGACGTTTCAATTGGCGTTTATTAGCTCATAAGCGAACATCCGGAACATCTCTGACGTTTGCTTAGAGTTGCGGGCATATTTGTGTTTCGAGTGACATAAGATGCTAGAACTAAAGAGTAATCTACATCTACTCTACTCTAACTCCGTTCTAGCTGAGTTGTCAACATGTCTGTTCCGTTCTAGATTATTTTACTTTATTTCAGCTGGCCGAATCTAAGAGCTGTCGAGATGAAATGACGATGTTAGAGATGAGTAAGTTAGAGCGTCATGCATTTGTTTTCCCGCTGGATCTTTTTGTCATTTGCTAGCAATTCAATGCACAACCATCCATTGTATCGGGTGGCTGGAGACTAGTCTAGAATAGCTGTGACTAAGTCCTCCGATTTGGGGTAAATTTTACGATATTAAAAGCCATTTTACAACTTCCCTGGTATCATCAGGCTCTTCTGGGCTCCCCTGGACTCCCTAGGTTCCTCTACTTTAGGTTCCTTGTCCCACTTTCGTTCCGTTTAATTTTGAAATAAACTGCTATCACCTAAGTATCTATCTTAGCTAGCTAGCTACCCGCGGTTAACGTTACATACGTCTCCGCACGGTGCGCATGGGATTATTATGTCGAGTTACGTCGGTGGTGCGCTTTTGCGGCGTGTGTGTTGGCCCCGTGCGGAGTGCTGATGCATGGCTGAATCGATTATCCCCACTCCCCGCTTCTTCAAATCGGGATTTTGAGGACTCAGATACACGGATACCCGGCGTAACCAAGCTTTAGGGGCTTCGCAGTTACTTTGTGCTTGTTACCCACGGGCTTTCATGTCTACCATGGTTACAACATGGCTTAAGCCGGGGTGACCGCACAGACAACCTCCGGGCAAAGCAAACCAAATATTTCTTTGGTGCGGGAAGTTTAGATCAGTAGCTCTTAACAGTTGACTCTAGCTCGTGCTCAGGAATTTTAACTAGACGCGCTGAGCTCGGAGATAAACTACATGGTTGAGGCTAAAAGAGATTGAAATTGGCAGGTAACTGGGGTTATGAGAGCTTCATGTATAGTACTTTACGCTTCGCTTCTCGCCGTTTGTATGTTTACCTGGCTAATGTGAAATTATGCTTCTGTGGTTAATGAGATTTGACTGGCTTTGACTGGTCTTCAACAAGCTTCAAATCCTCTCTGGGTTGTGGAATACTCTGTCTCGGTTTATCGTCGTATCAGATTATCAACGCTTCCAGACGTCCACAACTGCCCCTCCTCTTTCATGTCGGCGTAAAAGTGATCTTTCCCCCTCTTTGCAAGCTCGGCAGTGATTGGGACGTCTCAAGGTCCCTTGATTGGGCAGCCCCCACTAGCATCAGCATCCAATTACCACTCCCGGAGTTAAATGTCGACGCAGTATGATGCAACAGTTCCCGTTCAGTGTTTCCATTGTCGTTAAGTGCGGCTCCCGTTTGGTCCGTTAGAAATAATTCAACCCCTCTTCGAGCATGCTGGTCGGTGTGTGGAAGGGGGAGGGGAGGGGGTAGTTATCGGAAGCCCTCGAGCCCAAGCTGTCGGTATGTTCACGGCGCATAAGTTGCACGCTCCGTAGCTAGAGTACTAAAGGCACCAGCGCGCCGCGCATTTTTTTTTGATTTTCTCAACGCAGTCGCCCTGTGAGAAAGCAAAAAGCGCTGGCTGTGCAAATCTTTTATGCTGCTTGGTTAACACAGTATGCTTTCTCACAGTCGACGGGGGATATCTTACCTTTGGATCAGAACTTCCCCATAGAAGCGGTGAGGATTCATAACCCAACTACTTCTTCACCTACTACTACTTAATCAACTCCGAGCCGCCGGCAATTGGGGATCCCTAGCTCGCTAGACGCAAAATTCCTGTTACACACCCACCATGTCACAGCGCGCTCCAATAACTTCGCTACCCATCGAGCTCTTCTTTCAAATCGCAGACCACCTGGAACCAAACTGTATCTACAGTTTATACCACGTCAACAAGCTTCTGCACCGAGTTCTTCCCGACTACCTTTACCAACGCCTTTTGAAAGAGAAAGAAATCAGAAATGAAGCCGGGCGTGCCTTGCACCAAGCCGCTCTCAATGGGAATCTTAACCTCGTCCGCTTCTTGCTCGACTACGCCGACAACGCCAGCCCTTTTAACAATCCTCTTCCTCTACCAACCGATTTAGTTTCCTTTGCTTTAAAAGCAGGAGACGAAACCGCATTGATAGCCGCAGTGCGCGCCGAACGCGAATGCATCCTCCGAATTTTCCGATGGAACGATTTCGAGCATGATGACGGCATTCGCAAAGCTGCGCCGTTCACATCTCCAGAAAAAGAACGTCGTTTCGAAATTGCCCGACTATTGTTAATCCGCGGTGTCGACTTTGATGCGGTAGACGATAATTACAAAAGCGCATTGCATTACGCCAGCCAATATGGAGATTCTGAAATGGTCCGGTTATTGTTGATGTGTGGTGCGAAGGCAGAGGAGTACGACTACGGCCATCTCACCCCGCTACATCTGGCAGTTTATTGTAACCGTCTACAAACAGTCAAGACGCTCTTGGAGTTTGAGAGGGTGCAGAGAACTATCGACATGATTACGGAAGATGACGATACTGCGTTGATGATTGCAGCGGAGGGAGGCTACATCGAGATTCTCCGGGTGTTGCTCGACCATGGTGCGGATGCAAATCTTTTTAATATGATGGGAGAATCGACGTTGAGTCTTGCTGCTTTTCGGGGGAACGCTGAAAGCGTGAGGTTACTACTGGCGCATGGTGCGAACCCAGATACCAAGAACATGGATGGCAAGTCACCACTTGAGATGGCGGAACACAGCTTTGCTGAAAATGAAGAGGTGATCCAGTTGTTGCGTGAAGCGCTAGGTCTTCCGTTGAACTGATGTCTCTAGCAAGTCTCAGGAAACTTGGAGGGGTCGGTGATACATGAGAGAGGTAGGGCTTTAGATGTATTATACGCGTAGATGCTGCTTTATTGTTTCTTCGTATTGCGGGTGTTTGGTTTGCTTTTTCGAGAGAGCTTCAAAAACTGTTGTATTAATCTACATTGTCTTTAGTTAGTGAGAAGTAGTGATCAAGACATATATGATCACTCATCTTTATTTCTTCTTTCCCGTATTAGTCAAAGAGCATGCGAGTTGTTCTTTGCAGGGCCATATCGCTATCCTTCGATGCTTTCCGTGCGATATGATATGTCAGTACCGTCGTTACAATGTCCCAAGTCTGCTTCGTGGGCAACTTTTCTTCTCATCTTCGCTGAGGCTGAAGATTTGTTTCACAATCGATCGTTATCTCGCGGTGGAGAACATCAAGCGAAGTTGAAGCAACCCTGTGCCCTAAACACACATGAACCTGGCAGAGGTTTTAGCAGAACGTTGCTTGCCGTTTCCCGGCCCGCTGCGAAAATTTTGCTTGGCGGGGCACGTCGACGCCCCGCAATCTCGACATTCACGAAATCATTGTACGGAGCTGGAACCACATTCATGAGAACAATATAAAATACGCAAAAGTCCTTTTAGAGTAACTCGATTGATCGGTCCTCGGTCGCGTCGTTAGATCCGCACATGCGTACACTGAACTGGCCCAAAGATGTCGGGGGACTCGCTTGATAGTTCCCGCAGCACATGCCAGATTTCTTCGAGTTCTATCCTCTTTCAACGCATATCTAGTAGTATTTCCGTAAGCATTTGCAGGAATTATTGTCTCACTGATGTTAGCCAGGTGATCAGATAAAGATGTGGAGAAACCTGAAAATTGTCAACCCTCGGCAGAATTTAGTCCAGGTCCGGGTCCAAGACGACCTAGAACCGCCTGAAATCCTTAGAACATCATGGTGCACCATAGCGGTTTTCGCCTATGATTTGTCCTAGGGGTTGGACAAGTGCCGTGCTCCTGAAAGAGGGCCGGAAAGCCACTCCGCATCACTCGGGATTCCTTGATTTGCATCATCTTGTCCGCACTAACCGCGCCAACCGTAGGACCAACTCAAAGTTACCGCCTTTACCACCATGACTATTTTTAAGTTCATAGGTCTCAGTTTTCGGGATCTCCAGTGGATCAAGCGTCCGAATCGAGAAAGTCTACAGTCCCTGGGCGGTCTTACCGTAGACCGTGCAGTTATCCATATCGAACCCTAAGGCCTGTTTTTTTCCACGTTGTCCTCTGATACCTCGAACAAGGTCTCACCCAGTTGTCGGATTCGGGCTATTTACGTATCTTGTTTGTAACGATACTCAGGAGGTATTCTATATGTTCAATTCGGGGTAGAGACGGGAGCCTTTTAGAAGACGGAGCTGCGCGGGTTGTATAATCCAGTTGTACAGGTAGTTGCCGTTCCGGAAAAGGACGTCCGCTAGGCATATCTCCGGATATGATAGTACCTGCTTGGGAGAATTCTGAATCCCGCCGGCCTAGTTGAAGCTCGAGCATATCGTGGTCCTAGTGGTATCTTCGACCCATGGTAAGTTTTAAACTATTGGCACCATTAAACGATAGGACATTAGCTATGCGTAATGCTCCTTAAAATTGAATGACTGTCCTTGATGATCTAGTGCGTTGTTTACTCCAGCGTACGTATCGGTGAAATTTCGATCGTTTTCATCTCCGACTCCTGAATCTGCGGTCAAGTTTCCGACAATTAGGAGACATTCGGCATCCCGGATATTGGTCTCCAGATTCTGTCGGTGTAGGCCATCCATGTTTAAAATATGGCTGCTCGGGACTTTTGTGTAGGAGCTATCACAGTGCACTGGCAGCTCGCTAATCCGGTACTATTTTGAGATCCGAAGGGTTGATTGTCTGAGACAACATTGGCCGCACTTCTGCTTATCGCTGCTCTCAGAGCTTCGGACGAGGTCATAGCTCCGGTTTCTATTAGGGCCATTGCATCAAGACCCTAATTGAAAATTAGTTCCGTAAATGAAAACATGGTGAGGTTCTGTGAAAGCTGTAGCGAGAAAGAAGCGAATGCGGAGGTTGTGCGGTGACGTGGAGTTGAGGAGTGCGTGTACGAGCTGTTTGCTCGACAGCTATGTACCGTGGCCCGCTGTCCGAGTAGCGAAGCGTGATCTAGTACGATGGATCCAGGTTCTTGTCGCCATGGTTGAACTCTGTACACGCCGAAACGATTTAGCAGATTGTTTTCTTCGCGCAGAAATTTTTAACTATTACAGCTCCGCGATCTTGCCAGTGCAAAGTCCTGTTTTAAAATGAGTAGAATGGCCCTAGTCTCAGGATTATTAGAAGCGAAGCTCGGCCTTAACTTCGAGCCTCAATTATGGTACTCTTCTATCCATTGATCTCTGTATCTTTAGAAAGAATAATACATGTTTATTATGGCATGACGAAACTCGAACTCAAGTACGTGACTATCGCTACTATTCGACTATCGCGTTCGGGCACAGAATATCACTATCCATAATGCGAGCGCATCGTCTACTCCTTAGCGATGCAAAATTAACAGTTAGCTGTGCTATAGCACGTGCTATAGCACGTGCTATAGCACGTGCTATATTGAAATTAATGCAATTGTATATCTCCGACCCTCCTTTTACCTCACCCTATCATCATCTCATTGCGCTACAACACCAAGTAGATACCACTCTTTTCTGGCCAAGTTCTGTCAAAGCTTTTGCTTAGTCAAGACATAGGTTAAACGGCAAAATTTCGCTGCCCGTTAGCGCAGGAACACAACTAGATTGACCGCGGCTTGTCATCCGCCCCATCGGACCGTCATGAGAAGTTTGCTGGCAAGACAAAGACAATTCCACCGCTGAATGGGGTTACGTATCGTTACCAGTGGATTTTACAAATAACTTGCAAAGAAATGACAGTACAGATAGTAGACCAACTTTATTACACTAGATTTCTATGGATGATCTCTTAGAATTGTCTTCCGTTATATGTGTATCATCCACTCTGGTGGAAATCATACTCACCCTGAATTAGGTTTTTTTCCAAATTTCCCCTGACATTTAATGCATTATCTACTCTACACCAGTCTATGGTATTCTGCACATTCTAACATTCAATTCCCCATCCCCTCTTTAAGAAAACATTGGCAATAGCCTCATTTACATGTTTGGCGTCAACATGGAGTGGTGCTAATTCTGTAAAATTCTGTGCCTTTATCTCCTCCCACATGAGCCAATGTCCAAACAATCCTATCGTTTTCACGCTCGGTCGCTCAATGAAGCGTCATGTATCCGATAAATACTTCCTTTGTTTTTGGTTTCTATGCCATGATAAATGAAAATCGCAACTATGGCCCTATATTTCCCTTAGATTGATATGGTTTAAACTGATTATTATCCAGGGGCCCAGGTCCTAAGGCATCTATAGGTTCTACCGATGTGGTTTTGAGTCGTAACATACGTAGAGCTACCATATTCCCCTTTTTTACTACGATATGGGTAGCTGCTTTACCGTACTCGTCTGCTGTGTTATAATCTGCTCCTCAATCGAGCTGAGGAATCAGGATGTTCAATATCGACAGTCTTAGCCGAGATATTCCTATTATTCTTAATACCTGGCGAGCTGTGAGAGGTATAAATCAAGTTCAAGCGTGTTTTATGTCTCTCTAAAATCCTATAGCTTTGTGCCTAAGGAGATACTAGCCTCACCCAGATATCGACTTCCGACATCATATTTGGTGCTTGAATTCTTCAGACGTTGTTTTCGAAATTCCAAAATTGTGTCAGTTACGTTTGATCGGCACCACTCCTGACTTTCCGTCCAAGCAAAATGTAACAGCTCGCGTAGAATTCAAGCATTGCATATCGAGCTTTGATAGAATAATTGGCGCAGCCTTGGATCTTGTGGTATGTATCGTAAAGTAGTTCGTACTTTGTACCCGTCCTGAGGATATATATATTGGACAGATACCATGCACAATAATTTTGCTACCATTTTCATTATTCCCTTCCGTTTGTTATGGACGCAGGGCTAGGGCATGCCAAACCCTGAAATTCAGGGCCACTCTTTTAGGTGTTTAATTATTGCCTGGAGATACGACGGACCACCCAGTTGAATAGCACTTGACATAGCGGTGATAATACCCAATGATTCAATAATAAAGATGAGGTCATTGGCACAACCATTTGAATGATTCATGTCCTAGTCCATAGGGTTTTCTTGAGGCCTGGAAGGTACGGGCGACGAAAGCTTGCTGTCAAGGTTTCGTGTTGTGCTGGCTATATGATTGTCTTTGATTGTATTTATTGGAACAGCGAATGGGTTTCCGAGCCATATATGAATCTTGTGAAAGTATATTTTGCGAGTTTATGATTGTATATTCAAGCGTTTCATCCTAATTGTTATTAGAGCACAGCCTGCAACGAAGAGGATAATACTATTTGAGATGCAAGCTACCTGTTGCGCATCAACAACGAGTGACACAAAGCGCATGCATATCGCACCAATATCACTCGGTCATCCCATTCCGCCTTGGTTGCTGATCCTGTTGACAAATATTCCTTGTGTCAGCATTCCACAAAAGAAGACGAGTGAGGACTGTACGGGAAAGGTGGAAGTTTGCATCGGCGCTGAAGACTGTGGAGGTGCGGGAGGAGAGCAAGGGCCTCATACCGGATTGAGTGTGGTCAGCAGTAGAAGAGCGGAAGCCACATGCGAGCTTTCGGCAGCGGATTTCTCAGCCACGGGTGGCATGGAACGGTATGGAGGCATGTACAGAAGATGCTCGTGTATCGCCATCGGCTTCGGTCAAAGTCCGTTGGCGGCATATAGGAAGTGGGCTGACTTTCGGCCAATTTTATGCGCCAATGCCTGCCGCTCGTTCCCGCACAAAGAACCCAAATTTTGCCGAAGACAGACCACAGTGCTGGGTATATACATGCTCCGCCCATCATGTGACTGAATGAAAATGCATATGATTGTTGATTGTTGGGTGAAAACTGCGTTGATTCTGCTGTTCATGAATTATGTATCTACAACTGTACCTGGGATGATGTTTCTGATATATCCTTAATACTTCATGCTCAAACTCGTGATCGCTCTGCCGTCCACTAGGTCTGTGGTGTATACGTGCACCATTCTTTTGCCGTGTAATAGCTTCAGTTGCAGTCTGCGTCGGGCGGCTAGCCGTCCATGCTTCACATCCACCATTCACCTCCACCAAGTCCCCATTAAATATCCCCCAATTCCTCCTTCGTTTTCTGATCCTCACCCCAGTTCCCTCGAGCGAGAAATCACCACTGAATCACCTTCTCCTTTTCTTCTGACCCGGATCTTTCGTTTGATACATCGCCCCTCCTTTAAAGATGCGTCGTTATTTCACACCTTCGAGAATGACCCGCATTTCTTTATTTGATGACTACTTGGTTAGCCCCCGGCGTCCTGAAGTCAGAATCGTGGATATTGCGGAGGCAACAACAACCTCGAATGGACCCACGGGAGAATTGGGAAACACGGCCGCCGCTCCCGCTCAACAACAGTATAATGAAAATATCATGAGTCAGTTACCGGAACTCCTTGAAACAGCCATAGACATCCCATCGGGGGCTCCTGTTTGCGACAACAGTATCCAAAAGACGTCAGACGACTTCGAACCAGCGATCGATCAGACAGAAATCATCCCGATAGGTCCCGCTAGTGGAAGAACTGGAATGGAGGCAGCTGGAGTATTGTCACGCCAAGAAGAGCATTGGCTAGACGACCATACTGGACCCAATACTATCACTCCAAGTTTTCCTGTCGGTACCTACGCGAATACAGCCGCATCTGATGATTTGGGAACTGATGGCACAACTTTGTACATTGAGATGGACGACCATGTCAATCCAGAGACGTCCGAATGTATAGACACTGAATGGCCATGGACACCGGCCAATTCTCGATCTGTCACCCCCGTCAATTCAGAACCCTCTCTTTCTGAATACAGTAGACCTCTTGATATCCCGACACAACCTCAATATTCAGGGAGAAACACTGTGACAGAAACACCGTATGTGACCGTCAACATCCCTAAAAGCCTTTTTGAGAAGCAATTTACGAATCCAGTTTGCTGATGAAATCCCACGAGTTAGAATGGCCGTGACATGGGCAGATCTGGACGACCAGACACACTTGCCTGATGAAGCTTCGTCGTCAACTTCATTCACCCCCAGTAGTGCAATTCCGGATCTGGCAAGACAATCACCCATCGAACCACATTCGCCATCACCCAGACCTATACCTGTCGACAGATCAGGCTGGGAGAGAAGTATTCGGATGCTGCAGGAGATGGCCCAGGCTTTCGAAATGACTCAAAAACACTTGGAGGCTCATGGACAGAGTTTACGGGAACAGTACGAAGCACGTCTGAAGGAGGTGGAACAGATTCGGAGAGCACATGAGGGTCAAGATAGACTCTTTGATGCATTGAGGGCCGTCGGCCATCTGGATTCACTGGAAAGGAGAATGCTGTTGTGGTATTTACGAATGATTGAGGGCAAAATGGATAACAGCAGCTCAAGTACCGATGAGCAAGAACATTCCAGTGACGCCTCAAGTCCTAGTGGTGATACTTTCCTTGCTGCATTGCTGGCAGTTCAACCTTTGGACTCAGCCGGAAGGACAAGGGTTATCAGGACTTTACAAGCCCTTGAGAGGCCTAGCAATGGCAAAAATGGAAGTCACGGTGACGCCGCAAACGCCGATGAAACCAGGAATTTTGGTGATGGTGAATGTGTTATGGAGGAGGTGATTCTTGGAGAGCTTTCTTCTCTGCAGTCACTATCGCAGTGACAGAGATTTCAGACTCTGGCCTTTCTGCTGTTGGTACTAATCGGTACCAACGCACAAAATACGGTATGCGACGGGATGTCCATTGAGGAGGTGAACAAGTTCGGGTAAATATTTTTGATTTGTGTTAGTAATTCTTTCGTTTTGGAAGTTCTTCGTTTTATGTTTGGTAATTGAGAGGCGTCTTTTTGTGCGTTGGTTTCGGTTTTTACATCTTTTTAATTCTTGTCTTTCTTTAATTTCTCTTCTCTACGCTCTTTAATTCCCTTTTTTTTCTTTCATTTTGAATGCTTTTCTTTCTTTCTTTTCTGTTTTTTGGGTTGGGTTGGCTTTAGGGTTCATTTAGTTTTCTGTATATGCGCTTTTACGATGTAACTTGCTGTATTATTCTTACTTTAATGTCTTGTATGAGAGTGTTTGTTATAAGGTCTTCGTTTGAAAGACACCCCGTTTAATAAATGGATTTTCTTGCTGTAAATCTCGTATTTCTTTTCCTATCTGTGCAAGTCGTGTGTGGTAAAGTCCCAACCCCCCTATCTGTCCAAGTCGTGTGTGGTACAGTCCCTACCGCATATCGTATTTGGTGTTCATTGGCACCGATTTGCATCATCAGTAAAATAAACCAGAATATGAATAATTCGCCTCTATAGTAGCGATTGTGACTGCTCTTATGGTCCCTCGAGGGGCCCCCAAAAGACTCTAAGCAATGCAAGTGCACTTTGCTGTTTCTGCAGTAGTCTCCTCAAACGTCCTAACGCCGGCAATGAGCAACTGGCTGGTGAACGGGGTGATTTTGGAAACAGCTCCACACTGCCACTCCGCCATTCTTTGCCCTTTTCCCTTTACCGTTCAGAACAGGCACCTTGTAGGCGGATTTCAAGGCAATGATCAAATCATCTGTCTTTTCATCACCTGATGAAATCCTGCATTCAGGAAATATCCAAGTCCCTGTGTTGACGTTGTGAATGTCCGTTAATCTTCATCCCTCATCTGGCGCGCTGTCTGGAAGATGGAGGCAGTACTTTACAGTACACGATTACAAAACCCGTTTTCCCTAAAGAAATATGCTAAACAAACTGCGGTTGACGCAATGGTTACAAAAAACAAAATCAGTGGCAGATTACTTTATTCCATGATACGCTGACCGAGATAGATATTAGACAGTACTATGCAGGACCTTACATATGGTTCACGGTTTTTCTAATCGGCGTCGGGAAGGAGTCATATGATATGCTCGGAAGTCAGGATGAAATGAGTCAGCTGGACATGTAGGACCTGGTGATCGTTTTCAGGGGAAACCGCCGTGCTGTCAGGACCCACTTCTGATCGAGAATTCCTGGGAGGTGAAGGCTGAAGTCATTATGGATACCAAAATTGGGGTAATAGTGCTGGTATTGAACAAGTTCCTCTGAGATGGAGAAGACGGTTTGTAAATGGCGAAATATTTGCCCTGAGGATGAATCGTCGATGGTGCGCAGGTCTTCAAATCATAATGAATATTAATTCCGAGGCCTCTATGTTACGCATATGAATTTTATCCGACGGTTGTGTTTTTTTACAGGTTTATATCATCAGTATAGACGGTAATTTGGGATGCTTTGGATTCATAGAAATTTTGAATAAATGTTGAAAAACCGGCGTGGGTCAATTGTAGGATTCAGGCATATAGAAAATTCATTCTGAAGTAAAAAAGACTTCCATTGGAAAATGTAATAATGAAACACATTTACACTGTTTCAAAGCCCAACAATTTAGAGATTCAGAAAGACATCTACTTGAACAACGGATCATTGTTATACATGGTACTTTGCAATAGCACCTGCAAATTCATTACGCCACAACTCTGGAAGCAAGACTGAATTCATATTATCTCACCTTCCGGCGCTGCTCGAAAAAGTCATCCGTAAATATAAAAGTTGACCTGACATTCTTCGAGTCAAACCACCACTGCAGGAATCATATACAACAGAAGGCAGACGCCGAGGTGTTAGGTAATACGGAAACCCTCAGATTGTGACTATATGTATCTAGGCTTACGTGGAGAGAGCTACGCATTGCTGAATTCAGATACAGTGTGAATTTACAAATGTTTGCAAAATCCCACCATGGATCACCACCACGAAAACCCCAGCCCTTATGACTACAGGAAACTATAAGTGTGAGTGTGAGTATTTATCAGTTATAACCATAATCATGAGAGAGATGAAGAAGTCAATACAAGGCATGACATAACGTGTGGTAAATCTCAATAGATGTCTTATTCTTGGTCTTGGATTTTGTTTGAAATACGTCTGGATGCTGTGTTGCAATATTTTCGAATACCTCGTCGAGGAAACAAAAAGTTGCATCAACACGACTTCACTGAAATGGGGTTGAAAGACTTTAGAGGATAAATACATGGCACAACAAACTGTAACGAGGTATAGGTACAGTGGAAATCTTGGAGGATTTGGTCAACACTAGGAGGGGGCGGTGACTGCCAAGAACCTTTGAAGATACTCGTTTCATGAAGTTCAAGAAAAGCACAAATTATCAAATCAGAGTTTAGACAGCGTTCGCAGACTGTTTCCAAAATTCAACGGTGGCCTAAAGATAATGATGGTAGAATCATCGTCGCAATGGTGAAAAATAAAATACAAAAAGAATGTTGACGGAAGTGGGACTTGAACCCACGCTCAGTTTCCCGAACCAGGAATCGATATTAAGGTAACCTTAACCTGGCGCCATAACCAACTCGGCCATCCCGCCTTATAATGAGTGTTTGGATCACTTAATGCCAGGAGAACATATTGTTTTGGCCCCACTTACCGGTATGTAAGTACGAAGCATCAAGACACAACTAGACAACCCACACAAAATAAGCGATTATTTTGAACATCATTGATACACCAAACTAACTGGTACGTTAGCGTACCTTCCATTAAAAATAAGACTAAGTTTTAACATGGGTACAAAATGAATTCGCTCATATTCCCATCCGAGCGCCTCTAAAAGTGCTGTTCAAACTAAAACTCATATACCGCAGTTTTACTTTGGATACCGTCGAAGATAACCGTGTTATTCACTGGGATATACTGCTGAGTGACCACCTATTCAACTTTTGTTAGCATTTCTAGGCCATTCTGCACAAAGGACGATAGGAAGTAAGCCATACCTTGACAATTTCCTGTGCCACCATTCCACCAGCAAGAGAAGCAATGACATGCAACTCACTTCCACCAGCTCTCACAACTTCCTGTACCATGTTCTTGGTACGATCAGCCAGTCCTCCAATGTAGTCCAGCGTCTTAAGGTAGTCTCCTGCGAAGGCCTCGAGCATTTCTTGGTCTTTCTTTAGGTCTTTGTCTTCCGCGCCGGGGAAGCGTCCCATCGTCGAATAGTACTCCTGGAAAGCACGGATCGCGATGTAATCATGGATTAGAGACTCTTCGCTATCCCAGTTATTTAATGCGTCAATGACTGTTTGCTTATGGTGTTCGTCACATGGTAGCGAATATTCAGGAGCAAGTGGTCGGTAGTTGATACGGCGGATGAAATTGGAATGCTTGGTGAAAAGTGATACTTCTTCCAGGGTAATTGATTCAGGGTCCCGGCCGAGCTTGCTCAGTGTGGCTTTGACGTTTCCGAAAACAAGGACGGCATCCCGCTGGGCTTTGGCGCGGTACATGTTCTGGAGCTCGACGTAAGACTTGCTCTCGGCCTTCATATCGGGGAAGCCACCGGATAAGGGGAGTAATCCAGCACCTTGTTCAGGGTTGTCACGGAACTGCCGGACAGCATTGGCAATGATCCAGAAGTTCTCCAACTAGATTAAAATTAGCCAAAGTCATTGTGACGAGTAAGATATGCATACATCTGCAGTAGGGGTGATGCATCTAGGGTCTTCCAAAACCTCCTTCGTATCTGATGAGATCTCTGCCTGTTTGAGGTTCTTCATAACAGCTGCTGCTGCTTCCTCATAATTCTCTTCGCTTCCTCCCGGTACATCTGTTCGCATCTTGTCCAATAGCATGGCTTTGAATTCGTTTTTTTCTTTATAGTTTGATGGGTACTGTCCATTGTGCTCTGCCTTCCAGTCTTCAAGGTATTTGAGAAGTAGTAATACGTATGGAACATGTCCGTGCTCGTAGTTGTCCATTCCACCTTCGCTTACAGGCTTGTCTAGACCCTTTGTCCTTTCTACAGCTAGAGCTGTAAGCTCTTCCCAAGGGTTAAATAATCTTAGGTCTGTCAACGAATCAGGGTGGGTTTCCACAATGCCGCGAGTTGGAGACATTATCCGTAAAACAATCGACCATCCGAGCGAATGTACGAGAAATGTAGGAATCTCCGGTGATAGCTGGAGAATATCGGGAGTAGAAAAAGGTGAGACGATAATGATATGCGTGAACGGGCTTGTGCTGGGTTTGAAGAGCTCCGGCCTACTTGACAGCAAGTTTGAAAGGCTCTAGATCTCGAATCAGCTTAGAATGGTAATAGAATACCTTCAAATAGACACAAACATCGTTCATAAAAGCACCCTTAACGTCTGGGTTCAACTCTTCAAGCAGAGCAGCCGTTCGCTCTGCGCGGGATTTTCCAACACTCTCCTCATCGAGGAAGAAATTCGTGCCCAGATCCGCCTCAGTAACAATTTTGTCGTCAATGATAGTGAATTTTCCAACGCTTGGAAGAACAAGGTTCTTGAGAATCTCGCATCCAGTAGCTGATGCTCCAAACAGCGCGATGTGAGCTGCCTCAAGTCTGTTCTGGCCGTTGGCGCCCCATAGTCGTAACTGACGGTCGTATTTCTTCTCCTTAGAAGACGGCGCGCCGCTAGGGGTTGTAGATGCCATAGTTCGAAGGTATTCGGTTCAAGGAGGTTGAATGTTAATGTGGGATGAGAGGGGAGCTCTGCTCAAGCTTCGGCAAGAGGCTAGCGGGGAGGTTGCCGTAGCGTGTTGATTAGATAAGATTACATTGAGTTGCATAGGGTGGGGTTCCTCGGCAGTTACCGCCGAAATATAAACGCCTCACATTATTCTCTTGCGACATCTGCTCAGCCCGCCATAATTGCGTTGGCGATCTCTTCTCTCACAGATGATCCTGACACTCTATAAGGTAGGTTATTTCGTGCTGCTGGAAATCAATTCACCTAGTAACTCCACAACCCATTTTACGGAATTTAAGACTCTAGCACAAGTGGCGTACATTGATCTTTACAGCTATCGCCGTGGCCGCCGTTTCTTTCAAAACACTTCGGATCCCTTTGACCTTTCATCCACCAAGAAAACCAATCAAATGGAGCTGCTAAGTCCACATAGAAACTTACCGGAATTATCATCGACAGCAATCCGAATCCCAAGCTTGCTAAGAATTTCCCGGCTACATATACTGAAATTATGGAATTCAAGCTTGATACACCTCATGTTAAGGCCAGGGTGAAAACGTATTTCCGTAAGGAAGTAGGAATTTAACTTATCCCCGGGTTGGCAATTCGGCACGCAATATCATCTAGCCCTAGAATAAAAAAGACGCCGAATCAGACGCAGATCTACACCTTCTATACCTCACCAACTAATTCTTCCTCTTCGTTTGTCGAAAAATCCAAAAATGACCTCTTTCCTCGATACGCATGGAACTTACCCCCAGATCTCGTTTCAGCATATGATTAATGTATGTTTTCAAGTTTAGCAATCTCCAGCCTCCTGTCTACCATGGGCATAGCATTCTGGATTTCATATATCCAAACACAACCAAATACTCAAGAAACATTACCGCATAAACCTGTAGATAGTATAGAAATAGGCCTCAATTAGGTATATCCAAAGTTCAAAGATTCATGGCAAAGTTATATATCCGAGCCTTCTTGATGAATTCTCTTTGTGCTGAAGTACTAGATGCGATGTATTTTACTCCGGGAGTCAGTGTGCATTAGATAGAGTTTTGCTTTGATAAAATCTTATAGCTTAGTCTTGATATCAGCTCCGGTGGCTTAGGGGTAAAGCGCGACACTAGTAATGTCGAGATCCGCGGTTCAAATCCGCGTCGGAGCTTTTTTTTTGCTTTTTGTTTCAGTATCCTTTCAATACATCAGAAGTCGCTGTGGGGAGGCTTAAACGAATGATGTTGTTCACAGTCGCATATATCACACTGCGGAAACAAAGTTTTCCAGCTCTTTGTCTCATAAAGAATGTTTGCCCAAAGTTACCACATTATAATGTGCCTTTTTTGCTGCTTTGCTGCTAAGCATTGCAATAGGTTTCAGAAAATCTAACTATACGAAACACATGCTGTGTTTTTTTGACAAAAAAACTGTAAATCAAAACACCCCGGCAACGCCTATGCAAAATTTACTTATTGCCAACCACCATTACCCGCTCCATATGGCGTTGCTTGGCCAAACCCAGAACCAGCTCCGTATGGTGTCCTTCCGTCTGCAACACCACCAGCTCCATAAGGAGTCTCGTAGCCTCCACCACCTCCCATTCCACCCATTGCATAGTCTGCTTGTCCGGGACTGCGGACACCACTATCGTCACCCTCCTCGCGGAAAGTCTTAATGACCGCTGCTAGCTTTTCTTGGAGATATTTAATTCCCTGTTGCATAATCTCGTCGGGTGGCATGGATCCAACGGTTTCAATATCCATGAAAAAGCGGTTGGGTTGGGCGTCGTAGTTGAAGGGTTCACCTTCAGTTGGGGGGTCCTCCCAAGAAGCAAACTTGGAAGCCGGCCTTTCTCTTTGTCAGTAAAGCTTACCTATGGGAGGGTCTCTGGATTCAAACTCACCATTCTTCCTTTGCATCAATCTCATACCAGTAGTCAATGTGACGTAATCTGTTGTGTGGGTCGTACTCAAATCCTAATGCAGAAACTGGACTCCACTTTGCGTGCTCCTTCGCGATTCCCTTCTTTGCAATACACTTCAACTTGAGCTCTTGGTTCTTTCTCAACTTTGCAATGATAGTTCCCTGTCCATCGGGATCGGTAATAACTGGAGCTCCAAGCTGCGCTCCCTCTGCAACTGCTAGATCACGAGCATACACCGTCATAGGGTTGTCGCTGGTACATCTGGCGTTGAGGGTAAGAGTAACTGAGCATCGCTCGCAGTATTGGTCGCATACACAGTCACGGGAGTAAATAAGCTTGTCGTCAATATTTGTAGAGTCGAGAGGAACAAGTCCCAATCTGTGGGACAAGAACTCGTCGGGGATAACGGAGGTGTTTGTTTCGATCTCGACAAGATCGATAGCGATAGTAGGGATCTCCGCAAGCATTACTCGTCGCCAGCTGTTGGCGAAGGCAAGATCGCAGTTGGATAGCGCGATTTGGGCATGTCTTGAATCGGCTTCTTTGATGGTGATTTGAGCTGGGGAAGTCAGCAGTTGCAGCGGAAGTTAAGAACAAAGCAAAAACGAACGTCCGCGGTCGTTGCCGTAGTAGTCATCCATGATTGTAGTGACGAGGAATCCGGAATGATCTGGTGGTGGGATGAAGAAGCTCGAATGAGGGTGGTAGTGATTTCAGGTGGGTGGAAGTATCGCGTGGCACGGGGCTGACGCGATAAACAGTTCCAACAGCTTTCGCGTGGTGTTGATGGAGCTATGATAAACCCTTATCGGATCCTTTGAAACCTCCGAAAATAAGTAATTACCCTACCTGCTTGTTTCGGTGCAGACACGGGCGATCACCCATAGACACGCTATGACGTATGTAGCATGCTCCTGTCTTCCGCCGCACCTCCGATCCGTAGCTCCAGCTCCATCTCTACCTCGAACTCCAAACTACCCGGCCACCCCGCACCCCCGCTATGTCACTCCCTCGACTTCCGTTTCTTTACCCCGCGTTACGCCGCGCTCATACAACACTCCGTTACCGCCATGGTACTGCTGTCGAACCTCCGGTACAGCTACACCCAACGCCGCCGTCGCCTCCACAGTCGAAGATCAATGAGATTGAATCAATAAGCAAGCTTGTCAATAATGATAATATTGAAGCTCGGGAAAACTTGTCAGAACCATTAGCGGATAATGGTGAGGCCAACAACAATAATGAGTCATCGAAGCAAGCGAGACCTCCGACGAAACCTCCGGCGAAACCTCCGACGACTGACAGAGTGAACGGAAATTTTGTTAATGGGCTTGGGGAGCGTGTACATCACTTTGATACATTTAGTAATGTTCAGAGACTGGAACAAAACGGGGGGTTTACTCGTGGACAGGCAGTGGCACTGATGAAAGGGATAAGGAGCCTACTGTACAAGAATATGGACGATGCACGGAATAGTCTGGTTTCGAAATCCGATGTGGAGAACGAAACATATTTATTTCAGGCAGCTTGTTCGGAGCTTCGGAACGAGATGCAGAACACCAAGAAGATACAAATCGACCAACTAAGGAGTGACCGGACGAGGATACAGACGGATTTTGATTTGTTAAACCAAGCATTCTTGGCGGAAATTATGGCTTTAAAGGACGAGTTGAATATGATGTTCAACGACCGGAAGATGGTTACAAGAGCGGAGCAAAGAGCAATGGAAAATAAGGTAATTCTTCATAAAATAAGTGTGTACTGGGTAGCTAATAAATATTGACATATAGATTCAAGAGCTGAATTACAAAATAACCATCTCTCTTCAGTCGGAATTGAAGAGTGAAATCGAAAAGCTGCGATGGATCACTACTCGGAGGGGATTGATTGCCATTGCAACACTAGCTTGTGAGTCTCTATGTGGGAAAAACATGGCTTAGTCATCTAATTTTGAGTAGTATTTGTGGTCACTGCAATCCGAATCAATAACAGCTCAACCGAAAAGAGGAATAAGGAAAAGAGGGAAAAAGAAAGGAAGAAACGAGAAAAGGAAGAGAATGCGATGTCGATGGCATCTGTCCACAACGACCATCAACACGGTACCGTTGTGCATACAGAAGCTGGTCTTGTCTCTCTTGGATAAAGAAAGGAGTTATACAGTGTTTTTGAGCGATACCCGGTTTCATTTTTTTGTTTAAATTATGATTATTGCGTATATTACATTCCTGGTGTTGGGGGGGACCGGTAATTGAAACTACACGTTGCACAGTCGATTGCATTGATGTTGCTTTTAAGTTGACAACTCAGTAAATTACCACTGGATCACTGAGCATGACTATTATAACTGGATCGAATGTCTACGCCTCGAGAACGATACCTGCACTTCTGTCATCGTGGACCATCAGCATCATTTACACCGAGATGCTTCCAAGGCGTCTTCCAATGCACTTTCATCAACTAAAATCTCACACAGATGACCTCCATCATTACTCCAATACAAATCCAATCAGCCTTGAATTTATCGAGTTATTGAGTCATGTTATCAAACGAATTAAGGTCACCAACTCCACTTTCTGTCATCAGGGCCATCAAGACCATCAAGACCATCAATACCATCAAGGCATCTAGAACCAAGGCCATCTAGAACCAAGGCCATCTTCGGTGCAGGAACCAGAAGGTTCATCTCATGTATGTACGTCACTACGCTAGAGACCCTTGCTTTCGGCCCGGTTTTCTTTAGCGCGGGTGTCCTTCGCCTTGTATTCAGTTTAGCGCGCCTCCCCCCGAATTCGAAAACCGAGCTCTGGGTATACTCCGAAATTCCCTACATACACTTTTGTTACGAACTCTCCCGAAGAGGGGTTCACAGCTTCACATTGAAATGAGGGGTTTGTTTTTGTTGTGGGTTCCCGTTTCTTGAAGGGCACGGTGCAGAATGGCATGGTTCTTATTGGCTTGGTGGAAAACGTGGTGAATTGAACTGGACATGGATCTGCGCAATAGGAAACCTTGAACCGCGCCCCTCCGGATCGACGTCTGGGGATGAGGATGCGCCCTGGCCTGTATCAGGATACTCGATACAGGCACGTTAAAAGTCCCACTCATTAGTTGGTACCAGTGACAGGAGTTCTGGACCCGAATGACTACAGGTACTTTACCGGAGGCGAAGATGTGAAATACAAAAGGTCGGGCTTATCCTCTCTTTCCAAGCCCCAGCTATCGAACAACAAAAAAAAAATCATAACAAACACCTCCTTTCTCACCTCAAATAAACAAATCAAATCAAATCATGATATCAACTCGTCGCCATTATACTCCTCTTGCCCCGATCTCGGCAAATAAAACTGCTATTGAATCTACCTCTCTCATTAGACAACAAATCCGTCTTCTTGTCACCGTTGCAACCTTTCTTGGTTATCTTGCGGCTTTACCATTCAGCTATATATCGAATACACTCCTCCTTCGAAAACGACTACAGAAAGCAAAAGACGCAATCTTTTACGAGTTTATGTTGTTGGTTTTCCAACCGGCTGCACCATTATTGATCCTCATGTGGCCTGGTTGGATATTCTTCGGTGCTCTCTGGTGGGTATACAGTTGAAGGATAGGAAGTGCATTATCAGAGATTTGGCGGAGGAATGATGGGAGCAGTGGACATGATGGGGAAAATGGGATAAACACAAGGACAAGGACAAGGATAATTCTCTTTCTTAAACATACACGATTTTCATTTGTTGGCGTTCATTGGCATGTAAATTTTAACAATACAATACCCCAGGTGGTGGGAGGGGGGGGTGTCTGGGGGGGTGGGGTGCCGGGGGGCGAGGAGTGGGGGGAAGCCGGGGGAGTTGGGGCGTTTTTTTATTTCTGGGCTCATAGTAATACAAATAAAGATAAAGATAAGGAAAAAAAAAAATAAGCTTTGACATACCAGTCTATCCATCTACATATGACCTGAATTATTTTGTTTCGTTATTATTTTGTTCACGAGGCTCATTCATAGGGAAAACCCTATCACCCGGTAGCTATCGGATTATCGATATCGAAAAGACGAAAGCTGCCTACATACGCATGTCCTTATCCTTATTGGCTTATTGGCTGATTTGGTTGATCACAAAAAACATGCGCTACTAAAAACGGATTTGCGGCACATCTAACGGCACATCCTGTGATCATCAACTTACCATGCTATACCATGCTTGTATGTAACTCAAACCAATCCATACAAAATTTAAACTTAAACCTAAACCTAAAAAAGGGATGTTCCTCATATCCACATATGCGGGGAAGAAGAGGGGGGAGGGAGGTAGGGGGGGAAGAGGAGGGGGAGGAGGGCTGATGGGAGAGAAGTTAGGGGGAAGGGGAAGGGAATGTAAGGGCTTTGGCGAATTCCGATACCTACCCAGCTACATGCCTACCCAGCTAGCTAGTTAATAGCTACATAGTAGCTGCCCTAAACCCTATCTATAGAGTAGATCTACTGAACGCACTGAACGCACTACCTATACACCGCACGGTGATCTGGTGATCAGGTGATCCGCCGGTAAATCTGGGAGATCTGGGAGATCTGATATGTGGATCTGTAGGAACTGGGAAGTGAGAATTGGGATGCATGGACATTTGGTGGGAAGTCAGCGGAATTTGCTTAGGAGTGAGGGTAGTAGGTTGGTGATCAATGAGATCTGTGTGAGCTGTGAGATTTGTGCGGTGGATTGAGGCATATGTTGACGTTGAAGCTGATGTTACTTTCGATGTTCAAAAACATTTGGATAAGATTATGATAAGGTTATGCTTGATTTGATTTGGTTTATGAATAACGAATAATGAATAAAGAGATTTTGTGTTGCCAGACCATTGTATTCTAATCCTTTACTATAACAAAGTAATAATAACAATAGAAATATGAAAGGCGGTTATCAATCCCTGATTTGATATAGTAGGATTTGATTGACGAAGAAGTGTATATATTTACTCGGCGATTTTTTTTTACGTCTGCTGCTGGTAAAGTATTGATGGCATCAAATATCGCTATTTGAAGTATTAAGTAAAACTGTGATTTTCCACTATTTGTAGGATGCTATGTTACTTCTCTGCTTTTCATTTTTTCTCTTCCCATCTTCTTTTCCTCTTCCCGTCACCATTCTACCAATTCCTCATCCTCAAGCATTCTTACTATCTCTCAAGCCATGATACTTGTAGCAGCAACAATAAAAGCTGAAGGTTACTGATTAGTGTACTCACCGACATACAGAAGAATTCCACAAATCTGTGGTTGTAAATTCAGTACATCAAGCACAGAAGTGCTGCTGAGACAGATACTGTCAAGTTTTTTAAATAAGCAAATTAGAATTGGATTTTGGCGGCGGCGGAGAATGTTAATAGGATGTGTTAATCTCGTATTTCTTATGCGGCTTATGCGGATTATGCACTTAGGTTGAGTATGAATCAAGCCAGAGGATGTATGCGGTGGAGATGAAATTTCTATTGTTGAGAGCACGATCGGGAAGTGCAGTGTATTATGTAGATGGAGATGGAAAGTGGATAAATAATGTCATGTTTTGGTGCTTGGATTCATAGCTTTTGTGGTCTTGTATTTCTATGCATGATATGGCGTTGATATTCAGTTAAGCCCAATTGAGCTGGATTTTAAAACTTTATTTCAGTTTTGGCAATAATAAACATCGATATATGAGTTCGAAATAATCCTACTCGCACTCTTACCCACTAATGAATTTCCTCTTCCACTTCCATTTCCTGTCTTCACCCCTTCCCCCCTTCCCCCGCATGTGCTACTCCAACCCATCCTCCGCAATCCCCCAGAACCCCTTTTCCCCCTCCAAGAGTTGCACCAAAACCTCCCTAGCCCTTTCCTTCTCCGCCCCCCACGCGTCCTGCTGGGTCCTTTTGGCATCCGTCTCCAACAATTCGACATACTCCAGAAACTGCTCATTCGCCCACCAACCCACAAAGCCCGCAATACCTTCTTCCAATTCCCCAAATCTTTGGGAATTCTTAACCCACCACATAGCCTGACAATAAACCCTCTCACTCAGCCACAGGGCAATCAACACCGTCGTCCAATGTTCCTTCTTGATGTCCACCATAAACCTCATATGACTAATACATCTTTCATCCACATTTTCAACTTTCTCAAGCTCCTCCATTAGGATTTCGGTCTCAATTTCTGTCTCGGGGTTCTCGTCGACGGATTTTAAGATTGGTCCTACGGGCCTCAAGGAGGGAAGGTCAATTTTTCTCGCTTCTGCTCGGCGACGGAATTCGGATAGCTCGTCTCGGAGGATGTTGTAGCCGCTTGCGAGACGGGTTTTTAATTCCTTGAGCATAGTGTTGGCGTCATAGTCCACTTCGGACACACTGTCAGGAGTATTTTCCGGGATGGAATCGATAAGGTGAGCGGTGAAATGGATATGTGCGCGAACATAGATATAATCATTATAAAGCCATTTGTTAAAGTTATCATCCGGGATAGTTGCGTTTGATAGATGGCGGATGAATTTTGTGTTCTTTGTTGCGTCGTCGAATAGGGAGACTAGGTTGAGGGATTCGAGGAGTGTTGACGTCATTTTCGGTTGGTCGCGTCGCGTCGCTTAGCGGGGTAACTGCTGGAAGGAACGTAGGATGTCTTATGGTGGGGCAATGCGCTTTTATACCCGGAACGCGGTAATTAAAGACCGCAGGAAACACCGGGGCCTCCCGGCCCGATGGCGTGCCTGGATACATGGTGATCTGGGAGCATGATGATGAGTTAGGTAATCACTTTGTGCAGATCACGAGGCTTCATGGTTGGCCGGATAATCATTCAATTGGCCTATTCGCTTGCAATGTTCGTAAAGACATGAGTAAGAATTCGTAAAGACATGAGTAAAGAGTTCGTAACACATAAAAGTCATCAACAAAGTATTAATACAAGTATTTATCATCAGACCACCAAGTCCCCGCATTCTGGTATAAGGTCCCCCTAATCTCGAAAACAAACATCTCAAATTCAAGCATAATTAGCAGCCATCGTATCATAAATCATAAAAGTAAAAGAAAAAAAAAATAGTCATTCATTCGTTCATTCATCCGAGAGCACAGACGGCCGGTAAATCCTCAAGGGTAGCCATTCTATTCGGGCTCAATTCTGGATTCGCCTTTGAGCACCTTTCTTCCAGATCTATCAGCGGTACCTGCTCAGCCCAAGCGGCAATGATACACCGAACAATTATCGCGCAATCCTTCGGTTCCATGGGGGCATGTTTCTCAAGTTGCTGTGTGATGCTCTGGATTTGCATCCCGAGATCATCAGCGTACCGATCTCCTTCTTTTGTAACCGCTGCGAGATAGCACTCCTCGATGAGTTCACAGGAAGCTTCGAAGACCGTTTCCATGGGAGGGTTTGGAGCCGAATTACACCTCGCCGTGATGCACTCCAAAAGGTTCATGTACCGTCCAAAGGTTGCTCCGGCTTCCTGGGTTGTAATTCGTGAAGGCATAGAGTAGTCGACGTTGTCGACTCCGTAACGGGCAGTAACTCTCCTCGCCACATATGGACCAAACACCTCCGAATCTTGATCAAACCTATGAAGTTCGTTGATAAGGCTTTCCAGGGCGGTTATACAGCATCCCAGTTTACCGGCGACTGTAAATCTAACGGCTTCGGTAAGATAAGTGGCGGCTTGAGGGACCAGACCACCGAAAGCAATTCCTGCGACTGCGCGCTGCCAAGTACAGTTGCTTCCAATGGGATTACCGTCGGCATTCAGGAGGGCCCCGAGAGCAAGGAATGTTGATTGAGCGACAGGTCTAACCGTAGTTGAATTTCTGGGAGTACGTGGAAGATCTGGTGTCGAAGGTCCTTCGGATCTATCAAAAGTTTTATCTGAATGGATCGTTTCTAAGCTCTTAACAACGGGGTTCGACACCGGAAATGGAAAACTGGAGTTCGGTACAAACGAACCAATTCTTCTGAGATACCGTTCTCTCTGGTACTTCTTAGCCGCCTTAAGATCGGCAGGCTTCTTCGACATCCCATAGAGTGCGTCTATCTGTTTAGCACTGGGAAGTCTTCGCAGGTATTCCAACGAAGGTCCGCCGTAGTCTGTGCAATCCATTATGTGATGACCTCTGGTGAGTGCTCTTAGCACATTCTTTGTGACGTAGACAGTACGAACGAAAACCCCGGTATCAGTAAATGGCAGGCATCCACAGGCTATGTGTTTGGCCATCAGAATTGTATAACTATATTTGCAGTTGTTAGCATCAGTGGTTATCTTCCTGTAATTCGATGTTTAAAGAGCATACCCGCTTCCTTGAGAGTTTTTCTGACTGGGTATACGACTTCCATGAACCAGGTGTGCCTTCCAATATCCTCCCGACCTTTGAATACCCAAACTAGTGCTAAAGGCTCCAAAACCACTGACGATACTGGTGAAATCGTTGACCCTGAGTTTCATGCCCAGGGCCAGGGCAAGTGCGGCGAGTTCTTCACGGCATAATCTATGAAGTTATTAGCATGCAATTCAATTGTAAACATAGTAGATGAATTACTCAATGCACGGCTTTCCATCGAGTATCCAGCATGCTCTGGTATCGTTCAGACCGCTTTCATTGCGTCGGATAGTGACTTCGTCATACTGATTGCTGTCTGGTCGTACTATCCCTTCGAATGAAATGTTGGCACCTGCCCCTTCTTTATACGTAAATGCCTTGTGGAATTGGCGACCCAATGTCGAAAGGTAGTCTTTCGGAGATGTAGATGATGCAATGGACGGAACGGTGTCTTGTGAGATAGTCCGGCTATACTTGATGCGTTGAATAGGGGCCTCCTTTTGTCGCTGGAACAAGGACGCCGGACTGGCTGGGATCGGATTAAACGTTACTCTCTCAGGAGGTCTGAGCTTGCGAGTGCAGCAGACAAGCTTTGGATTTGGGTTGAATTGGAGCAACGAAATCTCATCGTCCATAGAACTGTCAATTGGGAAAACCGGTACATCTTCTTTTTTCGAAAACGAACTTCGAGTAAACATAGAAAACCTTCGAAACCACGATGATAAGAACTCCAGAATCCAGGGACGTGCTTTCGAGGGCAGGATCAGTGACTCCATTCCAGATCCGGGTTTGTAGAGCTGCGATCTGAGTGGTGGGACAGATGTTTCGATAAGCTCATTCACATCGTGTTGATAATTTTCGAGGATAACGGTATGTCCATCCTTGACGGGTTCCCTTATTGCATCCGTAACTCGATGTTTAAAGTCGATCCAGGCGTTCCGGTCAACGCTGTGTTTAATCTTCTCGTCATTTAGATGATTCCATGCTCTCTCAAGAAACGCTTTGACTTCAGATACATTATCTGATCCGTTAAAACGGTTAGCAGCAACAGTATTGAAAACGCTGCGGTACAAAGGTACCCAGCAAATTTCTCCACGAGAGATTTTGACGTGATCAAGCGCCGCGCTTGTCCATAGATACTGGTCGCCGGCGTGAATAAGACCTCGGATAGTTGTAAGACGGGGCTCTTTGGTGCATTCCCCGAATAATGCTTTGAGGTTTGATGGAGGAGTTACATAAAAGAAACTCATCTTCTCCGGGTCGCTGGACATTCGGCCGGCATTTCGATTCTTGATTCTGACTATACGTTCTTGGAGGAGCGGAACTAGCGCGAAGGCGACTCCGAGAACTGAAATCCAAGCGGCGACTGTCTGAGAAATCATCCAGGGTTTCTCATCGTAATCGAATTGGGCGCTTTGAGAACCCATGACAGATATCAGAAAATTTGGGCGGTGCTAATTAAAAATAACAGAGAAAAATCAAGTACTAAGTACTGAAAAGCAATCGTAAATTTACTGTAAATAAGGTTGTATGAGTTGGAAACGCGTTGGTAGAAAAGGTGGAGGATAGGTGGAGGATGAGACGTTGATGGTGATGAATTGAGAGTCAGTATTTGTGAATTAGGTTTGATATGATATGAGTAGATCAATGATTAGTCGTCATGTCTCGGCGACGCATGAAGTTTATTTTTGTTAAGAATTATTCTATCCTGCATGTTTATCACCAGTCACAGATATCACTCGATCACTTAAATATACATGCCCAATATCCAGCCATAGATTCCATTGTGACTGATCATAGTACCTTCAGCGAACATATAGCAGTTTTGGATCCTGTGTTGGTCCTACTGGAAGATTAGGTACTGGGGGTTGTCCTTGCAGAGCTTTACCTGGGGCTAAGGAATTTTGCTTACCTAATCTATGCCTTCTTAGGTGTATTAAAGATGAGAAGTTAGGGTATGAGGGCTGTCACAGTTAATATCGTAAGACATTGGAAAGAGCAAATGAATATTGAACTGTAGACCCTTATGAGCAGGGATTTTCCGGTAGAAATGTCACCATATTCTAAACAGAATTAATGTGTCACTGGTAAATGAATTGGTTTTTTAAAAAATAAAAAAAATGAAAAAATATATTCCAGTATATTTCATCTCCCCTATTACAAATCAGCTTCCACGTTTCTCTTTTGATATTCATATCCTCTCACAAGTTGCGAAAATTCCTGGCCGTGCCCACTTCGGCGATATCTCTTATCTATTCCGCCTAAAGGATTCCGGTTTATTGTAGCTCCCATATTCATGCTATTCTGGCCGAAGAGTGTAGTCCGTGCCTGGGAAAAAGCTGGTGTGCTAGCTACGACAGATGGTGTCGGAGGTAGTCGTTGACGATGCTCTTGACTGCTTGGGGGGATTGCCATAGGATCGCCTTTGATTACGCAACTGATTTAGTAACCCTCAGATACTGCTTGGGAAAAACTCACCTGGATATCCATGCTGCTGTGCATAAATGTTTGGCGTTGGAGGCTGAGTGAATCTCGGTGGAGCATTTGAGCTACTTGTTGAAGAACTTGACCCTGTACGCTCCCGAGCACGTCGACTGCCATTAATGTTTCCAACCTGTGCTCCCTTCATCATAAAGTCAGGTCTAGGATCGATGTTTTTATGTCTCCTTGTAGACGGTTGATGGTTACGAGATGCGTTGAATCCAACCAGATCCTCGCCGCTTAGGTCATGGATTGGCTGCTGTGGTCCGAATGCTCGTTCAAGATTCTCTACCGCACCTTGCCCTACCTGAGTCATGAGCGTACGGCGTTTCAATTTATCGTAGAGCTCCTTCATACTCATTAGCATTACCCCCCCTCAATAAAAATGCAATAATTACCTGTGTTTGAGCAAGTTTTCTCCCCTTCTCTCTCCAGTTTTCCATCAACTCGTGATTCTTCTTCTTCAAATCATCCTCGCTAATTTTTAGCGTAGCCACTTTCTCCTGTAGCCTCGCAATCTCCATATTTGCATCGTTGATTACCTTATCCAAATCATTCGAAAGTGCAATACACTTATCCGTCAACCCCTTCGCTATCGTCTCTTGGTAAACACTGTTCTTATATCAGCATGTGTACTGCCATTCGGTAAGTCAAACCCACACTTCCTGCGTCACTTGGTAGTTCCAGAATGCCAACCCTCTCTGACAGATTTCCATAATTACACTTGGAGCCAGCCCACTAAGTAGAGACGTTCGGTAGTCTTCAGATGGACTGAGGTTTGTGATTACGGCATCGTCGGGTGCGGTGAGGGAAGCTTGACATGCTGGGCATTGGCGAGAGCGTCCAGGCGGTGGGTTCGTAAGGTGAAGATTCTCTGCGCAGTGTTCGCAAAATACGTGGCTGTGGATGTTAGAAAGAGATACAGATTTTGACAGGACACCGACCTGCAAGTAGTCACAACTGCTCGAATATCGAGGATGCGCCGACAGCGAAGATTGTTACAGCGGAGGTTAAAGCCGTCCATGTCAAGCAATACAATGCGTAAATAATGAAAATGAATAGATTAGTTGAATGAATTAACTCTTAGATCGAAAGGCGAAGTTTGGAAAAAGTGGAGGATGTAGATATATCGAGACGAGTGATGGAGCTACATCACTTTGATGATACATAATATAAGGGCCGACTAATCATCAACACGGGAAAGTTTCTAGTGCGCGTGCAACTCTGTCTTCAACATCGGGCTTCTTATTTATTGCAGTGAAGCATCCTATCTAAGTGTTATAGTTCAAAAACTGCTTCCATCTATGTATCGCAAAGCGCTTCAAAATTGGTATCTGACTCTTTGTCACTCAATCCCAAGAATCCCTCTCTATCCAAAGAAAAATGCATTTCCACCCAAATCACGCCTAACCATTCCTTTATAGTCGACATTCGGATCAAAATCTGTCCAAATACTTGCCGGAAATATATGCTTATTCCTCTCATACCATCGTCTATCGACAACTTTCGTCATAGTTGGGTCCTCCTTGCCGCCATGTGTTGCTTCAGCAGTCTTTGATTCCGCCGTGGATTTCGGATCCATAGGGGCCAGTTCTGAGGGATAGTCGAAAAGGATTCCATTTGGACCGGTGGTTTTGTTTGCGATAAAGTAGTAGAACTCGTAGTGGTGTGGTATTATGACCTCGCCTCGAACGAGTAAAAGATCGTCGACCGACACCCTAAGCCATTCGCGTCGACCCGACATGCGCCGTGCCCTTTCAAGAAAAAGCCAAACAGCCTCGCCTTTTTTAACCGTTACACCTGCACCATCCGGGGGAGCAACATTGGTACCTGAGATCTGGTCAGCATACAGATTGTTAATATTTGATTTGTATGACGTACCGTCATAAAAGACAAACGGTATAGTAATTTCCTCGTTCTTGATCTTGTTTTGTAACTCAAGAAACTCTCTTCGGAGCATTTCCCTCTCTTGTGCTTCCCGTAGTAGCGTGCTCTTCGTTAAAGCTTTCGGTGGTGGCTGTTTAAGCTTAGGATTAAACTTTCTTCGCTTTTCCTCTTTTACCTCGCCATCGTCGCTACCCTCTGGACCCCGCGACACGGATCTCGACTTTGACTTTTCCCTGTCAGTGTTGGTATCCGCCGTATCGTCCTCGTCGTCACCCCCAAACGATAGCTTCCCCTTATCGATGGCAGGTTTCCTTTTCTTCCTGAGAGCTTTATCAGGACCCGAGGAGCCTTCGTGTGAAGTTCTACCGGACCCACCTCTCGATGTGCCAACGGATTGGAACTTTTCAGCAGCCTCCCGATCACGCTGCTCAGCAAGCTCTGTGCGTCGTTTCTTGAAATCGGCAAGATGGACAAGTCCAACCGTGTGGTTCTTCAAGGCATCTTCGAGTGTATCGGTGTGGTTTGTGAAACGATTCGGCGTGGATGTTCGCGATGGGGAATTTGAAACATTTGGCGTCGTATCAGCGGACATTATAGGCGGGGTTCCGTACTTTCAGGGCTCAACTGGATGTTCGCGGCGATGTTCTGGTGGTGAAATGCGTGAGCATGTGAGCGTTATGATCATTGTCAGCGCGACGAGGTTAAAGCTAGCGCCAAGCCGCCCAGACGTTCTCGATACTCGAAGGCGAAACAGACTTCGACCTCGCATCCACTCACTCGCTCCATCGCTTGTCATTTTCCATTCTGGTCTGAATCACAACTGCAACCCGACGCTGCCGCGCTGTTGTTCTCTTCCAACGCTTAACCGAAATATAGTAACGCTAAGCAGGATTTCTGACCTGATTGGGTTCATCCCTGGTCACTCGCGTCGACCTTCTGATCATCCGCCGGAGGTGGTCACGATTGATATCATTGCTGGCATTACCGGATCAGCCCACTCTACGCTCTTGTTGCCTCTCCTTGCTCAATTATCTCCACTTTTTGTGCTCTATCTCTTTTCTAGTCTTTGCTACTATGGTTATCGAAGTGGAAGGTCCTGTTGATATCCCCATACACCAGATCAGAGAGGCGTTCGCGCCGGCTGCGTATGTCGGTCTTTTAGGAGTCAGCCTTATTGCTGGCTTGCTGGGATTTACAAGCAAGAACTGCTCTTTCAAGTCCAGCAAGAGCTTTTGGTACTCAAAACTTTGTTTGCGTTCCTGTCCCGACCAGTCAATTTACCACGCTAACAGACAATAGTGGCGATAGTTATCTGCGCAGTTACTATTCTCTTCTTTATCAGTGTATCGGCTCTTGCAGTTGCGTTCAGTGCCAACCAGGATACCGGTAACAGCTGCGACATTGCATTCATCTTCTGTGCTTGTTTTTGGTGTTCCGGGAAAGGATTACTGTATCTGTGGTACATTGAGAAGGTAATTCTCCGGCGAGTAACGCCCAAAACATCAGAGGCACTTGCTAAAGCTTATCATCAATCCGCAGCTCTACGTCCACCGCAATACGACAGGCCTCGAGAAGACGCGATTGAATCCGTTCTATTTCGTCAACAACCTCGTGGTTCTTGCACCTTACATAGCTGCACTAGCATGGCTCTTCAAATCGTATGAATCCTTATCAACCCTACACACGTTCGTTTCACACTTCCCCAAACTAACCCCGCAACCCCGCAGTCGCAACGTCATTGTCTCCAGGAAAGCGCAATGCTATCTCTCCCTTGACGAGATCCCGGCGACTAGCTATCTACTTTGCTACACAATCGTGATATCTGGCTACATCACATTATCGTTTCTGTGGCCCTTTTCGTGCCTTCCTGAAAGAATTAGGCCAAGGAGGAGGAATAGCAGCATCATTCCCTCTCACCCCGCAGTTCGGATTCCCCCGAACCAACGCCAACGACAACGTCAACGCAAGAGTATTTATCTCCACGCGGGACTAAACACGTTAACCTCAGTATTACCAGTGACAATAATTTTGTTTCTGATGTTCAATCACCAGGGAAAGCCATGGTGGGTGTTTGCTATCGCAACAGCGGTGGATCTAGTGCTTTCATGTTTCGTGGTCTCGCTCGTTTCTTGCTGGGAGAACCCAAAGGATAGATCGATGAGCATGCGTGCTCCGGAGAGGTTCGAACCACCGTCGGGAGCTCCGAATCCACTACAATTCAGCGTGTGTAACGATTGTGCCGCGAGAGGTATGCGAGGAAGTGGATTGAACTGGTTCTTGACACCTCATATGTAGAGTTGGAGATTCAGCAGGCCAAGAATACCTTTACCGGTTGCCAACAGCCACTCAAAGGCCACGAACCGAGTGCATAACCATGCAAGCCAAGGGAAACCAGCGGATCCCAGAGACAACCATTCAGAATGATTATTCACTTCGCCTACGGCTGTGGTTACCTTATTTTTATGACATCTTTACTCCGATTTTCTACGGATTTCTATTCTCTGCACTTTATTGGCTGTTTATTTAACTTCTTTCCTTTGAATCTCTACTAATATCTAGGAGGGCAGTTTGGTTTTCAATGTTGGCTTTATTTCCTTTCTCTCTATGGCGCCATAGTTTCTTTCACAAAATTTTCCTTCTTATTTGCTTGCATTTCAATTGTGTTGGATACCCATTGTCCTATTACCTTTCATCATTTCAGATGAGCAGAAAAGCTAGAGCTTCTCTACGGAAAGCATGATGATGATATCTTGAATACAAGTTTCCTGTTGGTTTTCACGATAGTTTTCACAGATGTACCAATGGAACGCATGGACTTGATAGTTTCGGATCGCCAGGCCCTTAACTTCATCCATTTCATCCTTAAAGACTTGTTTAGTGTCTACCCTATGCTCGCTCATGCGTGATGCTGAAGGAACTTGAAATGCACTCTAAGGAAGTCTGATCTAACGAACGAACTCTAGCCCCCGCATTTCGACAGCTGTCGACTGGGTGGATCCTCCGTCAAAGACACTCTAAGGCTACGGCTAGGTGTAGGCCTATGCAACCATACTCTAGTTTTCTCACCGGCACATACATGAAGGGTTATGAAGCAGTTTCAAGCAGCCTTCAGCAAGCTCCAACACCACACCACTGTACGGTTCACGCTGGCGTAGGAAAATCTTCAGCATAAGCTCAACCAGTTGAGTTGTTCAAAACTTCAGCCTTCTCGCAAAGACTACAAAAAAACAAAGAAAGCCCCCCGCGAACTCCGAGCGACCGCCGTGATGATAATGAACTCACGGGCATGGTCCGTTGCATGCGTCTGACTAAGGTAGCTGCTCATTTTACATACATACTTACGCAGCCTCACGATAAAAATTTCATACATACGGAGAGGGACATCGTCGCGTAGAAGTCTGTGCGAGCAAGGCAGCTGCAAAGGTCAACGTTAAAGGTATGTTAGGGACCTAAAAAAAAAGGGAGGTTGTCGAAATCACGAAATTTCGAAATCTCGAAACCTCCGTCACCGCGTGGTGTGTGAGAGCTTGGAAAAATTTTCAAGACTACGGAGAGCTACTAATCATAATTATATTTTAGATCCAAAAACAACAAGCTATCGGCCCGCCCACCGACTTATCGACCATCGACTATGATACATACCGTATCGTCAAAATTGCATCTTCAACCCCCTTTATCGGTCTTTAGTCGCGTTCCTTGCATGAATCTTTCTCCAACTCTGGACCTACAGTCGTGTGGGTGGGGGACCACTGCATGATTACAGTCCCAGTCATCCCAAGGCAGATTTGGGAATCAAAAAAAAAAGTCCGAAATGTGACAAAGATGTTTCGATATGCATGGTGATAGGACGATTTTACCCCGTTTATGCAGCACTTCAACTCACCCCTCTGTTCGGAGCACGTTGTTTCCTCACGCTTTCATGCAAATTAAAAAAATGACCACCTACTACAGCCATGAAACTAAACTATGGTCACTGGTGCCTACATACACCATGGTCTGCCTGTATAAACACGTTTCAAAACGTCTCGTGACGTGTTGCTGGAGGCGAGAAATTATAGGCTATTAGACCTCTTTCGTTTCGTTTCGACTCTACATACAATTTTCATCATTAACAAATCCTTAAATTTTGTGGAATTTTGAGGAGATTCGAGGAGATTTCAAATCGGTTGCATCTAGCCTTCCCATCCCCTTCCTATACCTCCTCCCTCCTCGCTTCTAGAGCTTGAGGTGTGTATGTAGGTATGTATGTACCTTTCAAAAAGCACTGAATCACTGACGAAGAAAATTAGAGATCAAACCGGGATTACATATGCACCAAATATAACCCAGATCCATAAGGATAAAAGGATGGATGTAGAATTGTGGATAAACATAGCATCATATACATAGCATCATAGCACCATACCCCGTGTCTTCCATCACTGGTCAAGAACTCATGTTACATGTGGCGAATTTACCAAGCGAATTTTAGCCAGGTTATACCAAGCGAAGAATATGTACAGGCAGGCACCTCATCCATACATACTGTACCTCCAGGTTCCTCCAGTTTTTCTGCACGCCGCACGCGGGTGGGTGGGGGCAGGGGGTAAGGGGGCGGCACGATAAGATATGGTGGCATATGGTGGCATAGATACAAAGATAGATCACCACCATGTATGAGGCTGTGCGGGGAGGAGGGGAAGTCTGGAGGTGGACCCGTGGGGCGGGAGACCCGTCTTCTATGGATTATAGACTGTGGACTCGATTAGAGGAGTGATGATATCCGGGTGTGTGGGTCGGGGATGGAAGCGGATGGAGGCGGGATAGAGGCGGGTGGGGATAGTGGGTCGGGGATGGAAGCGGGATAGAGGGGGCAAATGCGGGACGGAGGCGGGATTCAATTCGAAGATCCCTTATGGATTCGCCTTTTGTGGCACCATACATAGAAACCTTAGAACCCTTAGAACCCTTAGAACATCTTGGACTTTTGATGGTTCTTGATAGTTTCTTGGAGTTTTCAATAGCTTTTCAATAGTGTCTTGGGAGTTACACTTAAGCTTCGGAGAACGCGAGGGAAGCGGAGGAAGCGGAGGAAGAAGGTCCTATGGTGTGAACAGTTTATGGAAACTTTGAGATCCGGCTTGGGGTTTGTGGGGATGGGAAGAGGAGGGGAGAAAAGGGTATCCCCCACCATATTCTGGTAGGAATTAGAATCAGATACAGGTTTTATTTTGTTTTTGATTTTTATTTTACTAGGGAGAGAGATCTTGGCTTTTTGCAAGTTTTTTTTTTGAAGATTTTCGTTTTGCCTTATGCCTCGTGCTTCGATGATTTGAAAATGAAGGATTTGGATTTAATTTCTCGCGATTTTGAGATATGGATAGGAGGAAACTATGGAAGGAGGGGGAAGTGCAGGAAGTTGCTCAACACTTTTCACTTTTGTTTCGCCTTTTTTTGTTTTTTCGCTTCTTTGTGGCTTTTTGCCTTCGTGTTGCCCCTCGTCCCTCGCTCCTCGCTCCTCGCTCCTCGCCCCCGGAATTCACTTTTGCGGGTGGCTTTCGTGTTCGACGTTCGGCTTCACTTTTATGTACACAGCGGCTTCACTTGTTTTTTTCACTTCCGTTTCCATTCGATATGAGTTGAAAAAGAAAGAGAACTAGATGTTCCATTTGAATTATCCAGCTAAATTAAGTTTTACAAGAGTATGATGAAAGACAAAAGAAAAAAAAATCCGTGCGTCTATGATGCTATGATGTCCCAAGAGTCCTGCCTGCAACCAAGCTTAAGCAAAAAAAGCCAACCCAAACTATCCCAACCTAACCCAACCGAGACCGAACCCGAACCAAAAAAATCTGAACTAAGGAAATTTGCTGCATGAAATGGCTTTGTCGCGATGTTGACTATGGTTTCATACCGGAGTTACGCAGGAATCCCATTTTGGATACACTAGATCTAACTCCGTGAATTCGCCATGTCGAATGAATGGAATGAACTATGATGATGACGATGAAGAAAGGAAATTTGAAACTTGAACGATCCGAAGGATCTGTACAAAAGCAAAATTTGACGCATTCCATGCAATAATTCGTGCTTTATGTGTGTATGTCTTGTACTGCTGCATCGAAATATTTCGAAGCCGCCCGGAAGGCCCAGGGTAGCCGATCGACATGCTCGCCGTATGGCAATGATGTAGCTGTAGCCATATTTCCACCACCACCACCCGTTTGTAAATCCGTTTCTATCAAGAACACGTTCTGTAGTGTTTATCCTAGCCATCGTCTGATTTGAGGGCATGTGTGACGGTTCCGTCGATTAATAATCCGCTAATCCGCCTTATCCAGGTTTCCATGTTGATCGCGATGGATGTTGATGCGCATCTCTTTTACCGCACCGAAACTCGTTGCTTCATGTTTGGATGGGTATTTCCGCGGGTTTGCTGAACCTTTCTTGCACCGCGGCATTCGTCTTCATCGTAATGGGCGTAATAAGCTCCATTCTTTGGGCGCTGTTCCCCACTGAGAACACAGCACATACAAAGTAAATTAGCTAAAATGCTGACCCCATCAACCACAACTTTCAAGGCCTTCTTGCGCTTGGATTTGCAGGGCTTTTCGGAGAGTTGTTCGTGCTTCGTGGGTTTCTCGGGCTCGACAACGGTAACGCGGCGTGGGGTACCGTCAGAGTTGGTGCGAGGGACGCGAGAGATCGGAGAGGTAGTGGGGGAGCATGAGCTCGAGTTGGAAGATTTGGAAATGGAGGACGGACGTCGTGAGCTCATGGTGGATGTAGCTGTATTTTTGGAATTGGAAGGTGAGAGTGAGCCAGTTCGGGCGAAGACGAGAACTTTGAAAGCGGCGTTGTTGCGGCGAAAGTAAAACGCTTGATTTGACGTTTACCGATGAGAGTGAGGAAGTTGTTTATTGCTTTGAGGTGGATTTTTGTTGGGTAAATATTTGATTATTGTTTTGGTGGTGAGTATGGGTACGACCACAGTGCAGCTCGACGAGAATAAGTAGTAGATCGACTGGCCAAGCTGCTCCGAGAAAAGAGGGGGATGTATGACCAGAGATGACCAGGTAGACCTCCCTAGAGTAGTTTGGGAGACTTGGGACTCCGGTTGATACCCAGGACCACTGGCGGCCGAAACTAGACTAGGTGAAACTAAAAGTTAAGGTAACTTCTTAAAATGCCTGTCCCTTTCCTAGTCAACTCTCACAGAAAGTTCGGTAGCTAGCAGATGTCTTATCGAAGGGGGTAGGGAGGGTATATGACTGACAGTGTACAGTCCTGGCATAGAGAGTTCACAAAGAGCTCCGTGAGGTAGGAATGTGCGTTCGTTTGTGTTTGGGATCCAGATGATGGAGGGATGCTCTTTACCGGCACCGATAGATTGATCTAGACGGACGCAGCAAATTGGTTGAGACAGGTGGGGCGACCGATCCGAGGCGCTGTGGGGGAGGCGGGTTGTGTCACCTGTCGAAAACATCAGTGCATATCTACGTGCATTCGATATCACCGTCGATTCTCCACCGGACGTGATGGGATTTCGTGATGTTTCTACTTCAACAAAGCCAAGCAACTCCCACAGACTAGATCCTCCTATCCAGACCAGACGAAAAAGCTTGATGAAAAAAACCTCGAAATAAAAAGACACACGACACAGGCCTGTGCAGCTTTTGCATTGGCTCATGCAACGCACAGATACAAGCGCTGTTTCGGGAAATAACTCACCTGAGTTCTTCCCCAGATTCCACGCCATCCCTGTTACTGGGCGCTTCCGCATAGTTAATCACTCGTATGCTTGATCGTGTGTGTGCAGCCAGCTGGGATGACGCAGGTGACTGATTCTTGAAGTTGTAATGACTCAAGTAGAGGGCACACAAGAACATTTTCATGGTCATTCGGCTGTGAAAGAAAGCCTGGTAGCAGGGATGCCTCGAGAGAAAGGATATTCCAGAGCTGAGGTTCAAACAGATGGTCATCTAGAGTAGGAACTGTGACGGACCGGAGAACCGAACTAGCTAGCGATACACCGGAGAGAGGTATATACGGTCAAATAAGATCGGCAGCATCCCAAGGCTCAAAGTGCTAGTTAAGTGAAGCATGCATGCAAAAAGAGTGCATCCGGGGGCAAAGTATCGCGCGCCTTCAGGTTCCAGTTACAACGCCTTTTCGGCGGTTCATCCTTGATTCCGGACACTCCCTCGTTGAAATTGTTGAAAAGAACTCCCCAATTATGGTCGGCTGAATATTCCCTACCAAACGCCTGCGATCCATTCAGTAAATTCATCGGCGTCATGCCATCCAGTCGAAAAACCTAATATGCATCCACCGAGTCATATTTGCACCTTGGAATCCAGTCCGATCTCATTCGCTACCACTGAAACCTCCTGTACCACCGGCATCTTCTTGAGAACTAAACGAATCAAGTCGTCAAATGAAATCTTTGTTTTTCTGCAGAAATACGTAATTTGTTGTTTAGTGAGTTATGCGAACCACCACGCGAAGTAGTTCGGGGCCGATATTCTGAATCCCGGCCAGATTTATGATACATCAGGACTTCGCTTCCATGTTTGTACTCCCATCACCGACCCTAATATCGGAGGTCAAACTTCCCAACGTAATGTCGGTTTCATTCCCGAATCCGCCCGTTCAGCTGTACCATGTGGTTGCGCGTCGCGAGTTGCGGCATATTTCGTCTCCAATCATAACGAAGAGCTTCAGCCCTACCCATCTCATCTGTACCTGTTTGTGCTCTCCCGGGCGTCAATTGCTGTCCTCGCACTGCACGCACAAGCAGAACATACTTCGGCAGTAACAAACGCAAATATTATTGACGCGTCGGCACGGGGACAAAGCTTATCAGAGGCCGTATCTACCGTGTATGCCGCAGATACAGCGTAGATACCTACGGCTCCACTTCAAAGATCCGACCGGCCGCGGCATTTTCGGTTCAAAGTCATGAGGGAAGTTATAGACCGTTGATCAACAAAGCCCTATTCCTAGCCAATCGGTCCAGCTAGCAACTCCCGATCTGGATCCGGAGCGTTGATGTTTAAACAGCTGGCGTCCGATTTGTTCTTCGCGGCTAACTCCAGGTGAAGCAGGATTTACACGCGAAAAGCGGGGAAGCATGTATCCTAAGATTTGCCCAGTCTCGCTACTGCTAGAGCTGTCGCAGAACCATCATTTCGTTATGATGTACCATATGCGAGTTGCTGTATCCTAAATCCAAAAGCCACACCGGTACACTGACGCAACAACAAAGCGTGCGTGACATTGACATATCCGGCGCTATGCCTACCGAAACTCTGATTGACAGCTATCGACGGAAACCATCAGCCCGACTCAGCAGTGACCCCGAAAGTCCGGGTTATCCGGGCTCTAACAAACCATTAGTAATGTTTCAGTGCACGTACCGGCCTGATCCTCAGAGCACACAGATACTTCTCTCTAATTAGGGCTTGCTCGCCTTACTGTAGCTGTCTCGGGTATCGTACCGTCGTCCAGGAAAGCTTGTGTGGTTCAGAGACACTCAAGCAATATATAATGTTGCACATACTTATTGCCGATCATGACTGTAAATAGTTCGGATTCCGTGAAGACCACGAGTGACGGTATATGCGGGGTTGAGTTGATATTAGGTAAGGGAATGACGGACTGGCATTAACGTCGGTGCTTGGAATGCGGCTGCATGGCGTGAATATTGCCAGCTCTTCAATATCGGTAGACCTAGGTGAACGAACAGAAAACATAGACACCGTGCCAAGATGCAGTGAAGCTTAACCCTAAACTTTGTCGAGCAAGAGTATCTGTGTATCAAGTTAACATGGCTCCGGGCGACAGAAATGTACATAGGCATGATTCACACCGTAGTCCGAGAATCTGACGATTCATCATTCATCGGTAGTTTCTTCCCAAAGCCTTTCGAGCTCTGGTGTACCGTGTAACGCGGCGTGTCGAAGGTATCCTGGGGTTTACTCTACTATGTAGGAAGTCTAAAGGTTTTGCAAAATATCAAAAGCAAAGGTTAAGATTGGTGTTTGAGGGGTTTTTGCGGGGTTGGTAAGGAAGGTGTTTGTTCGTTAAGGAAAGATGACGGTGGAGGAGAGATGGAGATCGGCGTAGAGGATTGACGAGTCAATAGCGCAAATTCCTCATGCCCGTCCCCTGTCCCCCATATTGCATTACTGAAGGCAAAAATAAAAATACATCACATATACTCACTTGAATTGAGTAGCAATGATTGTACCATTAAGATAGGAAACTCAGTCTCGAAATTATAATTCATGAATCGCTGTCTATCACTCGATCGGCGCTCCTAGCTGAACAAGGATGTCGGGTTTCCCATGCACATGGGGAAAGACTTTCCTGTCCAGAGAACGTGAAAGAAAATTCATCAGTAGTATGAAGCATCATAATTATTTGTCCTAGAGTCGTTCCATCATATCATAATGTTCAGAAAAAGCAAGATAAAATGGTAGTAACGAAGACATTGGGCAAAGCAGAACAGCACGAACCCGAAGACAAAATTTTAATGCCATAATCCTACATCCTAAGGTATTCTACGACAAATAATCCGCAAAAACCACATGTGAACAATACGGAGTTTAAGCCAAGTGTCAACACAATCCCTCACGCCCTAGAATAGCCAATACCATAACACTGCCTCCATCCCCGACAAAATTGAAATTTCAAAAACCTCCAACTCTTAAAAATGACAATAAATGGGTCTGTAAACCCCGGTATTAGTTCTATGGCACGGATATCATCTTGAAATTCGTGTCAATGATAGGGTTCTTCAACAATTAAACAAACTCAAAAAGATATGCTTTGGGCTCTCGGTTTGGAAGTGCTCTCCAATATTTGGATTATTGATTCGACTGCTAAGAGAAATTTTCCGTCTTGGTCCGTGGCCTTGCCATAAGCACTACCATGGATCAGCAGTTCAGATACGGCCAGATACCAGGCAGAGGTTAATAGTGCAGAGTAATACGCTTAGTGTTTGTGACGACTTCTATGGAGGTTTATTTTCAAGCAACAATTCGGCTATATCATATAGTCCGCTTGCTGCAACGCAATGTAAAAATACCACTGTTTCAGTGTTTTTGCTTTCAAATTAGCCCCATTTTCCATTGAAATCCGAGCTATCTTCCTATACCTTTTTTTTTTTTTTTTTTTTTTTTTTTTGGGGGGAGGGGGGGTTGGATGAGGAACAAAGCAATACAAACATTGTGAAACACATGTGATAACTACCTTAAAGATTATTGAAGAAAGATACGTATTTAGCTCTTCTAAGTCAATAACTATAAAATATCGATATATACCCATAAACAAAATTCCAGATCATTTGACTACCTCCATGTAACCATATTCATCTCTAGCCAATTCCAACCCTCACCCCCTCCCGCTGAACAAACTATCTGACACGTCATACCCACCACAATAATCTGGCTCTCTACATATACCAGTGGTAATAAAGATTAGTGATCGAACCGATGCTAGTTTCACGGTGTGACACGCCGCCAGGTATAGCTACGATATATGAGCATCAGATACGGCATATTGTACGGTATATTCAGGAGAGGTACATAAATGGGATACGGAAACCCCATTGATTTGGTTGATTTGATTGCTTGCTTGATTGATTGATGTCTCGTCGACGTTCACAACCGAAGGTTATGACCTGCGCACACTATCTATATGCGCGATTTAGGTAGGGGATGTTACCCCCGGTTCCCACTAGAATTTGCCCCAGAGCATGTTACTTAGTAGGAGGTGCGGCACTCCAAATTTTTGCCAGACTGCTTTTCTTGAGGCCACCTTGTTGGGTTGTTCTTGCCTTCCGCCCCCCCCCCCCCCTTCCCCGCCCTTGTTTTCTGTCTTTATGTCTTTCTGTTTTTCTGCCTTTAATTCCTTCCAATAAGAATTTCGTAATGACATAGGAAATACGTCTGCCAACTCGACTTGTGCCCATACGGAAACTTATATGAAGCGGGCGAAATGATTAGGAGCGGCTGTGGGGCGTGGTGTTGTGGGCGGGGCGCGGCAAGATCTAGGTCTGCGGTGTTCATATCAGTAACGATATTTTCGACCTACTGACAATAGCCGTGCCAAAAAGATCAGAATCGTGCCGCTGAAACCTTTTCTATATTTCCAATGCAATGAAAGGGATTCCGATGGGAAAAAAAAGTTTCTAAATGTAGTTTACAGCCACTGCAAATCCTATTACTCAACGTGATGATATTTTCAATTGCACTGTACTGGGATAGACGTGAATAGTGGCATTGCACTTACTAGCCACTCGGTTCTGGATTATCATGTATGTACCGGTCAAATGTCGCCAATCATCACTTAGCACTTCGGTTTCGTCAGCTTCACAGGGCTGCAGAAATTAGGCCTGAGCCCTGAGGATAACTTTAGCGTAACCCTTATCAATGACATCTGCAGCCCAGGTATATCGCCATCGCCACATCCCTGAGCCTTGTTCTTGGATCTATGCTACACCCCACCCCATACCTCACACCGCACACCCCACCCCACATCTCACACGGCACACCGCACATGCCATACCACGCTTCAACAATGGATCACCATTCGCAAGTTTCAAGTCGCGGCTAATCAGATTTTACTTAGATATCACAAGCATATAAAATCATCAATTCCGCACCAAAAAATCCGCGCCAAACTAATAATACAAAATCACAACACAGACACAAAACACCCTAAAATGCATCCTAAACCAAGGTCCAAAGACTACAAAAGGCCACTATAAAGTTATACAAGTCCCAAAAAGAACCAAAAAAACACAAAACAAAACAAAACAAAACACCATAATCCAAGCGAGACTTGGAGTTATCTCCTCTACTCCTCTATCTATCTCGTAACTTCATAAATAGGGTATCTTTCATAATCAATCAATCAATCCAGCGAAAAGCTTTGCTTTATCTTCAATCACTCCCAGACATCATCTAGGCATGTATCAATCAACCCGAAAGCCCCATCAAAAATGTTATTTTCCACTTCCTTTCCCTCTCCCTGCCAACTCCCTCCTTACCATCTCCTCCGTAACTGCTTTCAAATCTCCACCTACCCTCCATAAAAACAACTGTACATTCCTCTGCCCCAATTTCTCATGCGCCACCGCCCACCTTCTCGCAAAATTAACCTCCTGCTTCGTTGGTCCTGGCTGCGCCATCAGCTGGGGTGAATCCGGAATCATCTGCGAAGGCAATGAAGTAACTGAAGCATTGGCAGCCACCCTCTGTAATGGATATGGAGGTGCAGCAGTCTGAACATGATCCGGTACTGGAGCAGCGGTTGGAGGACGCTTCGGTAATGCGGGGGCAGCGGTATTGAAATTGATTGAGGAAGAAGAATTGTTAGGGATGCTAGGGGCTCGGGGACGTCCTGAAGCGTCACCAGAGTTGGGGAGAGTGCTTTTCCTTGGAGGCGGAGGCGGTGGAGCGGAAGCGCTCTGCAAACGGTCTACAGGGTCTATCGATCCAGCGGATACCGTTCTTAAGCCAGCAGGCTTCCTGGGGACAGGTGGTGCCTTCAGAATAGGCGGCTTAGGTGGAGTCGGGGGACTATTCTGAGTCCCCAATGTAGCGCTGCTGCTGTTGAAGCTTGCCATCGGGATAGGTCGAGGTGGCTGGAGAGGTGCATCGTCGGTTTCGGCGGCTGTTGTCTTTGATGAAGCTTGTGGAGCTTGAGGAGCCTGAGGAGCTTGAGGGGGAATTACTATTCCGTTCACGGGGTCGAGGAACGACGAGGGCGGGTAGTTCTTCGAGGTTACGTCGCGAATACAGATGGCGAGAATTTTGTCAGGCCAGCGTTCCGCCATCTCAGTGTACACTTCTAAATCTGCTTCGCCGGAGTCACCAATGAGGATCCATTTGCGCCGGGGGAAATCCAAGATCACTCGTTCCACGGATCCTCGCTTCTTGTCGGCTGCTGGCTCCATTAAACCTTGGAGGAGACCGGTGAAATGTTTCAGATGGAATGAACCCGCTGGTAGACCGGCTTCATCGAAGAAACTACGTAGGACAGGATATAACTGCCAGGGAGAGTTTGAGATGTAGTGAATACCGCAGTTGTAGGGGGGTCCAGCAAGTGATTTATACCAGTCCGCTACTCCGTCGATAATAAATTCGGAGGAGGGGGCAATAAAAGTTGCTTTGGCCATCTCACGAGCTCCCATTGTAACTCCGGAATGTTTAACAGTATCATCAATGTCAGAAATGATAGAGACACCATCGCAGGGATGGAGTCGAATCTCATCCGTCACTGAAAGGGACTCGGAAGCAAGAACACGGACGTGAGTTGGAATAAAAGGTAGCTTGGCCCTGCATTCAAAGTGACCGAGTTCTGAGGTGTAGAGAGTGCGGGATTGGGCTTGAGTATCATTTGCGACGTCGTAGAAAAAGACAGTAACTGGCTGGTCTCTGATAGGCTGATGAGTAAAAGGCGCAATTCTTTTATCAAGAGCCTCATTCGCAGCCTTATACTGTGCCGGTGTCATCGACGGTTGAGGTGCATCGTATGCGGCCGTACGCCATGATGACATTCGAGATATTCCACCACCGGGAGAATTGCCACCTCGCTCGATCGACTCCTGCCGCTGGGCAGCTTCCGTCCGATCGATCGCCGTTGTTATCGCCGCCGCTTCCTCCGCCGTCGGACCCCCATCCTGCTGTCCCGGTGCCTGTCCACTTAACCCACACATCCACCGTATGACCCCCAGCTGCCACCTCATTTTCCTGCCATGGGCTCCAACATGTGGACAAAACAGCCACCCCCTAACATCAACCTCACAAACCATACTATCATCGTCCGGATCATTTAACCTATCCTGCGGATTCCACTCTTTTTCAAAAACCTGCTCCGGCCGCATTCTTGGTAACTCTCTTGCATAACTCGGAAATAACCAAAGTTCCTGGTTAGCACTAGTAGCTACCCCCATCTCTGGTTGTGAATCCGAGTCCGTCCCTCGAGCGGCATAATAGCTGTTGTAAGCATTACTGGCAGCCTGAACCAGTCGCCTTCGCCTCGAGCCCGATTCTCGAGGTTCAGAGGGCCCTGTTGCAGCAGCTTGGTTGTAATATTGTGTTGCAGCTTGCGTTGCAGCTTGTGTTACACCTCTAACATAGCGACTCCACCCTCCAGCTTCAGATTCCCCTCCACCTTGCCCACTTCCTGCCATTTTTGTTGGATCTAAGAAGCTCCGATGAGCTGCTCGTGTGCTTAATCTAGTTTTTAAAACGATTGCACCCGTGGGATTTCTAACGAGTCGATTTTCCTTGACAAAAGAGCTAAGGAGTGAAGTTCTGAGTCGTGGTCGAGAAAGTCGAAGTCGTAACGGGAGAAGAAGAAGCTTGTAGATGCGCGCGCGGAGCTGGGGCGCCAAGGTCCTTCGAAAGGCGCGCGAAGGCGGACGTGGGGACGAGGAGGAATCCAGGATTTAGATAAGGGTTTCTCTAGGGTAAATAAAGCTCCGGAGGACCCGGCCGTATGTGTTGGTAAAAATTCCGGGTGATGGCTGTGCAGATGTGGGCAGCGGAAGCTGACGCATGGTGAGCTCCTGGAAGACGTCATTGGAAGCTAGGTAAGATGAGCCGCATGTGGGGAATTACCCGGATGAGATGCAGATGCGAGCTTTGGGATGCTTGTACGGACTAGTGGGCAATTGGCAGCTGTCCGCGTGAGAAATGAGAAGAGAAGAGTTTGATGCTCACGAAGTTTCCGAATGCCTGAGGAATCTCTTGACTCTCAATCTGATGATTTCACAAACTTCATGAGAATCGCACCGGCGACTGGAATTTGACATAGCTTTGCAATACATACAATTATTCATTCCAAAGCTCAAGGCTCAAGACAACCAATCAGACCATTTCCATCACCATTTAAATTTCGATGCATCAATGAGCATTACGATTCTAGCTTCCCCGGTTTGCACAACGTCATAGAATTTAAACGCTAAAGAGCTTAATTGACGCTACCATGGGCGGTTAGGGCTCTCTCGGATCCCTTCCGATGGGTTCGTGAGATTCAACTCTTACGTTTAGCTCTCGAGGAAGGCCAATCCAATTCGAGCTGTTCAGCCCTATGTTCAAACGTCAAAACGTCCCATAAAAGACCCCCTCATCACCTATTAAAGAAGAAACTTTTGAGCATTAACACCGTAATACCATACCGATACAGAAGCCGCTTACGATTCCACCACAGATAACCTTTTCGAATTATACTACATCTACTTCTGCGCCCTTTTTACACACTCCAATGTACCCATTTGTCTGATATCAGTAAAGAAATTCATGCCACATAAAACCGTCCCATTTTTTCAACGTAACCAAAAGCACCATCATGCAAAATCATCGCCGCAGGTTGAATGTCGCCTATGAAATGTCTAGAGGCCGTGCTCATCTGAGAGAGGTGAATCCTCAATGGGGTATTCCCGGTCCAAATTGCTTTGCTTCCCACCGCACTACCTGCTAAACAATGCCAAACTCCCGAAAGAAAAAGAAACACAAAAGACGACAGAATACCGACCCAACTGACGAATACGATCCAGATAAATATGGACAACTACAGGAAATATTCGCTCCTTCCACCCTTTCCTTGGGGTACCATTCGCTGGTCGTTCGGAACCGCCTGAAAAATGGTAAATCGTGGGGTCAGGTCCTCCTCTAGCTTCATGATACTGGCAACGTTTCCACATCTGTAACAGTAATTTGGTGCCGACCATACCGTCACCACGTCTTTGTTTTTAAAGTGATACTGTAATTTGTCAGCATGTGAATCTTCAACATTAGGTTAGGAGAACCCACCTTATATCCCTCGTTCACCAACTGATGTGCTCTCGCTATTAACGATAGACCGTTAACGTGGTTGAATTCTGTTGCGACCTTATCGCCGAATAGCCAACCTGCTCCTCGTGGAGACACATTCCAAGTCTCGACCTCGTCCTCTGGATCACTCCATACCAGGTCACAAAAAGCTCCCTCATGAGGAATCTCCTGAGCTCTAGCCACAACTCTAATCTGGTCCAACGTCCTGATCTCGGGACTGAGACCTCCGTGAACACAGAGAACACTTCCATCGATAATCGCAGCCAAGGCCAAGAAGTCGAATACCTGACAACAGCTCTTCCACACACTTGCGTTTCCATACTTGTTCTGACACTCCTCGTAGAATCCATACACCTGTGTAATCTGTCGACTCTCGTGATTGCCTCGTACGAGCGTGATGCGATCTGGGTATTTGGCCTTAAGGCACATAAGAAGGGTAAACGTTTCTAGCGAGAAATAGCCACGGTCCACAAAGTCGCCGAGGAAGACGTAGTTGACATCGTCGGGCATGCCGCCTCCAACTCGAAATAGCTCCAGAAGATCGTAAAACTGTCCGTGTATGTCACCGCAAACGGTTACCGGCGTAGATACGGGTTGAATATTAGATTCTGCAGGGCCACACCATAGCATTCGTGAGCAATAGATCTTGGCCTGCAACTTTCAATAAACTGGCAGGGAAAGCAAACCCTCCATAAGGCATTCCTTCACCAGCTCGCATAACCGCTTCATATCGCCTTCGCTTAAGTATTTGCACATCTTCGCCATTTCTAGCCATTCGTCGGGGCCTCCGCCATTTATGGGAGCCGGGCCGCCCATGTCGCTGACGGCCATTTTCGAAGAGGTTGGTGGAGCTGCGACGGAGAAGTTTTGGAGGGTCGATAAGGACGATGAAATGTCGAAGTCGGAGGCGGAGGAGCCTTCCGAGGTGGTGGAGGGGTGAGGTAGGAAAGACGGGAGGAGCTTTTTGAGGGGTATGGTTGCTGTAGTTGGGGGGGTTGATAGCCTTTTTTAGGCGGGTATAATCGCGAGCACGGTGGTTGGCTGGTGGTTGTGAAGTTTCGTTGTTGTCGGAGGGGGTCGGACTTGGTTGAACTGGAAATGGTGGGTTTGAGCTTGAGATGGCGAACGTCAACACTCAGCAGCAACTCAACCCACGCAACGCAGCAGTGCAGCGGGGATCCGAAATAGAAGCGAGTCACGTGAGACGCTTAAGCCGCACGCCACGAGGTGGCAGTTGCTGTGACTGAGAAGTCAACTGCCCCGCCAGAATTCCAGAACTCCCGTGATCCCCGTGACACCCTCCCACAACTTCTCCAGCCCTACCTTCAACCGGATTACACTACTTCATCCTGACATCCAACACGTTGCGAACCGTCAACCGCGTCTAGGAGGAGCGGTAAGACGGAATACCCTACCTCATCCCACGGATTCTGCACAATATGGATCCACCGACAGCTCCAGCTCGACAGAAAAAGAGCAGGAGAGCAGCCCAGAATGATGCACAACGGACAACCGTCCGAACAAAGATTGTCGTTCGACATCTTCCGGCCTTAATGAAAGAGATTGAATTTCGTGAGTCTGTGAAAGAGCATGTCAACGATGCTACCATAGACTACTTTTCCTGGGAACAAGGAAAGGTCCCTGAAGAGTTAGTAACTGCTGTCTATTCGAATTCTCCTTCCCACATACTAACTCAAGGTCACCAGTCGAAACAAGGCCCAACGACCATCCCGATGCTACATAAAATTCAAGAGCCCAACCCTCATCCCCGCATTACATGAGGCCCTCCGAGCTCATGGACCCTTCACTGACAGTAGGGGAAATACAACAATTCCTCAGATGGAATATGCACCGTTCCAGAAAGTTCCAAAAAAGGTCGTCAAAATTGATGCACGCAGCAATACAATTGAGTCAGACAAGGAGTTCCAAGATTTCCTAGCTGCGTTGATTCCAGCAGCTACAGCTGTGGCTACTGAGGGAGACTCAGAAACTCCAGCACAAGCACCAACTTTGGACCCCCATGCTCCTGCTCCTATTCCAGCAAACGACCCTCTCTCGGTTCCTATGCCGTCAAACGAGCCAACTGAGAGGCCTACAACTACACCACTTATTGAGTACATTCGCAGTCAAAAAGCTCCAGAGAAAGGGTCTTCTAGGTCTAAGGCATCTGAGCGATCTTCGACTGGTGAATCTAATAGCCGCGCTGCTAGAAGAGAACGTCGGAAGGACAAGGAAAAGGCAGCCAAATCGTCAAGCTCGAAGGCAAAAGAGAAGGAGGAAGATGTTCCAAAACCTGCAGAGCCTGTGGCATTGTTAAAGAGGATGGAGTCTGGACCATCTCGTCTTCGAGGTGGACCTCAGTCATCCCCTAAGCCTGCGGCAAAGTCTCAAGAGAAAGAATCGTCGAAAGACAAAGAGAAGGAGAAGGAGGCTTCGGCAGAGAAAGGAAAGGGCAGGGAGCGGGAGCGGGAGCGAGGAGGTCGGCGTGGTGGTAATGCTGCTGCTGTTGCTGCTCTACTCCAGCGGGATCTTGGAATCGGTGGTCCAAGCAGGCGGAACCGTGGCAAGACTACGGCTCCTTTGGATACTGAAAATACCACACCCTCAGGAAACAATGCACCTTCAACACCGGTCTCTACTACACCAGCCACACCAGCTGCACCGTCTACACCAGTCACTCCCGTTACTCCTTCAACACCCACTGCACAATCTACGGAAGCCCCCAAACGCGGAGCAGCACGCTTCTCCAGAAGAGAGAGACGTGCTCATCTACAACAACGCGAAGAATCTGGAGCCTCAAATGCCAGTACATCTTCAGCCCCGGCAACACCCACGACACCTAGCGCCCCCCGTGGTCCTTCTAACCCAATATCTATGTTGAAACGTGAAGCCTCTACTCCAGCCTCAACCGCCGAATCCAATAACGCAGCATCTGTAAGTAACGAGAAAACAACCAACTCACCCGCACCCTCAAGCCCTTCACCAGCAGCACCAACCACGCCTATCACTCCCACCGGCCCTCCCACCGGCCCCCGTGGTGGTCAAAGTTTCAGAGGCGGTCGTCGAGGCCGCGGAGGGCCCATGATGACGGTAGGAGGTCCGCATCCTCCTGTTCCATCGAATCGTGCTCCCCCACAGTCTCCTCAAACTCCATCCGCTCCTGCTTCAACTACTTCAACTACTTCAACTGCAGCAACGGCAGCCGCGCAACCTGCAAACCCCACACCACCAACAGGACCAGCAGCCGGAAATCATCACCAGCATATGCCGCCATTCAGAGGCAGGCCGGGCAGAGGTGGAAGAGGTGGGCCAATGTTTGGTCCCAGAGGAGGTGGAAGGGGTGGTCATAGAGGCTCACCGGCGAACAACGGAAATGGTAATGCATCGAGTAATGCTACGGCTGCGGCACCTGCGGCATCGGCTGCTTCTTCGGCGAATGGGGCGGGCCAATCATAGAATGGTGGTCTCCCTTCAGGATCCCTGAGAATAGGACTGGGAACGAATTCAAGAGGTGCGCTCGTGGGAAATAGAATGGCGGGATTGGGGCGGGGACTTGGGCGGGGACTTGGGCGGGGATTCAGAGGGGGGATAGGTTCTCCCGCAAATTTGGCTGCCAACCAAGCTAGAGGATCATCTGGTTCAGGATTAGGTCCATCGTCATTGGGTAATGGACCTCCAAATGCTGATTCTGTCGATTGACAATTTCCTCTTCATTATTGATTGGCTCTCCTGCGAAAGCAGATTTATCAGCTTAGTCATTAACTTAACACAGAGCAGACAAAAAAGTAATGTTATTTTACTCCAAATGCTTCTGTTTATAGCCATTCTTCTGCGGAGTGAGTTACTATTTTCTTCCGATTCTGGTGGTGTACCTATCGCCGTATTCTTAGGCATGCGAAATGTTTGATATGGCGGTTATTTTATAAAACATTGTAAAATAATAGGGATTATCACAATACAAGTGCTTAATTTTTCATCCGTAAAAACAGTGATGCCATATTTCTGTAGACACTTCTGGCATACTAAAGAGTTTGATCCCAGTTTCCATTTCCTAGGCTTGTTTCTGGCACATCCATAGGGACTGATGGATCCAATATTACTATTCCAATCAAAAGATACAATGATGCTCATCGAGCTATCGATCCCTTGATTGTCGCTACAGCTTCTATAGCCACATTTCCATTTCATACTAAATACATACTCTACAATAGCCAAGTCTGGAAAATGATAACTGGGAACAAAGCTTTTTCGGTGTGCCAAAGGTGTCTGTTCATGAAGTCATTCCCTTGTGTTCCTCCAAAGCTTCAGCCTCGGTCTCAGCCTTTCGCCCTGTCTGCAGAATTACCAGAAGATTAACACACGCGCAAAAAACCTTAACCTAACCTACTACGCGTGCACTAGCCTTAATTCAACCTCCTTTAGTTAGCCTCGTCTCCCACATTCGCGACCTTGACGCGCAGCGCACCTCACGTCACGACAAGCTTTCAGCTCATCCCAGCTTCACCCCGTTTCGGCCTGACTGCACAAACCGTCGCACAAACGCTTTTCAAAGAACCCCCGCAAACGCAGCAGCAGCAGCACAGTACATCCCGGTAAACTCGGTGTAACCTCAAACAAAGCAAAACCCCCCTTCCGAGACGCGCGCGCCGCAATCATGTCCGACACGTCACCGCCCATAATCAAAACCGAAGCTCAACCAGATAGCGATACCGAAATGAACTTGAACGGTATCCCTCCTGCTGCACCTATAACTGCTCCTGCAAATCCTGCCGCTGCTATGGTTGGCGCCCCACAGAATCCTACATCCGCTACTGCTACTATGAATGGCGCTCCGGCTGCGACACCAATGGCCCCGGGTCCTTCGTCGACGGGCGCCCCAGGTGTACCTGCACCCCCGGGACAGGCGCCGGGTCTGCCAAAGACAGAGAATGGTGAGGATGCGTTATTGGGAGGCGCGGCAATCGCTCCACTACTACCACCTGCTAGGAAGGATAAGAATTTGAGGGAGTTTTTGGACATGATGGATGAATATGCACCGATTGTGAGTCTCATTCCTCCTACCTCTTTCCTCTTCTCTAGCTACTCTGTTCTTTATTCCCCTTCCGCAGCTCTTTTTCGGCCTAGGAAAACCTACCCCAGCTTAACACTGAAGAAGAAGTGATCAAATTATCGACAGCTCGCTAACCCTCCATTCTAGATTCCAGACGCAGTAACCGATTACTACCTCTCCCTCAGTGGCTTGCAAACCAATGATATCCGTCTCAAGCGACTCCTCGCTCTTGCTACACAAAAATTCATCGCCGATATCGCCGCCGATGCCTACCAATACTCTCGAATCCGACAGAACTCCTCCAACGCCGGAGGAGCTCCAGGTCTCGGTGTACCGACCGGTGCTGCAGCTGGTGTAACTACAGGAGGAGGAGGAGGATCTTTAAGGCCTGCTGCTAGGCCTGGATTTGGAGGAGGTGGAGGCAGTGGAGGAACAGCGGGTAGAACAGTGCTTACTATGGAGGATCTTGGAAGCGCGGTAGGAGAATATGGAGTTAATACCAGGAGGCCGGAATTTTATCGGTAGAAAAGTAAAGCGGATAAGGACTTTGCTATAGGGATATGAAAGAGCATAAAGCATGGAGGATATGGATATGATTCGATGGTAAATTGTAGTTTATTTTACGCGCTTGCATGTGGTATATAGAGCTGGTTTCGCTGCTGCTACGTAATGAATTTGTTTTTTTTTTGTTTGATTTTTTTTTCTTTGTTGGATGATCATGGGATATCACACCACCTCGATAATTGGGACCTCATCGCATTTTGTTTGTTACTCGTCACGTATGAAGAAAAATAAAGGCACAACAACGTGATACAAGCTCCATAACGCCGAAAGCAATCTGTATTTTACAACCGGATATTTTCCGCCACCCAACCACCATCGATTTATATAAACCGTTTATCGGTTCTTTGTCTGCTTGTAAGAGAAGTTCTTGCGGGTACTATATCTTCAGTTAGCTCGTGCTCCTATAATTCCATAATACTCCCATCCCAAAGCCTTTCGACAATATCCCAGAAAACCAAAGCCCGAAAGCCGCAAGTTCCGTAGATTACACCAGGAGCGAAATCCTCTCCCCAAACCAATAGCTTCTCCCATGCTCACATAACCGAGAAACCATCTCCCCGCCCTCCGCCATAGCCAAAGGTAGACTCACGCAGCAAATTCCCCCAACTTATGTCCAACCATATCCTCAGTAATGGTAACATCGACGTAGTTCTTTCCATTGTGAATCTGGAACTTGTGTCCGACGAAGGAAGGAATGATAGTGCAAGAGCGCGCCTGGGTCTTGACAGGAACCTGCTTAACACCTGGTACTGGCTTTACGATGGGCATGGGGACGATGAAAGGTCCTGTATCATAAAGAAAGATAATGTCAGCGGTTGTGCTTGGTTTGGTCTAGTTTAAAGGTTCAGATCTTGAAGCCAGGAGCCGGGAATGGAAGGCCGAAGTAGAAACCGAAGTAGGAACCGAAGCAGAAGCGGAAGTAGAAACCGAAATAGAAGAAGAGGAAGCTCGAAATGCAAGAGCTCAGATTCTCGGAAGTTTATAAGGTCCTCAGAAGTGTCGCTATCGCCGCCGCTGCCGCTTCCCCGCCATAACCACCTCGAGATCTCCGAGTCAACCGCAAGCTCATTCTACCTCACAGTCTCCAATTCGATGTCGTAGTTCTATTCCCGCCCGGTTCGACAATTCCGCAGCATTCCTGGACTTCAAAATCGGCGGCTATTTCATCGGCAAAAAGGTTCGTATCAATAGCGACGGCGCAGGGTTTCAATTCCAGTTTCGTTCTTCGTTCTTTCTTCGCATAGTTTCGACTTCCGCTCCGATTTCCGCTTCCGCTTCGGTTTCTGATTCGATTGGGGGGGAAGAATGGGCATTTAATGGGGTCTTATACCCTTCCAGACGGAACGCTTGAACAACGCGCGTGTAGGCTGCATTTTGGTCGTGTTATCTGGGGTTTCCTTCGCGGCGCCGAAAAGGTCGGATATGAAGGTACTATAGACTGGGGTTGCGGGTTGCTAGGGTTGGAAGGGAGGTGAACGCTGGGGTGGGGTTACCCGGGAGTATGGTGAGTGACTGAGCGACTTTGCAACTTTGCGATATGAGGGGATCTAGGCATTTTGTAGTGGAGTTAAAGAAGAGGAAATGCTACGAGAGATGGGCAAATTTATTGGGAAGTAGAAGGAAGTATATCTGTTATCGGAGGGTTGGGCTTTGGGGTTATCACGGCCGAGTGTGGAGTATGATAATACTGTAGTAGTAGCTACATGTTTGTATATATACAAACAGTGCCAGTCACATCATAAGGCGGGATGGCCGAGTTGGTTATGGCGCCAGGTTAAGGTTACCTTAATATCGATTCCTGGTTCGGGAAACTGAGCGTGGGTTCAAGTCCCACTTCCGTCAACATTCTTTTTGAATTTTATTTTTTGCCTTTGCGACCACGATTCTGCCATTAATGTTTTTAGGATAACGTTGAATCTAATCTGCGAACGCTGTCTAAACTCTGATTTGATAATTTGTGCTTTTTTGAACTTCATGAAACGAGTATTTTCAAAGGTTCTTGGCAGTCACCGCCCCTTCCTTGTGTTTACCAAATCCTCCAAGATTTCCACTGTACCTAGATACCTCCTCACGGTTTGTTTTACCATGTATTTATCCTCTAAAGTCCTCCAGCTTCATCTCGGTGGAGTTGCGTTGATGCAACTTTTTGTTTCCTCGAAGAGGTATTCGAAAATATTGTGACACAGAATCCAGACATATTTCAAACAGAAATCCAAGACCTAGAATAAAACATCTCTTGAGATTTACCACACGTTATATCATGCCTTGTATTGACCTTTTCATCTCTCTCATAATTATGGTTATAACTGATAAATACTCACACTTATAGTTTCCTGTAGTCATAAGGCCTGGGGTTTTTTTGTGGCGTTGATAGATGGTGGGATTGTGAAAACATTTGTAAATTCACACTGTATCTGAATTTAGCAATGCGTAGCTCTCTCCACGGAAGTCTAGATACATATAGTCACAATCTGAGGGTTTCCATTTTGCATAACACCTCGGCGTCTGCCTTCTGTTATATATGATTCCTGAAATGCCTCGAGGCTGGGGTTTGACTCGAAGAGTGTCGGGTCAAAGGTATTTACGGATGACTTTTTCGTGCAGCGCCAGAAAGTAAGATAATATGCATTCAGTCTTGCTTTCATAGTTGTGGCGTAATGAATTTGAAGGTATCGTTGCAAAGGCTCATATATCATAGTAATCCGTTATTAAAGAAGATGCCTTGATGAATCTCCAAATTGCTGGGCTTCGAAACAATGTAAATATGTTTCATAATTACATTGCCCAATGTAAGTCTCTTGTACAGTTTTACTTAAGAATGAATTTTCTATATTCCTGAATCCTGCGATTGACCCATGTCCGGTTTTCCTGGGTTATTCGAAAACTGATTCGTCTATACTGATAATATAAACCTGTAAAAAAACGCAAACCGTTGAATAAAATGCATATGCGTAATCCAGGGGTCTCGGAATTGATATTCATTATGATTTGAAGGCCTGTGCAGCATCGACGATTCATCCTCAGGGCAAATATTTCGCCATTTACAAAACCGTCTTCTACATCTCAGTGGAACTTTTTCAATACCAGCACTATTACCCCAATTTCGGTATCCATATTGACTTCCACCTTCACCTTCCAGGCAGTCTCGATCAGAAGTGGGTATTGATAGCACGGCGGTTTCCCCCGAAAATGATCACCAGGTCCTACATGTCCAACTGACTCATTTCGTCCTGACTTCTGAGCATATCATATGACTCCTTCCTGATGCCAATTAAAAAAACCGTGAACCAACTGTAAGGTCCTGCATAGTACCGTCTAATATCTATCTCGGTCAGCGTATCATGGAATAAAGTAATCTGCCACTAATTTTGTTTTTTGTAACCATTGCGTCAACCGCAGTTTGTTTAGCATATTTCTTCAGGGAAAACAGGTTTTTGTGATCGTGTACTGTAAAGTACTGTCTCCATCTTCCAGACAGCGCGCCAGATGAGGGATGAAGATTAACGGACATTCACAACGTCAACACAGGGACTTGGATATTTCCTGAATGCAGGATTTCATCAGGTGATGAAAAGACAGATGATTTGATCATTGCCTGGAAATCCGCCTACAAGGTACCTGTTCTGAACGGTAAAGGGAGAAGGGAAAAGAATGGCGGAGTGGCAGTGTGGAGCTGTTTCCAAAATCACCCCGTTCACCAGCCAGTTGCTCATTGCCGGCGTTAGGGCGTTTGAGGAGACTACTGCAGAAACAGCAAAGTGCACTTGCACTGCTTAGAGTCTTTTGGGGGCTCCTCGAGGGACCATAAGAGCAGTCACAATCACTGCTAAAGAGGCGAATTATTCATATTCTGGTTTATTTTACTGATGATGCAAATCGGTGCCAATGAACACCAAATACGATATGCGGTAGGGACTGTACCACACACGACTTGCACAGATAGGGGGGTTGGGACTTTACCACACACGACTTGCACAGATAGGAAAAGAAATACGAGATTTACAGCAAGAAAATCCATTTATTAAACGGGGTGTCTTTCAAACGAAGACCTTATAACAAACACTCTCATACAAGACATTAAAGTAAGAATAATACAGCAAGTTACATCGTAAAAGCGCATATACAGAAAACCAAATGAACCCTAAAGCCAACCCAACCCCAAAAAACAGAAAAGAAAGAAAGAAAAGCATTCAAAATGAAAGACAAAAAAGGGAATTAAAGAAAGTAGAGAAGAGAAATTAAAGAAAGACAAGAATTAAAAAGATGTAAAAACCGAAACCAACGCACAAAAAGACGCCTCTCAATTACCAAACATAAAACGAAGAACTTCCAAAACGAAAGAATTACTAACACAAATCAAAAATATTTACCCGAACTTGTTCACCTCCTCAATGGACATTCCGTCGCATACCGTTTTTCGTGCGTGTTGGTACCGATTAGTACCAACAGCAGAAAGGTCAGAGTCTGAAATCTCTGTCACAGCAATAGTGACTGCAGAGAAAAAAGCTCTCCAAGAATCACCTCCTCCATAACACATTCCCCATCACCAAAATTCCTGGCTTCATCGGCGTTTGCGGCGTCACCGTGACTTCTATTGTTGCCATCGCTGGCCCTCTCAAGGGCTTGTATAGTCCTGACAACCCTTGTCCTTCCGGCTGAGTCCAAAGGTTGAACTGCTAGCAATGCAGCAAGAAAAGTATCACCACTAGGACTTGAGGCGTCACTGGGATTTGTTTGCCCATCGGCACTTGAGCTGCCGTTATCCATTTCGCCCTCAATCATTCGTAAATACCACAACAGCATTCTCCTTTCCAGTGAATCCAGATGGCCGACGGCCCTCAATGCATCAAAGAGTCTATCTTGACCCTCATGTGCTGTCCGAATCTGTTCCACCTCCTTCAGACGTGCTTCGTACTGCTCCCGTAAACTCTGTCCATGAGCCTCCAAGTGTTTTTGCGTCATTTCGAAAGCCTGGGCCATCTCCTGCAGCATCCGAATACTTCTCTCCCAGCCTGATCTGTCGACAGGTATAGGTCTGGGTGATGGTGAATGTGGTTCGATAGGTGATTGTCTTGTAGCGTCCGGAATTACATCACTGGGGGTGAATGAAGCTGACGACGAAGCATCTTCAGTCATGTGTGTCTGATCGTCCAGATCTGCCAATATTATGGCTATTCTAACTCGTGGGATTTCATTAGCAAACTGGATTCACAAATTGCTTCCCAAAAAGGCTTTTAGGGATGTTGACGGTCACATACTGTGTTTCTGTCACAGTGTTTCCCCCTGAATATTGAGGTTGTGTCGGGATATCAAGAGGTCTACTGTATCCAGAAAGAGAGGGTTCTGAATTGACGGGGGTGACAGATCGAGAATTGGCCGGTGTCCATGGCCATTCGGTGTCTATACATTCGGACGTCTCTGGATTGACATGGTCGTCCATCTCAATGTACAAAGTTGTGCCATCAGTTCCCAAATCATCAGATGCGGCTGTATTCGCGTAGGTACCGACAGGAAAACTTGGAGTGATAGTATTGGGTCCAGTATGGTCATCTAGCCTATGCTCTTCTTGGCATGACAATACTCCAGCTGCCTCCATTCCAGTTCTTCCACTAGCGGGACCTATCGGGATGATTTCTGTCTGATCGATGGCTGGTTGGAAGTCGTCTGACGTCTTTTGGATACTGTTGTCGCAAACAGGAGCCCCCGATGGGATGTCTATGGCTGTTACAAGGAGTTCCGGTAACTGACTCATGATATTTTCATTATACTGTTGTTGAGCGGGAGCGGCGGCCGTGTTTCCCAATTCTCCTGTGGGTCCATTCGAGGTTGTTGTTGCCTCCGCAATATCCACGATTCTGACTTCAGGACGCCTGGGGCTAACCAAGTAGTCATCAAATAAAGAGATGCGGGTCATTCTCGAAGGTGTGAAATAACGACGCATCTTTAAAGGAGGGGCGATGTATCAAACGAAAGATCCGGGTCAGAAGAAAAGGAGAAGGTGATTCAGTGGTGATTTCTCGCTCGAGGGAACTGGGGTGAGGATCAGAAAACGAAGGAGGAATTGGGGGATATTTAATGGGGACTTGGTGGAGGTGAATGGTGGATGTGAAGCATGGACGGCTAGCCGCCCGACGCAGACTGCAACTGAAGCTATTACACGGCAAAAGAATGGTGCACGTATACACTACAGATCTAGTGGACGGCAGAGCGATCACGAGTTTGAGCATGAAGTATTAAGGATATATCAGAAACATCATCCCAGGTACAGTTGCAGATACATAATTCATGAACAGCAGAATCAACGCAGTTTTCACCCAACAATCAACAATCATATGCATTTTCATTCAGTCACATGATGGGCGGAGCATGTATATACCCAGCACTGTGGTCTGTCTTCGGCAAAATTTGGGTTCTTTGTGCGGGAACGAGCGGCAGGCATTGGCGCATAAAATTGGCCGAAAGTCAGCCCACTTCCTATATGCCGCCAACGGACTTTGACCGAAGCCGATGGCGATACACGAGCATCTTCTGTACATGCCTCCATACCGTTCCATGCCACCCGTGGCTGAGAAATCCGCTGCCGAAAGCTCGCATGTGGCTTCCGCTCTTCTACTGCTGACCACACTCAATCCGGTATGAGGCCCTTGCTCTCCTCCCGCACCCCCACACTCTTCAGCGCCGATGCAAACTTCCACCTTTCCCGTACAGTCCTCACTCGTCTTCTTTTGTGGAATGCTGACACAAGGAATATTTGTCAACAGGATCAGCAACCAAGGCGGAATGGGATGACCGAGTGATATTGGTGCGATATGCATGCGCTTTGTGTCACTCGTTGTTGATGCGCTACAGGTAGCTTGCATCTCAAATAGTATTATCCTCTTCGTTTCAGGCTATGATCTAATAACAATTAGGATGAAACGCTTGAATATACAATCATAAACGCGCAAAATGTACTTTCACAAGATTCATATATGGCTCGGACACCCATTCGCTGTTCCAATAAATACAATCAAAGACAATCATACAGCCAGCACAACACGAAACCTTGACAGCAAGCTTTCGTCGCCCGTACCTTCCAGGCCTCAAGAAAACCCTATGGACTAGGACATGAATCATTCAACTGGCTGGGCAAAAGATCTTATCTTTATGATTGAATCATGGGCTGTTATCACAGCTATGTCAAAAGCTATTCAACTGGGTGGCCCGTTGTATTTCCGCGTAACCATTGCCGCAAAGTGGAACTGTAGAGCTTGAGCTCATGTCCTCTACGTCAACGGATATTTACTGGTTGTGGAACGGAAAAGGGATTTGAAGAGTATAAACTCGTAAAAGTATATGCCAGTGAGCAAGTTGTGTCGCCCGGAATATGACCGGAGCAGTGATTTTATTTCAGAAGACGACCTAGCAAAGCACGCCGTTCATTTGACTGCAAAAAGCATATTTGCATCTATGCTTGAACTATTGCTCAAACGAGGGGTCAGATTTTGAGAGATTATTGATGAGAGACGCAAAACAACAAGATCCAGTAGCCAAAAAGGATATTCAAGTTGATTCTGAGGTTATTATTAATATCGGAATAAAAGAAGATGTCTTCATGCACTAAGTGGCGGAAATTGGACTTGGGACAAAATTGACATTTTTCCAGATAAAGGATCTGATTTATACACTAGGAATGGTGATACCTGGACTACTTTATGCACATAATGTTATCGAAAGCAAACATAGCTTAGTTATAACTCTCTTAATCGATCGAGAGGTCGATATACATGGTTGAATTGATGGAGAAAGGACATTGTATTTGGAATCTAATTGGCAACTCACGACATAGGTCAAGATAACACAGAATACTGTTACAGGAATTGAAAAGTAGTCGGGGTTCAACTAAAGGAGCTGTTAATGATGACATAGGATTCTAATATAAAGCAACTAATCTCTGCTTTTGCATGAAATTTCAACCACCGCCGCCCTGATCCAACCATCTTAACAATGCTGGGATTGTAATTTTATTTAGAATTTCGAAAACATTTCGAATCCTTCGAAGCAACGTTATCAGAATATTAAAAATAAACAGCAAGACCTAGTGAGATCAACCCTCATGGTATCTAAGAAGATCTGGAATCATATAAAATCTCGACTTTCAAAATGGACTTTTATTTATTTATTTATTTAGGGTGCGTTTGGTTCAAAGCGAAAATATGGTTTTAAGCCCTTTTTACCTGTGAAAATAGGCTAAAAAACTTTGTTTTCGGTCAAACCAAACGCACCCTTATTTTAATCATACGTCCGATCGAGGCCTTTAAGGCCTATGCGGGTAAAGCAACTTTGTACAACCATTTTTCCTGTCCTCGAGACCGAAGTCTCCTAATGAGGCGCCCTAATCTCCTACACCCATTAACCAAACCATTCCACCAACACATGTCTATACCTAAGGAGGCATAGATCAGGAAAGCGTGACCACTTATCCTGAGCACCGGGTAAACCTCCCTGAGGACAAACCCCGGGAACCAAGCAATACCTGTGGGAGCGACACGGGATTCGAATCCGTTGTATTTGCGCAGTTGCAGAGAGTTATACCACTACACTACTGGGACCGCCCCCCACTTTTAAAATGGACCGTTACTTCTAGGCAGTAAATATTCATATATCGAGTGACTAGTTATGAATCTGAGTCCAGCATCTTATGAAACAACCCTCTCAAAACGTTTTCTTTTTAAAACCACGAGCAGTTTTCTTCACCGCTTCATCCCAGCAAACCTCGTGTATCGTAACACTGTAGATTACGTCTGACATAAAACAAAATTCTACCCGCCCCGGGCTCCGGCAAGCCTTGTTTATGATTATCGCTGACGAAAAAGAACCGAAAGAAGGTTACGCACCAAAGCTTACCGTTGCACCCTCGCACTGCCTCGCTTAGAGTACCGGCTTGGTGAGACATTTCGAAAATTGACCTGTTGCCCCTTATTTAGGGCCTGTCTGGCTTCACCCGGTTTTATCAGGCTCCTTCCAGGTCCAAATTGTAAGGGTAGCCTCTACCTAACTAGCGTTGTATCGTACCACAGAGGCTCAGAAGACTCACAAGGTCGGGGACATGTAACTACCGTTTGTACACGCACGATGCGGCTCTTCTGTATGTAGTGATAAAGTCCAGAGTATTCTCAGGCGCGTGGATACTTGTCAAATAGTTGTAGGTTTTTGATAGGTGAAATATATTTAACAACGATATGTAAGATGTTCAAGATAGTTTAGCAACTCAAAATTTTGGACCTCGATTAGTTCAAGTCCCAAGATGCACGGCAGAATTGCGATACTGCCGAAGCTAGTTGAATAGCTACATATCTACTCGGTGACGAGTATATCGGTGAGACTGATGGGAAATCGCGATTGATCGGGAGGACGGAGAGTAGAATAGCTTTATTTTAGAGACCCACCAATTGTGACACAAATTAAGTTGATCAACCGAAATAAACCATCCACACTTTCGTTCTCTGAAAGGTTAAGCGCCTATAAATTGGTCGCGGTTGCACCAAAAATTGAATTTTCCACACCGAAAGTGATGAAAGGATGTTCCTGGATGAGATATGTGTGGGAGCGTGGCTTTTGGATGTTGGTGGGTCGCAGTGCAGTAGTATGTATTTACTACTATAGAGGTGTTGGGAAAGCATGCGCCGGATGAGATCCGGATGGCCCTAAAAGGCGGGCATGCGGACCATTTGGACCTGCGGGCTTATGCACGGCGGCTAGATAGTGGGAGTCTAAAGAGACTACGAGAGACGACTTAAAAAGCTGCTTCACTAGACGCGCAGTTGGTCCTTAGTTCGTGCTCAACAGAAGTAAAGGATATGTGGCAGATATTTGTCTTAAACTTCGGCACGTGCTGTATAAACTCAGAATATGCCCGTCGCAATAGTCGTAAGCTGTTGAGTTCGAAACTTGCCAGCTATCACAGTCGATTTCAAGAGACAATCACTTCTAGTAAGAAACCTAGTCAGCAAGAATTATCGTAATCCGTTTGCAATGGGCATTTATTTTTGAAAAAATATTTTTCTTTGCATCATCATATCGACGTAAGTTGCATATGTACTTCTCACCGCCATGCAGCGTTATTTGTGGCTTCCTTGTAGAATAGAACCCCTGATCCTGCGGCCGGATGTCAAATGTGTCTGGTAAACAGGACTTTTTCTCCTACAGTGGCGCTTCCCATCTTGTTCCCGGTATCAAAATTTTCTCACCGACTTGTTTAGCCTGATGAACAATCCAGACTCGGAGCGCCGACTAGACCGATGTTGAAGATTTAATGCAACCCAAGCTTGCGGAACACAAAAGCATAAAACGATCTAAACTTTGATATTGTGATCTCTGAGTAAGCCGCCGTTTTAAGTAGTCAATGCCACTATGAGGGTGAAACAGCCGCGCTTACTTAGAGGTTGTAAAAGTCACCAAAGGGGCTCGGACCGTTGAAGTTGGACGATTGGATCATGTTAGGGCAGAAACCACAGGGTACAACCCCTCGGGGAGGTCCAGGCGTTAAGCGTCTATCAGCCTTCGAACAGCTGTGTGAAAAAGCATTTTTTTCCAAAACAAGCCTCCTACATCTATAACTGCCGCCCTTCCGACACTTGATATCCAATCATTTCCCCTTAAGATATCGTGTATTCGTGGTAGATGCGCAGTTCGGAAGTCTCTCGGCTGTAATCTGCACACGGCTGGTCAAATTCTCTCGCTCGAGACATTCTGAGATTTATTATGCCGAGTCCCATAAGTTTCTCCTTGATCCAGCTTTCTAACAGCGATGGTTATAGTTGGAACAACTGACATGAAACACAACCAAACTACTGGATCTCCAGCAGAGAAATTGCTGACCCAAACTCGAGTAACCAAACAACATCACAAGTCATGTTTTCAATCCCATTGGCGCCCGAAATGCACAGCGGCTAAAACAAACTTCCTCACGGGAACCTCAAGGATATAAGAAACTTACCACCCTGAGTTATTTTTCTCTCTATCTCAGTGTATGTTTGCTTTCCCCACAGTCCACGCATGGGAGTGGCGGCAAAGCTTGCAAAACCTGCACAGATTGCACAGCTGCAAGATTCAAGCTGTTGTACTTTGTACAACTCCCCATTTACTTTTCCCAGTTCTGTGGCTTTTCAAAATCCAAAAGTGCAAGTATTCTCTTTTTTTTTACAAACCAGATTTTCACGGCAGGTCACAGCCTTAGCTTTGGCCTTATACCTTAAAAACACCCGACTCCCACATATTATCATCTAGAAGCCCCCAACAATCTATCTAGCCAGCTGAAACATAAATCAAGTGGCGTTTGAGTGGGCGGTGTGATTTTCCAGTTGGTTGGGTTAGGGTTGGTGTTTTGCTTAGTTATGATGTGGTCCAGTTGTTTCTATTAACAGCGCTAGCCCATGGCGCTCCAATCCAGCGGTTTTCGTTTCTATTTCACTATAGTGAGAGTACTACGCAGTCTAGCTAGATCACTAGCTAGCTACTGTGCCTAGCTAGCAGCTAGCTATACCCAACCGAGCCTGTTTCACAGCATAGCATATGTAGCCTAACATATCATAATTGGATTGAAATTTGGAACCCGAATATCGGGTCCTGGGGTCATGGTCCTTCTGTTTCACAACTTCTACACGGACTGCGGAGTAGTCTGGGCCGTATGATGTAGAGTGCATAGAGTGTAGAGTGTACATATGGTAAGAGTGCACCTTGAGCTTATAAGTCAACAGAAAAAAAACCCTCTTTCGAAACGTATGGTTAACACCAGTAGCAGCAGCAGCAGCAGCAGCAGAAGTAGCTTATGTACATAAAATATACAGATGCAGGTTTAGATTTAAATTCCAAAAAAAAAAAAAAAAAAATCTAATCGCATATTAGATTTGTTGTTCCTAGATGCTATATAGCGTCATAATACTGTCATACTGCGCGTTTAATATCCGCGAAGACTAGTTAGCTGTTCTTGCTGCAAAAGAAAAAGAAAAACTTATCTATCTATCTTCTGTATATGTACGCCTTCTATAATCTATTTTTTTTTTTCCGAAATCCAATCGATTGCCAAATTCCCTATCGTATCGTAGCTAATATATATGCTCCCTACTTCCCTGCTTTGTCTGAGGCTCCCGGCTTCCTGGATGTTCCGAGCTTTGCACTTGTAATACGTACTTGTACTATGACTATGACTATGACTACTGTATGTACTCGTGCTCTGCAAACAACATATCTCTTTCATTATCATCATCATTATCATCATCATCATTATCATCATCATCATCATCATCATCATAATCATCCCAAAAAATCAAAATCATCATACCTCAACAAATATATCCCTACATAGTGACTCAACCCCCAAAACCAAATCAAAAGCAACAAAGAAGTCAAACCATTCCCGAGAAACCATGTACATCAGGGATTTTCGAGTTCTATACGTTATGTACATACATAAGCAATCTGTAAGATGACACCAGCCGCTACCCGGGGCGACGGGGGTGGTGGGGGGGGGGGGGGGGGTAGATGAGTTATGTAGAGTCTGATGGCATACAGTGCGGAGCGGTGCAATACACAGCCCATTTAACCTGCATCAAAAAAAGTTCCTGTATCCCGTCCCGAGAGCTACGCTGTTACATAGCTAGCCCGGTGTACGTCTGGTATACGGCGAAATTTCAATCGGGGGGGTTGCACAGAACGCACAGACTGCAGACGTACCAGGATACCAGGATACAGATATGTAGATTTAGATTTACAACATATGCCACCATATACTGGGTATCTACCGGGAAGGTATGTAGGAAGGTAGGAAGGTAGGAAAATTTTTTCTCCCGGGCTTGAAGAGTTGAAAGTTGCTTAGCAGTGGGCTGTGCATTTATTCCTTATGTACATGTACATGTAGATGTACTATTTCTTGGGATATATTCTTAAGGGGTATCTGTTTATGTGATATTGATACCGAACGGAACATATGGCACGATATTGCGATACTATGACGAATCTATCATCTATCTACAGGAAACCGAAGCAGCAGCGTTTAAGGAAAGTATGCTTAGAAAAGCCGAACATGATGTGTATGCTACACAGCTATACGGATCTCGATTCTGGAGTAGATACTGTAGGTAGGCTCAGGTACTATGTATGAATGATGCGGTGTCCGAAAAAAAAAAAAAAAAAAAACGTAGGAACAGATTATTTCCAGAACCTCAGAACCGTAGAACCTCAGATTCCTAACTTCATGGAGCTCTAGCTGTTCGCAGCCATCGATTCGCCAGGAATCCTAGGAATCCAAGGAATCCCGACGATCTTTGATTCCTTAGGCGTATATCCTAGAGATTTTTTGAATGGCGATCAAGCTATCCCTTGACAGGTCCATTATCCATGGTATAGGGGAGCTCTGGGATGGAAGCTGTTTTTTTTTATTACGCACCAAAGCGGTGTGCACATTTGCATGGGTGCATCGCACATCGTGTTCAAGAAGGACTAATACTTACGGTAGTACCAGTTATTTATGCGAACCCAGCTACGGCAGCTTTCCGAAACTTCGCATGAGTTCTCAACAAGTGCAACATTTCGATTCGTCAGGTACCAACAATCATGAAAATCACGGAAAATATCAATATGAATGAGGTAACATCATAGTAAGCTTGTAAGAAATAAAGACCATATCATTAAAATCAATTATATGTCTGACAAAAAAAATGAAATTTCGAAACATTTCAAAAAAGAGAACCAAAAAACCTAAAAAGTGAGAAGAAATAAACCTTTTCAACCCGCAACTATAAAAGTGAACCCATAATTATTGCTGTATTCATATCCCATCCCAACCCGTTGTCCAACTTAAACCCCACGTAATCAAATCAATATCATCTGAGTCAAAGTTCAATCCCGTCCGTATTCATTTTAGAATCCGGCTCCCTTTCCGCACTTCCAGTATGCCAACTCGCTTCCCGTCAAATCCACCACCCAAAACTTCGCATCGCTTCCCGTCAATGCCCATCGATGTTCCCGCATTAATTCATGCTCTCGTCCCGAAATCCTAGCTATATGCAACCACGATCGAACCTTATTCACTTTCCCGACCATTCCTTCCAATCATTTCTATCCCCTCCACGATACTCTGGATCCATAAGAAATACTCGGAGCGGAGTATAGGCAACGCAAAACAGGAGTAGTGAACCAAGCCACCGATGGGTGTCATAGGCGGTAGAGTAGTGAGGTGTGATAACATAAGGAGGTGTGATTACAAAAGATTATTCATTCCAAGGGGTAACATAGGAAAGACGTTTGCATAACAAAAGAAACGTTTCATAAACATAGGGAATATAAGGAAAATATAAGCAAAGTAGAGGGGTATCTTAAAACAAAGTAAAAAAAAGCACGCAAGCCAGCCCGTGAGTGCATCGTAGGAAAAGATTCCTCGAAAGCAAATCTATTCCAAAAAACTTTGATGCGACCCAAAAACAAATCCCAAAAGAAAATAAAACCTGAAAGAAAACAACCCAAGCAGAAGGAAGAACTTTTGTGTTTTTCCAGAAAGCCCCCAAAAGTCCAAAAAAAAAAACCCAGTAGTAGTACAAGACCAGTGCAAAAAAAAAATTGCTTTTGAGCGCCCGTTGTAAGCAAGTAGCCCATAAACAAAGAAAAGGAATAGAAATCCGTTGCTGATAAAACATAATAGAATCGAAGTGGGGTATAATAGAACCGTCTAGTTGATAAGGCCGAAAGAAACAAAAAAGCAACTTTTGTTCGCTCGAAAACCAGGGGTGGGGTCGGTCCCCTGTAGTAAGTTATTGATGGGTGTGCGATGTGGTGGTGGTATGCGGATGTGGTGTGCTGTCATTTCGAATTGTGGGGGTTTTCTCGCTTAAGCGCCAACGCAACGTCTGAGGATATCCTCACAGTTGACTTGGAAGCGATAGGTCCAGGTAGCCATACCTTTCATCAAGCGCTCGGTTTTCTCCCACTCCTTGTCTCCGCTGAACATAGCGTCGACGAACTCTGCGCCGGACTCCTTGCCCATTTGAACTCTGCCGCCATCGTGCTTCGGGGTCTTAACGCGCTGCGCACCATTCCACATGTATTCTTCACATGCCTTCAGGAGCGTCTTCAGCCTGACCCATAACTTTTCGCCGCTGTCGACGAAATCCTGAATTGTCTCACGCTCTTCCGGATCAACAATTTTTGATATGTAGGTCTGCGCACGTCTCAGCTTGGCGCTGAGCTCGATGAGTAGTTCCCAGAATCCTCCCGCAGTTCTTGTAGCCTCATGACTACGTCCGTGATGGTATTTGGTCCAGTTGAAGACCCACTCTCCAAGAGTATTAGGGTCAAAAACGGATCCAAGAAGAATAATAGGCCTCTCCTTGGGGCTCCAGTATTTAAGAGAGTAATCAGAAGGAATTCCTTGCTCGGTTGCTAGACGACGAAGCTCCTGGGGATCCATCGGTGGTGGTTTTGGCGTACTAGAGGATTCCGCATGATATCCGGGATCTGTGGCGGCACGGGGAGGAGGAGCAGGCTTAGTAGAGGATGAGCGGCGAGGCGAGTGGGTTGAAGTTGGTTCGCCTCCATAGGTTGCATGGCGCTGATGCTGGGTACGGGATCGACGGCCTTCATGGGGAGGTGGTGAGGTGGGTCCCGGCGGAGGAGATCCATATGCGGGATAAGGATAGGCATGAGGCTGAGGCTGAGTGCGGAAGAAATTGTCAGCAGCTGTTGTACGGGGACGAGGCGGTACAGCATCAGGATAGATACGGCCAGAGGAGAGAAATCCTGGGGGATAGCTGGGTCTTCGTTTCTGGCCTTGCTGTTTCGGTTCTGTGCCAGCGGATGGATAAAAGGAACTTACGAATTCGCCTGTAGGAGTGCTAAAACCATAGGTGGAGTAAATATTGGGCATAGGTGTACCATGAGGAGGCATAGGACCTGGATGGTATGATTGCGAAGTCGGAGGAGGAGTGTGCAGAGGGGTGTTCGCATACACATAAGTGGCATAAGGTCGACCGTGACTTGTTCCTGGGCGGGGTGATGTGGTGCTGCGCTGACGCTCGTATGAATGACCTTCAGGATAATCATGTCCGCTGGTAGGAGGACGCGATCTTGAAGACGAGCTTGGGCGCGGCTTTCCTGAAGAGCTCATGTACTCATGAGCTGGAGGAGCTGCACTGCTACTCCGACGTCGGGACCCCGACTGAGTATGGGGAGAAGGCGCTGGGGTGGGCATTCCGTAGGCGTGTGCAGAATAGTGTCCAGTACGAGGCTGAGGAGAATCTGTGTAAGGGCCGTACGGAGAATACCCGAATGAAGGAGAGGAATACGGTAATGGTTGCTCGTGAGGCATAGGAAAGAAGTCCTGGAGTAGAGCACTGGTAGTGCAGTTTTATACTTGCGCGCGAATAGAAAAGAACCGGGAGATCAAGGTAATGATACTCGTGGTTCTAACATAAAATTTGTGCAGTAAATCGGATGAGTCGATGTTTGCACAATACAATGTATATCGTCCTAGATAATTTGCTTTGGGCCTTTGAGAGAGCAGATATTCAACCGTCGAAGAACTAGTGCTCTTGATAATTGTTGAAGGAATCCGGAGTAGCAACGGACTATTGTGGATGCACGATGATGTATCGGCGAAAGAATTTGAAGGCGACGGTGTTATGAGGATAGAAGAAAAGCGCGTGCGAGCGGGGGGGTACTTGGGATCTAAATAGTTTCTGCATGGCGACTCTCTTTAATCCACTGTCTACTGTGTGGGCTGTTAAGGTATTTTGTTGTGGTGTGTGGGACAAAAAGTTGGTGTGGCTCCTCTGCTGTGACCCAAAATTCAGGGACCAAGGTGCTTAATTTACGGTCAGGAGCTGCAAATCAAGCCAAGTGCATTCTCTCATCCACACCATGGCTAGGGATAACCCACTATAAGACTAGGTGCTTTGAACAATCGGAAACATTGTTCATTTTTTTTTTTTTTTTTTTTTTTTTTTTTTTTTTTTTTGATTTCGCAAGTCGCTAAAGGAGAAAATGGGAGTCAATCCAGGTTTGTTGAGCGCCGGTAATCTAGAGACCTATATGTACTCAAGTACTGCCGGTTATACCAGAGATAGGCTCTACCTGAAGTCAGTCGGGTATACATAGATTCATTGAAAAAAGTATGTGTATGAATGCAATTTGACGTTGAACGGTTGCAGGGTTATGCAAAGCGTCTCTCCCTTCCATCCTGCATTCGTAGTGGGCCAGATCTCCTGCTTTCGTGAGCTCTATGAGCATCTACCAAACATACTTCCGTTTTCGTGCCTGTTGCCTTATGAAATTATCTTCGCGGTGGATATTTGCCTGGAGATCTGGATCTTTCCAGCGTTCTCGGGCTTGCTCTAGGGCATTTCGTCTCCGCAACTGAACCGAAGCCGAAGCTCCCCCTCCGGTACGCCATCAAACGAGAGCTGGGATAGGTAGCAAGAAATGAACTAATTTTAAAACGTGAGAATTTTTCGTCCGGGATGTTGAACAGCAGCCTTTATCCAAGAAACCTAAAAGGACGGATGGCTGGTTGGGTTTCTCTCCGCGCAGGACGACTGGTCTTTTCCAGAAACTCGGGTCGTGAGGCTAAACTCTAAAAGGGTAATTCATAGTACCTCGTTTCGAAAGCTTTTCTTTTCTTCCCGTGCTTCCTTTTCCATAGAAATCCGCTAACGAGGAGCTCCCCCTTCAAATTACGATCGAGCTCGTGCCTCCCTTTTTGGTGGTCTCCAAATTGTTTTTCGTTGGGATTTACCGAGCTCCGGCTTCAAACCAGCATCTGCGCGCGCGTCACTGTGCTTGGTGCCGACAGTTTTCCAACAGTGGGCCTAGAGTAGGAAGAGTGTTTCCTCGCTCGAATTTTTACTGCTCCTAAATCCATCGTATTTGAGTCATTTACTTCGCCCCATTTGTTTGTAATTCATCCGCCGAAGATAGATTGGGAGGTGCTTGAAAAAAAAAACACTCGTCCACCAACCATAGATGTGTTTTCCAGGTATTCATCGCACTTGCAGATGGTTCTGAAGGCTGTGCGAGCCTATGACGATTTTTGTCATAGCCTGGACGAGCAACGAATAGAAGAGCACTGTCGAATGCGAGTTGCATGCAAAGGTTGTGGACAACTCAGTCGATTTGCCGACTAGCGATGCAGAATCATGGCCTTGTGATTGTCGCACCACCAGGGCATCCACACTTTTGTGTCCCGAAGTACGGTGAGCGCTGTGCAGAAAGTACGCCTGGTCTGCGTTTTTCCTCCTTCTCCTCTTTAAGCCTTGTTCTTGCACGAATTGATTCGTTGACAGCTTCACCGAGCATGCCTCTCTGGTAGCCGATCTGACAAAGGTGTTGTGCAGCAAGTGCTAACTGTAGCACGTCCGATAAAACCGGTACCAAAGTGCAGCCGATCCAGGAAGCGGTAGGGAACTGCTCATTCTGTTTGAAACGGCATTAGAGCTTTCTTCGGGCCGAAATGTAGATGAATGTTGCGTGAAAACAGGTGCTTGGGGCGCGTTGGGCTGGGTTGGTGGTTTTCTGCAAGCGGCTGTGAACAAGGATAAAGCCTCATCACGTGCTAAGCACATAGACAAGGCACACGACCGGCTCGACGGTCTCTACCCGCGTAACAGGTATTTGATCAAATTCTTCAGCTGAGGAACGGAGGGGATTTTTCGAGTACATTACTGGAAGTTACTCCATAATATCTTCATATTCTCCAATGTTGAATCGAAGCACATAAGCAATTTCGGCTTGAATTAAGTTGTAAGTATCTAGCAAAATAAGCCCAACATAATTTAGCTCTCACATGTTATGCAGTTTAAAGCATCTGAATTTTTCGGCTCGTAGTTGTAGCGTCGATCAGAATAAATATATGTACAACTAGGCTGCCGGCAGCGGCTGAAAAGTGGTAGATGAATCAGTATTCAAATTGGTAAATGTTTTGTAAACTCCCCATTGAGTATCGGTAGATCTAAAATTCGAATACCCAAATATATCATTGCTTGCGCTGTATGGTGGGTGAAAATGATGGATTAATCCTCGTCTGGCGTTGAGAGATATCTGATTCTATCCTTTGTTAATTGGAAACGATGGCTTTAGCTGCCAGAGAGCTTCGGTGGAGGATGGTGGAGCGTGGTGAGAGACAAGAGGTGAGGTTGGAAGCGTGTGCATCGGGTGTGAGGTCACTATGGTAGAAGATGGAGTGCAGCTATGGGGACTTGGCGAACCACGCCACATGGAATTTCTGCCGTGCGCAGGGAGCAGTATCTCGGTTATTAAGCGAGACGCTTGGTACCCTTGCGCGCGCAGAATCCTCGAATTCACTGTGCTTTTTGTGCGCACAATTATGGAGATCTTGCACCCCTTCTTTAAAATCCATTAAAGTTCTTGTAATAATTACTAAATTTTGCTAAAGAATATTAACGTAAAACCTCAAGTGCATCGGATTTCTGATATTTAGTTCTGTCACGTCTCTTTCAACCAACATCAAATATCTTCAATGTAAGGAAATTGATCTTATTTACTGTCAATAAAATATCTAACAACTTTTTATTTATTTCTCAATTAATATATAACCCAGCTTTTGTCAAAACGTGGGCACGTGCCTCATGTATCAATCCTAGCCTCAGGTCTCGTCAAATGAAACTGTAAGAACCGAAGACTGGGACACAGGTCTACAATCTAAGTATTTTTGGCATGGAAACGAGCGGCCCATAGATATGCAGTCCAAATGAAAATCTATTCCCTAGTCATGTAAAGCTTTGAATATAGATTACTGACTCGCAGAAATGCTCACAAAAAAACCCAGCCTATGCTGATCTGCAGAGATAATACGCTCTTCTCCGTCATATCAAATCATCGCAGCTTAAAATCTCTTCATCCCGAAATTGATTCAATCTGTTCTAGTCTTGTTTGGAAGCTGATATCACATGCATAAAAAAGGCTTGAAGCATCTTAAACATACGATACAGAAAGTACCAAGTAGACTTTACATACCATACCTGCGCAACGGTACGCAAGAATGAAAGATCTACCCTCACATCAAAGTGTGCTTTCGCGACACGTATTATGCTTGTTACTCCCCGCAGACAGGCGGGGTTCATACGGCGTAACTTTATGGTGGTATGAATTGTGACGCCAGCACACTGACCAGTAAATTTATTACTCCCTGCGGTATCGCTGAGTTTTCGAGCGAAAATCTGAGGTGCAGGTTGTGGTGACGTGTTTCGCGACAACGAATCAAAACGGATAAAAAAGATGAGACGGGGAGGCCCTCAGTAGGCGTGCATATGCGATGAGGCCTAATCGATGGAATAAATGGAAAGAGGGGAAGGCATCCTGCTGGACACAACAGGTTTGACGGCTTGGGTGGAGAAAACGTTTCTGCACGAATCAAATTTTCAGATGTTTTTTTATATGAAGTGACGTTGGAGTGGACCGGGCTTTGCGCACAGAAGGCTGAGATCTGCCGGAATCAAAGTCCCAAACTTTTGTGTCACCATTGCACCAACTAAAAGCTTGATTCAAGCGCTAACCTATTATAGCTATTGTCACGTGGAAATTTTAAACATCGACTCATCGCTGTCATCCTGGAAGCCCTGACAGCCTACTCGCCACTCGATCGTTATTTATTTCAACCTCCTGGCGCCCTACGTACTGCAGTCTTCCTGACTGCTTCATCAGCATCCTGGTCGACGCCTACTCCAGACCCTTTTCAGTGTGACTCACTAGCCACACGACATCTCCAAAATATCCGACCGCCTTTCTCCATGACTTCACTTCGTCCGAGCGCCACCATCTCAACCAACAGCGATAACCAGGGAGACCAAGGGTAAGCGCACAGACATGGCAACCGTAACTTCACTCAACATGTTGCAGTCATTCAACACTTGCATCCAAAATGAACGGTTTCCCAACAATTATAGCACTTCATCCAGATGCGCTGCCGAAGGCTCCTACCCGACGGACATGTTGGCAGCAGCGACGATGGTCTAAACGCAGCCTTATCGCCTTGATATTATTCGGCTACGGCGGCGTTTGTACGCGGTATGATATCATGACAGTTCAGCGAAGTCCAATGCGTCTGACAAAGCCTAAAAAGTTCCACAAATAGCTGTCGATTAAGGCATGGCGAAGCACATGGCAAGAAAAAAATTGGAGTAATTGGAACCGTAGATAGCACGGCTATAAGCCTGTCACACAGCCTCTGCCTTCTGCACGGACCATCCAACCATCGAATCTCGATAACCACCTCCTCGGCTCACGGTAGTCTTTCCTCCGTTGTTTCCACCCACACCGTGTAGGATTTGCTACAGGATTCCCCCTGGACCAAGAAACTCGGCACATCCTCCCTGGAGAAACATCTGTATTTGGAATGCTGATACTTCGGTGACAGAATCCAATCCAACATGACTCATAACCACGTAATAACCAACTCCGGAACATAAATACAGCAACAACTCACGAAGAAATTTTGCCTCCTGTTTCACAATTTCAATATGAAAGAATGTGATAGGATGGTCACAACGGGGAAGTGGATGTGACCTGAAAAAGGTGGGTGTCACTTGCTGCCACTCGAGATATTGACTGGGGAAGGAGGCGGATGAGTCGATACCCGCTGTCGTCAAACCCGAGTCAAGTGATTGGAGGATATTTAGGATATCTCGAACTACAAACGAGTAGTTTGACAGGCAAGCTACCTACAGCAGTTATCTACAGACTGCAGTTTGTTGTCTATTGATAGGAAGTAGCTCCTATCGCCTCTGCTCCATCCCGCCGGTCAGATGCCCACATGGCGATCCATATTGTGAAGATCGACCATTCAGGTGATTTTTGCTGTCGATCGTCTTTTGTACTACATATCTGAGAGTTCTGAAAGTTATCTGCCTTCGCCATTATAGTCTTGCTGGCGGTCTGGAGCAGGCCGTTGAGACTGTAATACTCTCGGCGAACCTACATGTGGTTCGCCGTGGCCGCACATGCAAGGGAACGGTGGCGAAAGCCCGGTGCTTGGTATAAGATACGTGGAATATGGGGTAGTTCATAGCTTTGGGGAACTCGCTAGATTGGCTCTATCTTTGTATAAACCCTTACATAATACAGACGCTGTACTCTGCCAGCTGTGAGGTTGCAGCAGGAGAATCTCGTGCTTACTGCAGGGTCTCTTGGTATTGCAGTCAAAGTATGCGCAAGCCACCGGTACGATCTTTGGTATCTTCTAGCAAAATGGCTCGAAGAGGTAGATGGAATGTGGGGTGGAGTTAGGGTTCAGGGCTTCGTTAAAGCCAGTTCGGGTTGGTTTCTTTATTAGGACGGGCTGAAGCGAATCATTGTCTGCTGTGACTCCTGTCAACTAAGATGACATCTGTTCCCCAGTCTGCCGGAAACTGCACCAAATCATGGGTATGAAATTTTAATCGATACCTGTGATTTTGTATCAAATGAGCTAAACTCCTAAACTAAGTGTAGGTTTACCGAAAGTTTAAAAGAAATACCATCCCAGCCCCTTCACAGTCAGAATGTGGTAGTCTCAACCTAAACATAAGGTTATATTAGACTATCAGTACAGTCCGAGGAGGTTGGAGCAAATTAAGGAAACGAGGGATGCCAAAGCAAGGGATCTGCGGCGTGGGTTCAAGGTGAAATATTAACGATGCACTATGAATCACGTGATTAGGGTTCGGTTCTGCGTCCGCAATTGCTTTGCATAATCGAACCCAACCGTGCAGCATCCCAGCTCCGCGGCGGCTAATGCCCGATCATTTTTTGACAGTTACCGGCTTTGTTTACGGCATATAAATCGTCATCCTCGCTGTTTTTGGAGAGATCTGCATCAGCCGAACTACTGAAACCGTGAAACGTTTAACGAGGCATTCCGAAACAGCCGGCCGGATTTCCACGTACAGGGGCACTGCCTGATATTCCAAAGGGCGAGCAGTGAGAACTGAAGACACGGAACGGAGGCTACTCCGATGGTCTTGAACTATGATATTGCTGTGTCTACAACGAATTCCCAGGACTGGAAAATGAATTGAGAATCATTGCACTTGCACGGATCCACGGTGATGAAGGTGCCGAAACTCGGTGATGGAATAATCAAGGTGGGTCTCGGGGAGTAACCACGTTATACCTTATTCACAATTCAGTCATCTATTGGAAGCCTTACGTCTCACACGGCTCCTGTGTCCAGCCTGACGTAGTACGCTGCACCATTCATCCTCGTGTCTTTCATGCATTTCGCCTGAGTAATTCCTCCAGAAACAGATCTGACATGCTGTAGATCACCATGAGGTGAGCTTCCAGTGCATTCTGATTTGCATAAACATATGAAAGAGCACCGAGAATCTTAGACCACCACCACCATTTTCCCACTCTAGAAACACATCACCCCTCACAGCCGCAAAATGCTTCGGTTTCTTACTCTTGATGGGCTATTTTAATCCAGGTCACAGTTGTGTCCCGCTTTGCTGTGTCTCTGAACCCCGCTCCCACTGCAAGACCGCACATGACGCCATAGCTCTATCGTACGGCCCCGATACAAGCCGCGGCGAGAGCGTAATTATGCTTCCGTAGCTCATATAGCCCCGCTCGCTAAAGTGCTGAAAAGTGACTGCAGAGTCCTGTATCTATCGTACCGGATCTGACATGTTCAGCTTTCATTTCTTGCTTGATATTTCCCTCGTGTACTGCGCGTGTTCAGCAAAGAACAAATGGTTGGGTCATTAACAGTTCATGAAGCGAATGAAGCAGCCCCGCTTCCCTGTGTCGGATCCTTTCTCATAAGCCCCGCTCCGAACCTATGCGAATACCATGCGAGACAGAATCTTCGCACTATATCGATCGCTTGATCCATACTTGGTATCGTCACATCGTCAATCGTCATTGCTTGTGTCTTATTTTGTAGGCGAGGCGCTAATATTGCACGAGGGCGGCGGCGTGATCTGGATCCAGCAGGGCTTGAAGCACACAGGAAGCGGGGTTCGTTCAGCTGGTGGAAGTGGAGCTAAAAGCGGGGTAGCTCTTCACGCGCTAAGTAACACCCCGCCGTGGCGCCTTGCCTTACCCTGGGTACCAAACTTCATCTCAGTCTAACCCACGTCACTCCATCACCACCGTGCGCAACGAGTAACAGAGAAGAATCGCCACGCGCAACAAATCAATCATGTATCTCAAGTTGACTGCTGAAATGGAGGGGTGAGTTGGAATCCAGTCTGTAGAATGATATGAAAGGCGGCGTTCAGTTACGCGGTGTCCCCGCATAGCAGTTCTCCGCAGAGCCTTGTTCTCTCCGCTCCATGCCCTCTATATCCGTGTCTTTATCTTCTCATCGTATCCGCAATCTCTGCAGGTAATAGTAACACACAATGCTAACGGGCCCGAGATGATGATAGCGTTACCGACCTCCGCCCTCAAGACGTTGAAGGAGACCCCTTCTTCTACATGTTCAAAGTAACCTGTACTTCCTGCCACGAGGAGCACGAAAACTGGGTCGGTGTATCTCGTTTCGAAACTCGCGACATTTCTGGTTCTCGTGGAGAGGCCAACTTTGTCTGGCGTTGCAAGAACTGCAAGGTCCGTTGATCTAGGCGGAATGAGGTGTGAGGTGAGGTGTAGACGTGTGGGCAGAGCTTTGGCTAACGAAATATGGTGATCTATAGAGAGAGAGCTCTGCCAGTTAGTAGTCCCTCATTATAGTCAGCTATCCAGTATTCATCGGCCTGAATATTGGTTCATTCCGTAGTTCACTAGCATCGGCGGCTGCTCATGTCAAGAATCTATTTACCCGCCCGCCCCCGCCCAGACATCCATCTAACTCCATCTCCCATGCCCGCCTCTGCTTCTGCATATTTTCAGCCCCTTTCGACCTCCATCTTATGCTGGCTCCATTTCTCTTCCCTCCCCTCATTCCCTATACCTATTGTTCTCCTCTTCTCTCCATACTTTTCCTCTCCGCCTTTACCGTTGCTGATCATCTTTAGCTATCAAATCCGCCCCCACCGCCTACGTCCAACAAGAGCCCGCCAAGGCTCAGCGTATTCTCGAATTCGAGTGCCGTGGCTGTGAATTCTCCGCCTTCAAGCCTGAGGGTAGCTGGGAGTCCAAGGGTATCGACAGCAACACGGCATTCAAGGATATCGATCTCTCCGAGGGAGACTGGTTCGATTACGACGAGAAGGCAGGTGCGGAGGTCAGTATTAAGGATCTTAAGTGGGAGATTGTTAGGAACTAGAGGATTCAGGGTGGGATGGGGATGGAAGATGAGGCATTGGGATTGGGGTGGGGTGGGATGGTTGTGTATCGGTTTGAGTATCATAGGGCAGCGGAATTATATCATGAATGGAATTCATAGTCTAAATGCAATGCGGTTATATGAAAAGCATGATTTATTAATTCACGGGCTGGTGATGACCGCTGACGAGAAAGTCGGGGACCAAACACAGACCGTTGAAATTGACACCGGACAAAGAAAGTCAAGGAATCTAAATAAAAACACTGATCACCAAAAACAGGTATATAAATTAAATCAAGTACACAAGCCAGACCAGTCCCTAAAATGCATAGAATGTGGAAGATAAAAATATGATCACTAGTGAAATCTGCTATGTTTACGGGAAGATCATGTAATTAAAGTGTTCGCAGTGATCCCGTTGAATCAAGGCGAAGTGGATTAAAACTGGCCTGAAAAGGCTTGGAATCTTCCAGCTCTAGAGTGATAAGTCATGGGATAGGCCTGGTATGCTGTTGTCACTCATTGAGCGTTAATAAACTAAAGATGAACTCATTGCCGTTTGATATAACTTTTCAATGCGCCAAGAGGAAGGGGGCTAATATCTGTTAATAGTGTGACTCAACAAGGAGATTAACCCATGTGCATCTATTTGAGTACTGCGGGTTTTTGAAGCGGGAACAACTGGAGCCTGGACCTGAGAAAAAAGGTTCAACACCCCAAGAGTCAAGGGGAAGCATAGGAAGAGATACACAGCTGAATATGCTTTCCTTATTCCCAGACAAGAGGTTCATAGAAGATGGTCTAGAATTCTTGGAATGAAAATATATGGAGAAGTGTGACGAGTGGGTACTAGGTACCAGGATATCAGTAAGGTACTGTTTTTTTTCTTATTGTTATTGTTATTTTATTTTTTGTTTTCTTTTCACTGTATTGAATTTTTGTTCCTTGCTTGTTTCTTTCCTTTGTCAGGTGGATTATGGGGTTTAGGAGCTTTGGGGTTGAAGGGTTGAAGGGTTGAAGGGTTCATGGCTTTAGGAAGCCTCACCAGGTGCCAGGTGGTTTAGACCACGGGGATTGGATTTGTTTTTTGTTTTGTCTCGCTTGAGTCTTTCAGGCCTCAGTTAGAGTAAGATGAAATAGAAAAATGAATAAACAGAGAGTTAATAGTACGTTTCATTAGTACTGCAATAGGGGGTGGATTCACCAAAGCTAAACCTAAATTGCTGTTTTGTTTTATAAATGGAGGCGTTTTCCTATTCGCGGACCAGTGAGGTGATGTGGAGCTGTATACATGAGGAGAAGTATATACATCATACATTAAGGCTCACTTAATACACATAACCGCTGAACGGCGTCATTTGCAATCAGAGACAACAGTAACCATAGCCAATCCAGCAAACACAGCTGCTGATGATACTTGACTATTCCAGTTCTAGCCTAAAAACAAATGTATCCTTTCTTCCACGCCTTGTTTTTAATCCCATCATCATCCTCCAAACACTATATGTACCCTCCATTCAATCAGAACAGGTCTCAACATACAGTCGCTATTTAGAATACCGCAAAACCCGCATGCCACAGAATAATCCTTCATCAAGTCACAGCCCTTTCTTTTTATCTATTCAAACACCCAAGCCTGATACCAACCCGTGGTTCATCAAGTAGCCACGTGCATGGTGCTCAGCTAGCTACACTAGGCATCAGTTGCCTGTACGACAATACTCACAACTAATCACTCATCCTTGTTATGACACTGGTGACTGCAGTTATCACCAGGTCTGATTTGATAGGGCATGGGACTGTGGCAAATTTTAGATATTTCAGCTTTGTACTACGAGTTGGCGAGTCTACGAGGTGAAGGTTGGGGTGTTGGGGATGTTGGATATTTTTAGTTTTGTGGGTGGATGATGAGTTATGACCCATACTGCATACAGCATGATGCGTGATGTGAGATGTGTGATGTGTGACGAGTTTCGGTATCACGAATATACGGAAAATCAACGGTTGACTGGAGTTTTGGGATATACCAACTCCAGCCATGATAGCTCAATAGAAGGGAGACGTCCTAAATTGAACTTGCTTCTAAGTTTATGAAACACACCCAGAACCGTTTGATACGAAGCCTGGCTTTCAGTGTGAATTTTTTTAATCGGCGTTCGATTCGCGGTATGAGCGGGAAATACAAATTTCTTAATTTTTTTGGCTGGGTGTTATATGATGTTATGAATATCATATCTTGAGGACTTGTACTGTGGGGTATACGTCATAATTACTGCATGAGGTAAGGTGGTTTATGAACTACAATGTGGTATTGTTTAAAAATTTGATATTCCACTAAAAACCAACAACTCCTCTGTTTTTAACCAAACGTATAGAAGATATTTTGTCGTGGTGAAATATGCTCTCCCGTTCGTTGCTATAAAGCTATAGGAAGAACCCCATTATTACTTGCAAATTTCAATAACGCAATAAGTGACACATCATGATCCCGTACACCCCCCCCCCCCCCCACAATTAAATAAATCCTCATCAAACTCCAAAGACTACCCCTTATGATTCTAAGAAGTAAACAATATCAATATCTATGTGAGCATCAATTAGTCAATATTATGTGACCAAGCTGGAGTGGGTTGATCACCAAGTATCGTACCGTACTCTATTGGTTCCAATCTTCTGTGCAACTTGGTACCATTTGGTGTATAAAAGTATCTCGTTGTCGACTGGTGCCTGTTTTTTTGATACCTGCTTACAGAAATTCAATAGTCCCATAGTAGTTTCCATAATACTACAAAATATCGTAGCGGGGAAATTCTTTCTGATCTTCATTTCATGAGAGTGTATTAAATTGTGGATGGCTTCTGGCGAAAAGCAATTATATATCTTTAGCAAATTTCTTCTGTCTAACTGAAGGGAATCTCGATTCCCGGCACATGCAGCTCAAAAGATGCGATACTCAATTCCAAACCTAACTCATTATTTCTCCTGTTCCGTCATCGCAGTCCCGATAGAGTGACGGGAAATCATCAATGGGCTTCTTTTGCTATCTAACAAAAATATATCCATTTGCGCGACCTTACAGTCATGTATGAATTAATTGATGCGTTATGTATTCCTATCGTGTTCGTTACGGACCCAGTACGTCAGTGCTGGGCTTTTGTCGTTATCTTTTGTATCTATATTCAGTATATATCGGGTCTAACAGCAAACTGGTAATTTATTCTTGCTGGGCTGCGGGCAGAATATCTAACGTCCACACAAGCACCGTCTTTCCGGACGTCGTTATCTGTCATGTTCACGGTGTAGACTTGGTATGCTCATAATGTAAACTTGGCGCACTTGGCGCGCACTTTTACTGTATATTGTTCCGTCTTTCTGCTCAACCTACACCAATAACAATATCATTCTCCACCTACACCTCGTCTCACGCCGTCCTTTGTATCGACGCAACCATGTGCCCGAGAAAGCACCGGTTTACCCACTCCTTGAGAGCAGGAATGGATTATCGCTTGCTCATATGAGCAGCGTATTTATATTGCTAACGTTCGCATTTATCTCAACGCTTTCTGGTGTATATGCCCTTACGTTAATATCGAAGCCACATACGAAGAGCTATGAAGAAAATTCAGTCGAAGCTTGCCGGATATGCTCCAAGCATTGTTTCATTGGCTGGAGGAAAAGCTGTAGAAGTAGCGGTAGCCAACAGCGTCGACGAGAATCCGGTAGGGTCTTTCGGTTGAAAAATAACTGTGCTTTTAGCCAAAGACTCGGCTCGGCCAAACTTCAAATAATAATCTCTTGGAACCAATGAATACCGTACCACAGAGGGGTCTATTCATACCTCCCAATCGTATAGCCGGTTTACTGGGTAAAATCGTAAACCAGGTAAAATGGGCTGACAATTTACAGTTAGTTGGTGCAGTTATGGGGTCCCGGATACACAGCTGGTTCAGTTTTGCGGGGTCCATAGAACCAGGTAACTGCAGTGCACTGATTGAACGGACTCGGTAAGTACAAAGAAGTTTAACCGCAGCCGGGAACCAGTGCATGTAGGAATAAATAATGTATTCAATCTCGTTTGAACCCACCGGTGGTCGAGCCTGTCAGTATCACAACCCTCCTTAACCCATCAGTTTCTGGTAACCAGACTTCCTAACTTTTACGAAATGGCGGTGAACATGCTCTTAGTTTCTGCGATGACTGCCGAGTCTGAGCTGCTGTTTTCCGAATGCAGGCGGATCATGATATCGGGCCGCCATTCGATGCATGCAGGCAGTTGCTCTGAAGGCCTTTAATGAGCTCAAGAGCTTCAATCGTAGGCGTCAGTTGTGATTTTTGGGACCCGATTAGCATAAATGTTTGTATATGTGTATGCACTGAATAATATTTATTAACCCTTTATAAACCAGTTCCTCTGGACAGGTTTTCGCGGTTTCATACAGTTCACCTAGTTTGCCAAGCCTTACATTCGGTCAACTGTTTTTCGCAGTTTAACCAGTTTATACTACTGACAATACACTGATTTAGGTCGCCGTACAGTTTTTATATTCCAACGCTCCGTACAGTCCGTTTTGGCCGTCATTTTAAACTGGTCTGTACGACTGAGAGGTCTGAGTCTATTCTCGATAATTGATCGTTACTCTATTGAAGTTTCGTATATCCAGATGTACTGATGGTTATCCTTGCTGACAGCCGCATGAGATTACGCACCAAGTTCTCAACGTGCGGGGAAAGGCGATTGAGTCCAGCATCATATATCTCAACACACAACCCTCCGCTACACTTTACCACAAAACCTATCGAAACCGGCATCGGCACTCAATAAATGGATCCTTTAAGTTTATCGGCGTCCGTCGCCGGCTTCATAGGCCTTACTATCCAGATCTCACAGATTCTGAAGGCCTACATCGGCGGAGTCCAGTCTGCCCCAGAAGAAGCTCGGAATCTTCTTACTCAAGTTGATGCACTTAATCACGTCCTTCAGCACTTGATCGACTTTCTCCGAACCGAAGATATGAAAGGACGTGGTTTTTCTAAGACATCTGTGCTATGTGTAGCGATCGCGGCCAGCCAGAAACGTCTCGAGCAACTGTATCTTACACTAGGAAAGCTACAAAGCCGCGAATCGAGTACGAAATTCGGTAAACTAAGAGGAAGAATCGAGTGGCCGCTCAAGAAAGAGGAGTATCACCAAACCTTGACAGAGTTGCAAAAGTTTGCACAGACGTTCCAGTTTTCTCTCGTTGTCTCAAACTGGTCTGTCTCCAATTAACGGATGATGACATTATTCTAACCAACTAAAGTGAGCTTCTATCGGAAACATCTTCCTCGGTTTTATTAAAACTAGAGAAGAATCAAGAAGACACCGAGAAAATAATCTCAAGTCTTAATGACATGTCGATTGCACCGCCCCTGAAGTTGATTCAACAGCGCGATCAGATATCGGAGATTAAAAGTATTGTCGCAGAACTAGCAGATTCAACCGCGATGCAACTACAGAACATTTCTCTTGGGGTGGGCGTTATTCAGGAGCGACAGAAAGGTGATTCTCCATACAAGTATTTTCAGCCTTGTTGGAGAAATTATGGCTAACGTGCCGCAATAGCCAACGAGACAGGGCGGTTGATTTCTTCGTTATCCCCACTGGAGCCGCAAAATAGGCATCAAGAGATCAGAGCAAAGAGATTGCAAGGGACTGGGGATTGGTTCTTGAATAACTCCGACTACAAAAGCTGGCGTGATGATCGCGATGACAGTGTCCATTCTGTTTTCATATGCTCTGGAATTCAGGGTGCAGGAAAGTCTGTTATCTGGTACGTTGAAGTCCAAATTTTCGATCCCGCAGCCATCTAATAGACATAAATTCCAGCTCTTTGGTCATCGATGATCTTTACTCCAGGATGGTATCAGAAAACAGCTTCTGCGTGGCCTATCTTTACTGTGACTACACAGCTGCGGAGAGCCAAACCCCGGCGAATATGCTTGCAAGTCTTCTGAAGCAAGCTCTGTCTACGCTCAACCAATCGCACTCCCTCCCAACCGAGCTTGCTCATTCGCTAGAGAAACGACTCACATCGGAACCAGATAAGAGGTTAGATCTGAATGAGATCTGTGAATTTCTTGTACAAGCTGTTGTCCAGTTTACGGTATTTCATATCTGCATTGATGCTCTCGATGAGTACAAAGAAAAGGATCTTGGGATACTACTTGAATGGTTGGAGAATACCTCTAAAGACTGCATTGGGAAAATCTCAGTCCGAATATTCGTTACCGGAAGGTCTCACCTGCACTGGGAGCAACAAATCAGGCGCCATGCTGGCCTGGGAAACCGTGTCAACATGTCCCTAGAGGCTAACCCTGAAGATATCAAGAAATATGTTCTCCATGAAATACAAAGTGACCAATACCCTAGATGCATGAATGACAGTCTCAGAACTGATATCTTAGTTAAGATTGCGGAAAGTTCAGATGGGATGTGGGTTTTTCCGAAATTTACTGCCTAACATTATGCAAAAGGAGCTAAATTACGGAATTTTATAGGTTTCTACTCCCCGCTCTCCAGATTCAATCGGTTTTGGATCATACTACCATCTCAAAGCGACGAAAGGCACTCGATACGATGCCAAGCAAGCTTGAATCAGCTTTCCAGATTACGATTGACAGGATAAGAGAGCAAAATAGCCAACGGTTCGCTCAAGCGATTGATGTTCTCAAATGGGTATTCCTTGCGAAAGAACAACTGACCGTCACTCAACTATGTCATGCCCTTGCAGTTACAATCGAATCAGATTCAAGCGATGACTCTTCTTCCGGTAAAAAGCTTGACTGGGAAAATTTTCCGGACGAACAATCGTTAATCGACTGGTGTCTCGGTCTAGTCATCATCGACGAAGAGACATCTAGTATCCGATTAGTACATAAATCCCTCCATGAATATCTAGCTAAAGAGTATGAGAGCGGTAAAATATTCCACAACGGAGACGGAGAGATTGCCCAAATTTGCCTGCAATATATGCTTTTTATGGACTCGGAGAGCGTCGAAGTACCGCAATTAGACTGCTTGAATAATGATATCAATCACATTCTCGAAAGCCGTGTACAAAGATTTTCCTTACTCTGGTATGCTATCTACAACTGGGGTCACCATGCTCGGAAACAAACGACGGATGAAGTTGAAATATTAGCCATGGATATCCTCGTGAAACCACCCAGGTCCGATTACATCTCTTTCCTTCTCTATGCAGCACCGTGTCAAATGGAATATCAACAGCTATCCTACGCTTTCTCTGTGAGGTACAAATATCAACCTCGGTTCAACTCCAGTCATTTGTTGGACTTTTCTGGACTTCACCTCGCAGCTCATTTTGGAGTCGAAAGGATTTTTCGTATTTTAGTTGAGACTCTGGACCCGGGTATTGATCAAAAGGACGGCCAAGGTCGGACTCCATTATCATATGCTTCCGAAAGCGGCAGCGGTGAGATAGTTCGCCTAATATTAGCAAGGGAGGGTGTCGACATAAACTCGAGGGACAAATATGATCGAACTGCCCTTTCGTGGGCATCTAAGCGCGGCCATGAGGAGGTTGTTGGCCTGTTGTTAGCAAGGAGTGAAATCGACATAAACCCGAGGGACAAATATGATCAAACTGCGCTTTCATGGGCGTCTCGGTACGGTCATCATCAGGTGGTTTGTTTGTTATTGGCAAGGAGTGATATCGACATAAACTTGAGGGACATATATGATCGAACCGCCCTTTCATGGGCATCAGAGAATGGCTATGGTGAGGTTGTTCGTTTGTTACTAACGAGGGAGGATGTCGACATAAACTTGAGGGACAACGGCGGTAGGACTGCGCTTTCACGGGCGTCTCGGTACGGTTATCGTCAGGTGGTTTGTCTGTTATTGGCAAGGAGTGATATTGACATAAACTCGAGGGACAGTAATGATCGAACTGCCCTTTCATTGGCATCTGAGCGCGGCCATGAGGAGGTTGTTGGCCTGTTATTGGCAAGGAGTGATATCGACATAAACTCGAGGGACGAATATGGTCGAACTGCACTTTCATGGGCATCTAAGCGCGGCCATGAGGAGGTTGTTGGCCTGTTATTGGCAAGGAGTGATATCGACATAAACTCGAGGGACAGTGATGATCGAACTGCCCTTTCATTGGCATCTGAGGACGGCAATGAGGAGGTTGTTGGCCTGTTATTGGCAAGGAGTGATATCGACATAAACTCGAGGGACAGTGATGGTCGAACCGCACTTTCGTTGGCATCTGAGAACGGCCATGAGGAGGTTGTTGGCCTGTTATTGGCAAGGAGTGATATCGACATAAACTCGAGGGACAACGGCGGTTGGACTGCGCTTTCATGGGCGTCTCTGTACGATCATCATCAGGTGGTTTGTCTGTTATTAGCAAGGAGTGATATCGACATAAACTCGAAGAACAATAGCGGTTATACTGCGCTTTCATGGGCGTCTACGTACGGTCATCATCAGGTTGTTGGCCTATTACTGGCAAGGAGTGATATCGATATAAACTTGAGGAACAATCGTGGTCGAACTGCACTTTCATTAGCATCTGAGGGCGTCAATGAGGAGGTGGTTCGCATTCTGTTAGCAAGGGATGATATTGATATCGACATCCAGGACTACATGGGACGGACTGCATTATCATGGGCAACAATAAGACGCCACAAATCTATCATTGGATTACTGGAAGAGAAGAAGCAGGGTATCACTATTGGTCTGGAAAACGACGATGATGCTTCTCTCATTTGAAACGTCAACGATAAGCCGATATTCGATTCCGATAGCATAGGAAGACCTCCGAGGATGGGTATGGGAATCTGAGACATTTATTGTTTAGGTTAGTAAGGCGGATTTGGTCGATGTATTTGAAATGTTTGGATGTCTTTGTTTTTTTTTTTTTTTCATCATTTTCTTTTTTCATGCAGTCATTCGAGATATAGCTGTGGTTGGTGTGTCCGGAGAGGGCGAGAGGGTAAGAGAGTGAGAGGGTGAGAGGGTGAGAGGGTGAGAGGGTGAGAGGGTGAGAGGGTGAGAGGGTGAGAGGGTGAGAGGGTGAGAGGGTGAGAGGGGTGAGAGGGTGAGAGGGTGAGAGGGTGAGAGGGTGAGAGGGTGAGAGGGTGAGAGGGTGAGAGGGTGAGAGGGTGAGAGGGTGAGAGGGTGAGAGGGTGAGAGGGTGAGAGGGTGAGAGGGTGAGAGGGTGAGAGGGGTGAGGGGGTGAGAGGGTGAGAGGGGTGAGGGGTGAGAGGGTGGAGGGGGAGAGGGTGAGAGGGTGAGAGGGTGAGAGGGTGAGAGGTGAGAGGGGAGAGGGTGTGAGAGGGTGAGAGGGTGAGAGGGGAGAGGGTGTGGAGGGTGAGAGGTGAGAGGGTGAGGGGGAAAGAGGGAAAAGGGGAAAGAGGGTGAGGGGAAGAGGGAAAGAGGGAAAGAGGGTGGAGGGAAAGAGGGAAGAGGGTGAGAGGGAAAGAGGGAAAGAGGGTGAGAGGGAAAGAGGGGAGGATGGTTATTTTCATCTTTTTACGACTGTCACATTGATTAAAGGCCTGTTAGTTTGTTCTCGTTTATCTACTGCTAGTTTGTATTTCGCAGAATCAGTTTGTAAAATTCTTGTTGTGTCAAGTCATTGGTCTCTATAATATTATCTGATGAAGCTTTACGAGAACTGCAAGTATCCATTGTGAAATAACCTGCATTCCACACTAGTCTAACGACATAGGCACGTGGGGGAAAGGAAGATATGGATACTATGAAGGCTCGAGCAGTAAGGTCAAGACGACAATTTGAGGGAAGTGGAACGAGGTGCAGGCGAGTTAGAGACGAGCAGGGGAGAGTGAAAGACAATTCAAGGAGAATAGAAAGCGAGCACAGAAGATTGTTAGCCAAGATTGGAGGAGTGTTGACGGCAGGAGAGAGGAGTTGATGGTGACTGGTGATTCGAGTGATGCATCATGCTTCAACTTCCTCGGCGTTTTCTGCATTCACAAACCTTCGCATTGTCTTCGTTATTTTCATTATTTTCATTACAGCAAGACGTACTACTTATGAAATATAGTGAGATTTCCCAGAATCTGAAGCTGAAGCTGCAGGAGGAGGAGGGTGTAGGAGGTAGGAGGAGGTTTAGTAGTTGTAGTTGTAGTTATGACATTCTGCCGGCGCCACTGCCACTGCGGTACTGTTAGTGACTCAGCGAGCTCGTCCGCATATTTAACACATTCCGTGTAGCCGATAAACTGGCTTATATACCAACCTACCAACCTACCAACCTACCAACCTACCAACCTACCAACCTACCAACCTACCAACCTACCAACCTACCAACCTACCAACCTACCAACCTACCAACCTACCAACCTACCAACCTACCAACCTACCAACCTACCAACCAGCAGCCAACGAACCAACCAGCAGCCAGTACCTCCTCGGCGCTCATAGCGTATACCATACCCACCAATTCCATACCCTTCCATACCATACCACACCCACCAATTCCATACCATACAATACCCTTCCATACCCCTCCATAACATCCCCTACATAACAACCCTCAACACATCAAGTTTCCATGATCCCAGATCCCACGCTCACTTGAAGCCAGGGGGGGGGGGGGGGGTGGTATTAGCGATACCTCCTTGACGCAGTGTAGAGTAGAGTAGTGTATTGTAGTGTATTGTGTAATACCATGACGTCATATATAGCTATCGGTATTATTTTTGAAGGGTTTGATGGGTTTAAACTAGGGCAAAGGGCAAAGGGTTTATAGGCTCGGGCAGGATATAGAATTCCTTGACCATAAAATATCAATCCCCATCCATCCCCATCCATCCCCATCCATCCCCAATCCCCAATCCCCAATCCCCAATCCCCAACCATCCATCCATCCATCAATCACCAACCATCAATCCCCAATCCCCAATCCCCAATCCCATCCATCCATCCCCAATCCCCAATCCCCATTCCCATCCCCAACCATCCCCATCCATCCCCATCCCTAACCATCCCCAACCATCCATCCATCCCCAACCATCATCATACACAACCATCCCCAACCATCATACACAAAACAAAAAAAGTAATTTCAATCCCATTCCCACATATCTCGGATGCGTATAATAAAAATAAAATAGCAGCAGCGGTAGAAGTAGAAGTAGAAGTAGCAGAAGAAGTGGTAGAAGATGTGGTAGATGTGGTAGATGTGGTAGAGGTGGTAGAGGTGGCAGAGGTGGCAGAAGATGTGGTAGAAGAAGTGGTAGAAGATGTGTGTAATAGGTTATTTATTTATTTATTTGAGATTTTTTATGTTATGTTATGATATGCCTCGGGGTCTTTCTCTGGGGCTTCCGCTGGGGTTTCTTCCGGCCGGCAGATATTTCTTCCAGCAGCTATATCTTCCAGCAGCTATCGAAGCATAAATCGCAAGTCCATAAGTAAAGCAGAAGTAAAGCACAAAAAAAAAAGACGACCAGCCATGTAGCCATGTAGCCAGTATCAGTACAAAAAGCCATTATCAGTACAAAAAAACGAAAGTCAGCGCAAAAATCAGCACAAAAAGCCAGACTGCAACAAGCCAGAGCAGCAAAAAGCCAGATAGCAAAAAATCAAAACGACAAAAAGGGAGAAACAAAAGACAAGCAAAAATCATATCAGCAAAAATCCAGACAGCACAGCACAGCCAAACATCACAGCCAAACATCATCAGCCTCAACAAATCATCAGCACAGCCAAACAGCATCAGCCTCAACAGCATCAGCCTCAACAGTAAAGCATCAGCCCCAACATCATCAGCCCCAACATCAGCCCCAACAACATCAGCCTCAACAGTAAATTATCAGCATCAAATATCAATCACAAAAAAAAGGGCCACAAAAAAAAGTTATACAACACGGGCCCTTTCCATCAAAAGCATCAAAAGCATCAAAAGCATCAAAAGCATCAAAAGCATCAAAAGCATCAAAGGCATCAAAAGCCAGTAGCAAGCCAGTAGCAAGCCAGTAGCAAGCCAGTAGCAAGCCAGTAGCAAGCCAGTAGCAAGCCAGTAGCAAGCCAGTAGCAAGCCAGTAGCAAGCCAGTAAATCGGATCCAGGCCCATATCAAGGCCCACATATCAAGGCCCATATCAAGGTCCGCAGGTTCCTCAGGTCCCTCAGGTCCCTCAGGTCTAAAAAATCAAGACCAAAAGACCCAAGACCCAAGACCCAAGACCAAACAAAAAAAGCAACAAGACAAAAAAAGACAAGACAAAAAAGAAACAAGACAAAAAAAGACAAGACAAAAAAACCGCACAATAAAACAGCAAATCAAACAGCAAAACAAACAGCAAAACAAACAACGACCAGTATATATATCTGGAAAAGAAAAAAATCCGAAAAGAAAAAGGTAGAGACCACATCAACGTATATATGTACTTGTAATGTACGTATGCATATTTGTTTTGTTTGTTTTTGTTTTTTCAGACAAGTTAGTTATTCTCATTATTCCAAATTCAATTCCAATTCCCTTTTCCAAAACCCATAAAGCCAAAGCCAAAGCAAAGTAACAAAAAAAAAACAAAAACAAAAAAAATAACAACACACAAGACCTTAATGACAATGACAATGACAATGACGATGACAACAATGACAATGACAACGAAAAACAAAAAGCAAAAAAAAAATGAGAAAAATGAAGATAGAAAAAAAAGCCAATAAAAAACTATATATAAATGTTGGCCTTTTTTTTGGTTTAGTAAAATATGTTAGGTTAGATAGATAGATAAAAAGACCAGGACCCGGTTTTGAATAATATTTCGCGGGTTATTGGTTCTTGAGCTTCCTTAGTGCCGTACACTATGTACTAACTTCCCCACCGTCATCTTCCCATCCTCCATAACTCTCACCCCACTCTTCTCTTTCCCTACCCTCCTCTCCTCGCTCCTCCCATTCACTCCCTGCAACCTCCTTCCAAATTGCACGAATATAACTCATCAAACTCCTCAAACCCCTAAGGTATCCTCTATCTACACCAGCTCTATCCATCGGAGGACATGTCGCTGTCTCGGGCAACGGATCTTCAGCTGTGACACAATTTGCAAAATCCACAATCTTCAAATCAATAGTCCTCTCCTTATCCTGACCATCATACAAGACCAACAAACTCGACGCATAAAACCTATAACCAGGTAACTTCCTAATCATTTTTTCCAGGGCCTTAAGTTTGACTAACATGGTAGGAATATGTCTTCTAATAGATTGCATATCATTACCATCATAAAGAAACCTAGTTAAAGCTTGTTGAAATTCTCTTCCAGCTTTAAGGTCGCGTCCAAAATATTTGTCTTGGAAAACATAAGTCTGTGTTTTGGCGTTCCAAACTTGCATACCACAAACCCGAACTCCAAGTTCCCTAGAGGTGGTAGCGGCGCATTTCCGTGCTTGGGATTTCCGTTTTTTGTCAGAGGCCTCTACTCCGTATTGTCGTGTACCCATTTTTAGGTCCAGAACACAAGGAGATTTCATGCCGGCTGTCAAGTCCTCCAGAAGCAAGAATAACTCCCGGCGCTCCTTGGGTGGTTCTGGCGCAGCAGGAGACGGTAATGCGGTTCCATCATCTGCAAACTTCGGCACGGCAGCGGGACTAGAAGCAACTCTCGTCATACACCTCTCCGCCCAAGTTCCCTTCTTCTGTTGTACGGCAGGAGCAGGGGCTAGAGTAGGGTTGACTGAGGTCTCCGGTTCGTCATCCATATGAAACACTGCATCCTCATGGTCTCCATTGTATCCATCATCCGTAGGAGGTTCAATAGTGACGTTATCGAAATCCCTAGTCAGCGATCTTAGCTCGCTACTAGATTGCGTTCTAAGCCTTGGAATTGGAGTCGAGGGTACATCGCTTTTGGGAAGTTCGTCTTCCGATAATGCTCCCTTAGCCAAAGAACGGAGATCTGTGCTGCTGGCGCAGCGTCGGTCATCAGTGCGGACGTAGAGACCATGACGAGGTTCATCGAGGCCTCCTTCTACTGATCTTGAAGCCGCGGGGCCAACATCCGTGGTGCTACGGCGGAAACGTGGGTCCCGGCTGGATTCGATATTCGCAACGGACCCACGACGTTTATGGGAGTTAAAACGACCCCGCATGTGGTGGTGTCGATGTGGAGGAGGAGGGGAAAAGACTTCGCGAAGAACCTGTTCTTGGAGCTGTTTATTGATTACTGTAGCACCCCAGGAGGAATGCTTTCGCTTCGGAACCCTGTCGTCATCGGTTGATACTCCACTAGCGCTGTCGGCACCACCGGAGTTTTTCGATTCCATGGTCTCGTGGAGTCGGGATGGTGATGGGGCGGAAGTTGAGGCTCGAAAGAGGTTATCAGGGATGATGTGTCGGTTTTGTTCCAGCACTACCTGAGGTAATGGAGGTCCAAAAGCAACACCTTCCGACACACCATTTCCATCTTTCTCCGTCCCTTCATTCCTTGATTCTGTGTTTCTTCCATGAGAACTAGTTCCATCGCTACGCTTGGTCTTTTTCTTTTTCGGTTTCCAGGTTACATTCAAAACTCCAATATATCTATCACTCGTCAATACTGTTTGAACATTGTCACATGGGGTACCACTCACCTGGGTAAAAACTTCAATAACTCAGGATGTCTATTTTCAATTGCCTCATAAAACTCATTTTCTCGGTTGCTTAAACTTTTACAAACCGCCTTTTTTGAGAATCTGAAAAGCGCTGTATGACCTCCAACTTGATGTTTATACGGTTTCAATTCGACAGCTCCTAAAGGAGGTGCTTCCTGATGTGTCTGATGTTTCGATCTTGGAACTTGATATGGCCTAGTTTTCCTCGGTGGTTCACCAGAAGGTGCTATTGACGACTCCATATCCGAATCCTCGAGTACACTTCGTTCAATATCATCAGTTGAACTCTCATCGCAATCAGAAGCATCCGAAAAGCCCGAAACTATCGAAGAGCAATTATCATCTTCCGAGAACGATACCCGACGACGTTGGTCAGCCGCATGATACAAAACCTCATCGTCTCCGTTGACAATCGCTAGGTCGACCTTGGAACTATTGACATGCTGGTATATCCTGCTGCCTGCTTCGGAGGTGTCAGATTTCCTTGGAGGTGGGTACTGATCTGATGCGTTATCCTGAACCCTTGCTGAAATAGTTGTAGAAGAAGTCGTCCTAGTTAACGAAGGAGTAGTATGGGGGAAGTAAACAGCTGAGCTAATTTCATCCTCTCCATCTTCCTCATCATGATCAGACGTGCTGTGATCAGAAGGTGGATGGTCTTCAGATTCCGTTTCATCCTGTTCGAGAAGGATAGAATTTTTTCTAAGTCTCCGATCGACAACCGTAGACGCATAAGAACTCGCCGAAGATTCGATTGGTGCTTCCAGTGATGAAAGCGATCGCTCGTCACCTTGATGATATCCAGAATCAGCCGAACCCTCCTCACACGTGGGTGTTGGCCGGACAATTGTAGTAGACTTTCGTCTTTCTCTTTCATCTACTGGTACTGGATTAGGAGAGTCCGTGCCTTGCACGAGGGGAGAAGCGTTCGCGACAAAAGCAGGTACCACAGACCTCGTGGGCGACGTATCACCTGGAACAGCTTCATTGGAACTGACATCACGAGATGACAATCGAGGAGGACATCTTTCTTCTTGCGTACGCGAAACTGGTAGAAAGAAGGAATGATCAGAACAGTTTTGTAACGAAGTAGAAGTAGCAGCAGCAGCGGTAGAATTTCCCATATTCTCGGTCGAAGATTCAGCATGCAAAGGGGGTTTTCTGTTTTCAATACCTTTTGCAGCCGTCTCTCGATCTCTCGCTTTCTCATCTCTTTCCTTCGTCCGTCGTTTGGCTTGCCGTTCCTTCTCTTTCTCTCTTTCCCTTTCTCTTTCTCTTTCCTCGCGACGTTGCTTCTCTCTTCCTCGCTCTTCAATAGCCTTATTGTTCTCCTTAAACAAACCCAAGAGTTGACTTCCCTTCCTACTTCGAGAATTGCTTTCGCTAGCCATGACAGCCGAGATAGACGTCGGTTCGTCCATATCGTAATCTTCGACTGCTCCATAGTCAACCTCCCTAGCGTCGAGTTCTGAGGAAAGACCGAAGGGTTGTTCTGCAAAGCGGCCATATTGGTTGCCATTGGTAGTGAGAGAGGTGGTTGTCGATGATGTAAACCTTCCAGGCCAATTGACAGTCTTATCGAGTAGGTGATGAGCAGTTGTAATCCTATGGCGATCCTCGGGTCGAATATCTCTTGGGGTGGAAGGATGATCTATTGGGCTGTCCGCAGGACTTATATAAGGAGGGACATGAGGGTGTTCATGGGAACCTCGTGACGAGTCGAAGCTATCCGATTCGGGAAGGGTGAAAGTCTGGAGGGGACCACCGGGATAATGCTTCCACGGACGCGGGAAGGGACGGCTACGATGTTCCTTCTCAATAGAGGTGGTCTTTGTTTCATAGCTTTGCGAAGATAGCTGGGGCGAAGAAGCCGAAGTAGACAAGGTATGAAGACGTTCGGCCGAGGAAGAAGAAGCAGTCGGGGTCTCGGAACGGGTATATAATGGCGTATCCGTGTCCACGGATCGTGCCTGAGGTGCAGCTGCGGCGGGGTTCTCCTGATCCTCTTCGCCTGGAGCAGCAGCACTGTTGGGGATAGACAATGGAATTGACGACGAACCCAAGACTGGCGAGGTGTTTGTCTGATCAAGTCCAACAGGAGGAGGAATTGGGGGGGTGTCCTTTGGAGGAGAGGGGGAATCATAGAGCGAGGCTGGCATGAGGAGTCATTGGAAGCCAGCTATAGGAGCCAGGTAAAACCAAAGGTAATGTTTTCGATGTTATCGCCGCGATGAGATAACCACTGGCTCTTGGTGAAAGAAAACGGACGAGCGAACGGGACAGCACGAAGCAGATCAAACGAAACAGGAAGTGATGTGGAACTCGTATTCAGTAGTGTCTGAGTAAAGAAGCACTTTCTGTCGATGCTGTGTTCTGCTGTGGCAAAGCAGGAGAGTGTGTGAGTGAATGGAGGGACAAGAGTGGAATTTCCCTTCCAAGACAGAGAGGCAAGGTCAACGGGGGGGGGGGGGGGGGTAAGTTTGACAAGCTTAGGGTTAGATAGGAAACGAAACCGAGAGAGTGCAGGGTATGATAGCCGTGAAGTAACGGTAGAATCTCTTGGATGTAGGCAGATAGCAGTCGTTTGGTTGGTTGCCTATTGACCTCTGCTGCTACTGGATTCGTTAAGGGGTGGTTGGGATTCTTCGCGGGCTCTATTACGGGCGCTCTATGCTTGTTCGTAACTCTTTGTGTTCGTTCCTTGGTGCTTCGTCTCGGTGTTTGAAGGTTGCCTTGGGGGTGGTGTCGGGGTAGGCGGCTTGTCTTTCGAGTGGAGGTGGTGGTGGCGGCGTTGGTGAGCGTTGGTAGGCGTTCTCGCGGTGAGCGGGTTTGGTGGTTGCTGGTAGCGTGGGTCGGCTGGTTGGCTCGGTGCTTCTGGATGGCCCTTGGGGTAGCGTGCTTTTAGCTGGACTGGAACAGGCTTTCTCTCGGGATTAGAATGCAGAACGAGGCTGTTTCTTGAGTTGGCGAGGAGTTTTCCTGAGTTGGCGATGCGTTTCTTGAGTTGATGATGATGATGGTGATGATGATGATGATGGTGGTGAAAAGAAGTTCAGCTGCGTGGGGTAAAAGTGGAAGGTTAGGTGACGGACGGGTTACGGTATGGGGTGGTGGTGGTGGTGGTTGTTGTTCTGTTGCTGTTGCTGTTGTTTTACTGTGTTTTTTTCACTGTGCTTTTTGCTCTTTGGGGGGGGGGGAGGGGCATTCAGTATTTTCGAGCTGATTGCTGTTACTGTTGCTGTTGCTTCAGCTTCTATCTGCTGTCGTTCCTTGGTCGAAGCTGCTCGTGCATTCCTTACTCTACCTCCTCATTCTACTCATTCTGTGCATCCAACTCCTTCTCTCATTGTCTCACACTCTCGTCTTCTCACTCTCGCTCGTCTATCTCTCTCTTCTATCCACCTCTCTCAAGACCGATGCGTGTGCGGGTGGTACGTAGTGAAGTTGTTACAGCACTGTCAGTTGTTGCTGATTCTTTGGTTTACACAAAACCACCGGGAGAAGACGAGTGGTACCAGGAAAGGGAACTTCAGATCCAATGAACCAGGGAAGATCCGTCTATAGTTATCATTTCAACTATTCCTCCAACTTGGAAATCCATCAAGAAGAATGATATTTTAACCATCTAAAGTATTTACAGAGTTGCAATTACATATATCCAAACAACAATTGATACAATCTCATTCTCACAATCCTCCAAAACCCCCTTCATCTGTCGTTCCTCCCCTCCCTCCCTCCTAACGGTAACCTTGTTCCGCCCAGAACCAAACCTCCAAACGAATGCAACGCGCATGCAGCAGTCCCAGCAATCATGAGCCATCATGCGTTGGCCTCATCTGCCGATCTGATCCTATCAGACATCCGGCCGCCCAACCATGCGACCCTCATGCACGGCGATGATGGATGGCCATCATCCTTGCCATCGTCCCTATCACAGCACGGACCTTTGAGCACGAGATTCAACGGAGCGCAGAACGCGTAGCAGTATCTTTGGAACCGCAGACAGTGAGCCGCTGCGATACAACAATCCATCCGGTTGGCATCCATAGGGAGTAGTCAACCATTGCGTCGTCTATTCGAACCATTCGTCGCCTGCGTCATCAAGCTCTGACAAAGTTCAGCTCAATCCAACAGTCCTCAAACGAAGTTCAACGAACCCCGGAAACAACCTTTCTCTGGAAACCTCTAAGATAAAGTTCGCCAACAACGTGTTCCCAGATCGTCTGTGATTCGGCCCGTGTATATAACCCAGTCTATCCGCCAGGACCACCCCACGCTGAACTACGCTGAACCACAGGGAACCACATGCATCTTCCATTGGCTCCAACCCTCCCCGCAATATGGCAAGTCCAAGGAACAACTAATCTCGGGAGCCCGCCGCTAGTGTAAGGAGGCGGAATGACAAGCCCCTAGAACATTTGTTGATGCGTCTTTGGAGCTTCCATTCCGCATGATGCGTAGTCACTCGCTGCAACCTTGTGGGAGCTGTGAACCAAAGGGAGCCAACGGAGACCAAGGGGAACCAAGGGAAATTAACGGGGCCGAAGGGAATCGATCGGTGCTGCATAAGAGCCGCTGAAAAACTTTATGGAAACTTGATACATAAACCGCAATCAAACCTTAGGCTATGAACTGCGAACCACGGGGAGCCAAAGAGAATCAATTTGAGCTGCACGAGAACCGAACGTTAGGAAATAATCGAAAGATGTACCGCCGCAGAAACGCGAAGATCCCGCTAAGAATGCCGAACTACTATCCAGAGTATTACATAGGAGGCTTGAGAAGCTTCTGGCGAACCGATAGAACTCGAAAGTACCCTGGCGAATCTCTGGGTCTGCTAGGAGGCTTAGTAACGCAAAACTGCAGACCAGATTGCATATTGATGAATCCATATGTTTCTGGTAAAACAAAAGGAGTGTTTCGCCATGTGCATCTCAGGCAAACTTTCCTCATTCACACTGCGCGATGATGCCATATGCTTCTGATAAACTTTGCCGCCATTGGGTCTCTTGGTTTCGCTGTCATACTCCGAGATGAGGCCATATGTCTCTGGTGAGATGTCTCCCTATGTGCAGCTCATTCATACCGAGAAGACAAAGTTGTCTCTGACGAAACTCAAGAAGCTGATGGGATTGTTTCGCAATGTGTCAACTATGAATAAATCTGCATTCATACTCCGTTGTGAGATCATATGTTTCTGGGCAACCGAAGGTACTGTTTCTCCATGTGTATCAGAGAGTTTTGATGCATATATTGCACGCATCTCATGGCTCCTAATTCTGCATTCATTCAATTCATCTACACCCAAGTGCGCGTTCGAATTGAAGAGATTAGGATCCATTGCGCATCCATAATGTTCGTCAGGGATCTCGATATAATCGATGAGATAGGCACCGCTTCGATGAGTGTGTCCCTACGACAATCGCTGTTCCGGAGCCACTTAATGTTGCAGTTCCAGTAGCAATGCACTTTTCCGGATGATCATGAGGTATCCTATAGTCCTTCAATGCTCGTTGCACCCTTTGACACCTGCATTGTACCTCAGGTCTTCAATTCTGAATTGTTTTAATCGGCAATCTCTATCCATAGTGTGGTGGATATGGTTAACCAAGGCGTGTACCAATGCTTACTGATAGAAGCACGGGATGTCCGTTCCATGGATATGTTCCTCCATTGGGTTACCGAATAGTTCAACACATGGTTGATATTGTGATCCTCATTAACCCGGATTCCAAAATCTCAGTCATTCTGAAACCCCGTTGAACATAGCACTCTCTCTTTGCATTTCTTTAGAATTGGGTCTTGCTTGACGGACTCATCCCCTTGAACCCACTGCGAAAGTAAACGAGGCTCGTTAGCAAATCCAGTCAACGGAGTTATCTCCTTATCTGTTCGTTAACCTCGTTGAACAACCCCACGAGGTTGATCAAAGATCTATTAACTGGTCCCTTAGCGTATCCGGCGTATCTAGGATCCCAGATCCAGTTGATTTACATCTCATTCCAGATCCCATCTGAATGGAAGTCGACGTTTCAGCTACCTGTTCTCGGTTGTATGTAGCCCGGCAAGGCGCAGCATCAACGGCCATCTCATCACATGACACCACATTTTCCTATGCTGCACGATTGATGGCCTCGCCTTAACTTCGGTCTTAAATTCCCCGTGGTGCCTTGACAGTTGGGGGCCAGGGCTGGGTAGAACGGATCCAAGTTAATCCAGATGATCTGCCGATTGAGTCTGGTGGTCTCCCGGAAGCCCGGCCAACCGTGGGGGCAATGAGCATCTGGTTGATCGGGCACCCCCACGATCCGTCGTCTCGTATGTCCCTTCCATTTCCTCCATGTCCGAAACCTATTCGGAATACCGATTTACAACATCCAGCCTCCAAATAATCTTTCGGTTGCAGTATCCGTACAATCTATCCTCTACCTTCGTAAATCTTAGCTACGCCTCCGTTATTACGATGCGGAAGGTTGGGTTTGTCGTGTAATATCCCTCTATCCTGTCAAAGCTGAAGGCGACGTGCTTAGTAATCGACCTGGAATACCGGTGTTCAGGCAATCACGGTCCTATATTCCACCGACGAGCGCGAGTACCGAATGTCCGCTTCTACTGCATCAATTGCTTCACTCGGTCCTCGGGTTTCGCACACATCCTCATCTTCGTCATCGCAGGGGACGCGTTTACATGGGAAGACGCGCCATCTTGGCACCTGTCATACTCCATGGCGCAGTCTATAGAATGCTCTAGTCCATAAGAAGCATCCCATCCTCCAGGCGAGTTTGGGGCACCAATAATTTTTCCCGTTCGCACGATGAGGAAGGTATGTGTTGCGGGAAGTTGCTAAGAATATCGCGCTTGAGCCTGGTTGTATCCCAGAGCTGCTATGGATTCTCTACCCCATTCCAGAAGCGATTGAACCAGCTGAACCAGTTGGAGACGAGGTGTTTGTTTCCAGCGAATAGGAGTGGAGGTACTAGTAACGTGGGAAACAAATGGTGATTTCCGGATAGATCTCGCAAAGACAGCATGCAGCATCCGCTGTCGGTGATTGAGTGAATTCCAACTTCATCTTTCAGCTTTCCTTGTTTGTTTGTACATGTGACGAGGATAAGGCTCCAATTAAGGTGTTTTGTGGGGTTAAGTGCATGTGGGGAATATCTTTCTTCCTATAGTGGTCGAGGCAATTCATGGATATCGTGAGGCCTTTTAGACCGATAATTTTGGAAGTCAGATAGTTGATATCACGCAAACGTCCAGTCTCATACTGCTTCTACTGACTTCGGAATTCGAAAAATGTGTCCGGCGGTTTCGAATTCAGAAGGTATAACTGTCTCCGGATTGGGTTGGCGAAACATCCAGATTATCCGCGTATGTATTCTGAACGAAAGCCTAAAAGGCAAGCATCCTGGCACCGTATGCGGAGCCCTTCAGCCAGCCGAGCCCGAACTGCAGCGGTATTTTTATTCTTCCGCCGGCTTATTTTGTGTTGAAGATATGTAGTACATAGTCGAGATCGCGGGGTAGATTGTCTTAGGTTGATTATCGGTTCTTGGTACCTTGACTCCGCCACGAACCCGAGTGAGTTGCGGTGTCGCCGTGCCGCTCCTGTGAATCGGTTGAATAAACGTGGGAGTACCCCCGAGTGTTGTGTGGGCATCTGCGTAATTGAATGGATTTGTTGTAATGCACAGATATTGGATTTTCGCATCTGTGCTCAGCTCCAAGCATTCGCGGCCAACAGGGGGCCGTGATGTTACTGTGATGGTCAAAGAGAACTAATCCACACCTATTGTCGGAACACGTTTGTTGACACACGAGGTGGATATTGTCTGTTTCCGTTGTTCCTTTGCTTGCCACCGCATATCTAGAGGTCCATGCACGTCCTGTAATATAGAAACAATATCGCCGGTTCGCCATTTGGAGATCGATCGATAGTGTAAATTAACTGTGCGTTACTTGCGCAGGCATGTCGATAGGGATCACCCGTTGGTATCAAATTAAAGCTTTTCCAGATAACACATGTAAATCGAGAGATAGGCATTGGTCGCGGCCCCTATGGCAATTCACCGGCTCGCACAGATAATTTCTCCTTATGCAATTATTGATGATGAGCAATCACGCATCAGCACCTGGAAACAAACTTCGACTTTAATTTCCAGCATCCCGGGTGTTGGGAAACTGACACACAAATATCCCGGAGGCGATCCTTGCGAACCAGAGTGAGGAGCATACCAAGGTCGTAGACGTTAAATCGATCACTCGACCCAGGTTGATGCCGAGAAATAAGCTTGGAAATGTAAATCTGACAGAAATCAAAGCTCATAGCCTTAAAAACACCGATAAGAATGGAAAGTCTGTCGTAAGTCAATCTCCTAAAGAATACTGTCTCATCGAATGCAGTTGGGAGAAATTTAGAGGGTATAAATACCGGCATATTTCATTCGTGAAACAGAAAGGCGATCATGAGAGATGTATGGTGATTCTGGCGGTGTCCGAGACAAAGTATATCAACCGAAGACAGGTTTGGAGTTCTGAAGTTAAGGTGAGACGAAAAGGCAACATGCATTAGAACACCATACACCGTGAGCGCGATGATTCATATCTCCCGAGATTTTATTTTCGACGCCAATGCCGCTTGCTAAAACATTCAATAAGTAGGATGCCTCGCTCAGATGTCTGGGTAAAACTCGCATGCGCATGATACTGAGCCAAATGTCCATGCGCGCTTCCATGACGACATATCCAGAGATTGTCGTAAAAGTTGCTGTTGGGAATGATCGAAATTAGAGGAAATGTGGAGGAAATGTGGAGGAAATGTGGAGATATGAAGAAGTAGAGGACGTCTTTTAGACTAAGCGGTAGAAAACTTGCCCACCTACTAAGCAGGATGCCACAACTCCATCTATCTCCATCTCTCCATCCAACCTATCAGGAACCAATCTCCCGAATCAAAACGTACGTAGCAACCGGTCAACGTATGTTCGGTATTTCAAGGAATGCATTACCACTCCCCATCGTTCATTGACAATGTAGTAATTTGGCTCGCTTCTTGGAACTTGTCTGGTCAATACTCGATATCCACAGGATGCACCCATGCTACCTCTAACTAAAGTGTCCACTGATGTAACGTTTGCTAAACTATGTTTCTGATACGTGTTTCCAGGACTCGGCTCCAGAAAATAAAGATGCATATTTATCTGTCTGTTTATTTAAGCATACGCGAACTGAGGCCTGAAAGGCCTGTTGAGGATAAGAAAAATCTAAATCCTGTCCTCGTTATCTAGGCCACTCGGTGAGGCCCCCTCATCCCCAGTGCGACGGTATATCTAAATGTCGACCGCTGGAATTTTACATTTCGCAGCGTGATATCATGTGAATCAATTGGGCTGACCGTGACCAAATTGTGAGCACGAGAGCTAAAAAGCTGGATACGAGCACAATAGTGTTATAACTGACTACATAGAATAAGAGGCTAATGTAGTTCTCATAAAGAAGACGCGATTTTGGCGTAGCTAAATCGTATATTCTGCCATGGATAATTTTCAAGTTTGAAATTGTCTGAATAATACGTTTATCGCGATAATGAGACCTGGCCAGTCTTTGGTGAAATCTTTTAACTTGCAAAATTTGGATACGCAGAAATCACTGCAACAGGTAAGGTTTAATCTATGCCGTTTTCTATTCGCCACCATTTCGGCAGCATCGCCAGAGTTTCAGTCGCATAAATTATCATTCCTCGATATAGGTCCTGAATATAACCGGTACATAAAACGTCGCTGGAGATAGCCCGAGCTTAGTAGTGATTTTGATTCAAAAAAGGATAATAATCCTCAGTATCCGTGAAATACAAAAGAGCTATGGATCGAACCATAATGCATGAAGCGGCTGCTGGCACCACACCAACGATGCAAATACAGATGGATTGAAGGTGGAAAGATCGGCTGAAAAATGACACATCAACAGATTTTAGTGTATTCTCTGTCCAATATCCCTTCATTCTTGGATAGCATCAACTTCCACTTGCAATCTCGTTCCATCAACATTCGTCATGACCAACTGTTCCTCTTCCAGCGCCTCTTTCGGCGCCTCTACTAGCCCCTTTCCCAGTTCAGAACCGGAACAGACAGTTGCTGCTGCTGTGCAACATATGCGGCCTGTAAATAACGTTTCGCTTCTCAACGATATAATGGAGCTATACAAGGTTAATCTCTCGTGGGATAAGCCATGGAGGCAGAGGTGTAAACGGGTGCTCGGTCTTAATGGGCGAGATAAAACCAGACGTTTTTGGGCGGTAATAAATACGTTCCGGCTGGTTTGTGTGAGTCGATCTTTTCCCTTCGAAGCCCATTTTCTTCAACTTGAACAAAAGACTGATGGCTATAGCCCAGGTCACTCAATATTACTGTAGATCTCGTGCCATACATCTTTCTTAGGCCAGTTTACTCAGGCAAGCTGGAGAAGGGAAATCAGCAACTTGTATTTGAGTATTATTTCCACGGGCATGTCGCGGTAACTATGGCATGGGTAAAAATTCAGCGGGGGATCATATCCGCAGGAGCATATAGACCTACGTTTGCGTCCACTGGAGAATACGCGTGGTTTTTTAATGGAAAAACTGATAGCGAGTGGAGAGAGTATGACCTGACCAAAAAACAGGAACTAATCTCGCTAGCCGAGCAGATGTGTATCCTGGTGAGGTGATAAACAAGAATACAAAAACCGGTATTGTATGATGTTGAGTAAATCTTTTTGCTGCATGTTGCTAAATGATTCTGTTTTTATATTTTTGTGCCGCATATAATTTATTGTGGAATCGAACACAGAGTTTTACACGATAAAGGAAGTTTACTATGAACGTGGAAGATTTACTCATACATAATATAATAACGGAGTAGATATTGCTATGCTTACCTCCTGATCAGAGCACCCATCTTCCCAATTAGAGGAATTAATTCCTATTTTTTAGTTAAGCAATTCTCCTTCCATTCGCAATTAGATTTTGCATCAAAAAACGTGTACATCTCAGAAGGCGCAAACGTAGATCTTTATTCTTCTATGGCTATGATCTCTCTGTGTGTGTAACATCCTTATTCTGCAATCCTGAACTAGAAGGGGGACTAAAAGACGCTGGGATATATAACAGAGAATATATATACAGGTAACAGTAGCGGAAGCTGCAGAAACGGAAGCTGGAATTCTAACCTCGACAGCAGGTTTTTCTGGGTGATGGTGCATTATCTGAAATCCATGCCGTGGCCTAGATGAGATCATGCCGTGAGTTGCGTGAGCATCTCGTGAACCGAAGAGCGTGGTATAGAGGCTACCCGGATTTTGAGAGATCAAACTGCAGAACTGGACATTATTACGTACACCCAAATATCCACCCGGGAAGCTTTCCCTGTAAGCCTTTGTAATAAAAAGAAAAATAAATCGGTAACCAGCTTCCATGAGTAGACCTACTAAAATTACTAGCAATTCTCGATTGATGACTGCATAATGTGCACCTCCATGTGAAGTCAGTCTATTCCCAACTAGACCAGCTATCCCATATTTTCATAATCTTAGTACCTGTTCTAAGTTTCACAATACTCTTGATTATCTTGTCATGGATATCGTAGAATTACATACCCACATTCTGAGCACCGGGGCTCGCCGCAGAATATCGTATTCTGTCACCCATGATTGTTTCAGCGAGTGGTAGCTGACTTTGTGAGTACCAGGTTTTATTTTCCGCGTCGTCGCATTACAAGTGAGAACGAAATTTACATCAGTTTATCAGCATGCAAGACGAATTAGATCACAAAATATATCACTTTTTCAGACAACGGTTTTGGGGATGTATTAATGCATGGATTGGTTGTTACAAAAACAACATTTCTATAAGCTTTAATATTACCTTATTCCAATCTTCCTTCCCAAAATCCATCGAAGGCAAAGACAATATATGATGAAAGTAAGCCTATGCAGCTGAGAAGTTTCAGCTTAGAAGATTATGTCCTAATCAAAAATTATTCTCAATCAAAGGGGATCCAGCATTCTGAAAATCTGTATTTTGTGAGAAGTAATCCGTTAACTCGTTACTCATGCCATTCAACGAGCTATTTTCATCCGGGGTCAGCTCAGACATCATCTGTTGCTCATACAGATATTCCGGCTTTAGCCCCGAGTTAGGATTCTCAATAGTAACAGATTGATTTGAAATACCAGTCTCTTCTGATGCCATCCCATACGATACAGGAACCTTACACCCCGCAACATAACTGTATTGCATGTAAGGAGTCTTCTGATTTGTGGGTAAGCGAGGGGAAGATGAATCCAGGATGGTTTTTTGGCAAGCATAATACGCCCCCGCGGCAGTGAGCTGTCTGCCATGATCGTCATAGATAGGTTTCTTGTTTTTTTTGATAGCTATCTTTTTAGCGGATTTGATTGGGGCTATTTTACGTATACCCTCCGGCTTGTATTTATTTCGTGACCTAGAAGTCTTTTTTGAGCTTCTGGTCGAGAAAGCAGGGGATGAAGGGCTATGCGGTTGTTTCGGAGATATAGACACCAATGAGAAGTAATCCTTCGCTTCAACCGTTGAGTCCTTGCCCATATCCTCCCATGACCTAGTCATATCCGGAGTCACTGCAGACATCATCTGCTGCTCGTATATATATTCCGAGTTTCGAGTTTGAATAATAGGCTTGCCATCTTTGAAGACTATTTCAGTTGATACCGGAACCTTACGACCCGCCACATAACTGAATCGTGAGAAAGGAGCCGACTGAGTGATACTTGATGAAGGGGAAGATATGGCCTTCGTAGCTTTTGGGAGGGCATAATACGCTGCCGCATCGCTCATTCGTTCACCGCAATCGTCAAAACCATGTTCCTCTTCTTCTTTGGTAGCCACCTTCTGAATGTACTCTGTAGAGTCAGATACATTTTGGGCGTTGAGAATAGGTCCACTCTCTTTAGCGGTTGCGTTAATGGATTCTCTAGGACTAGAAACTTTTGTGGCGCCTTCAACAGGAGGCCTTATTAGCTCAGGGGCCTTTGCCTTTGGAGTAGTCTGTAATGCTGTAAAGTATTGTGGGGTTGGCATTGGGGCTGTCAGGACGACATAGGTGAAGTTATTCCTGCTAATTTCTGTGGCAACATCTTCGTGCTCACTCTTATTGGCTTCTGCTCTAGCGGAGGCATGGGCCTGGATATTGTTTGAATTATTTACTGTGACTTGCGTTGCTGTGGGATATAAAAGCGATGTAGGTCGTGGGGGAGTCACGAATGGGGAGGCAACTGGAGACAGAGCTTGCTGCTTAAAAGGTGATGTATCCGACGGTGTCCAAATAGAGGCCTTCGGTTTTTGCTTAGACATAACCACCCGATCTTTGATAGATCTGACTGAACCTGGTGAGAACCTGGATTGTGTCGGGGCTTCTTTGGCTCCAGGAAAATCGGGGACTTCATCATCGGAGCTGTATACGTCTTCGCCTAACTCAAGGAGCTCTTCACCTAACGTCTTTATTGAGTTGTTAACCGTCCCAGCAAAAAATCCTGGATATTCGTAAGATTCGGGATTAATGTGTTTCTGGGGAGCTAATCCGTCATAGGTTGGTCCAGATTCAGGCGTAGATTTTTCCGATACCTCGCTCCGTGGTACTGGAGGTGAGCCAGAGGGAGATAATACTTTAGGAGATACCGAAGGTGAAGCTATGTTACTTGAAGATGATAGCGGTGGCGAGGGTAAACGAGTTTTGCCTGTAGCTAATACTGAGGAAGCAGCTACTCGACGTGAAACCGGAGGCGAAGACTTAGCATGCGTCTGTGTAGACGCTATATGAGCAAGAACTTTAGGGGAAACAAGTGGTGGATTTCTCATGCTTGGGCCAGATAGAGATACTGCTGGCGACTTGGCGATCTGTAATGTAAAGTTAGCACTTGAGGAAAGAAACCCCTGTGAGCTATTTGGAACCTACCCGCTCTTCGTCTTCATGATACGGGATACCCTTCCAATTGTCAAAGCTACGTTCCTGGCTGCTAATTTCTCCTTGGGAAGCGTTCAAATTGTCGTTTTCTCCGATCACATCATCCAAATCATAGGGCTCATCACTACCGTTCCAGTTGGCATTGTCCTCTGTGGCACTACCCCACTTGTTATCTTCTGTAGCATCGTCATATTTATACAGCTCATCACTGCTGATTGCATCTCCCGAATCATAATATTCTTGACTGTTGAAACAATCATTATTCCCGTTATTATCTTCTTGAGAAGCGTTCCAGCTGTCATTTTCTCCGGTGAAATTGTTCGATTCATAGGATTCCTCGCTGCTGGGCCAGTTTTCGTTTTCTCCATTCGCATGGTCCCAATTATAGGGCTCATGATGACTATTCCAGTTCTCATTGTCTTCTGAGGCATAATTCCAGTTGTCGTTAACTTGAGTAACTTCAACCCCATCATGAGTTTCTTGAATGTTAACCCAGTTGTTGTTCTCGCTATAATTTTGTTGAGGTGCGTTCCAGCTGTCGTTTTCTCCGGTGCAATTGTTCCGTTCATAGGATTCCTCGCCGCTGAGCCAGTTTTCATTGTCTTCTGTGGTATTACTCGGATTTTTATTATCTTCGGTAGAATTTCCCCAATCATAGGATTCTTCGCTACTGAACCAGTTATCGTTGCCGCTAGTATCTTTTTGAGAGGCGTCCCAGCTGTCATTTTCTCCACTTCCTTCGCCCCAGTCATAAACCTCATCACTGGTGAACCAGCTATCGTTTCCGCTATTATCTTTTTGAGAAGTGTTCCAGCTGTTTGCATCTTCGGTAGTATTATTCCAATCGTATGACTCCTCAATATTGTTCCAGTTGTCACTACCTTGAGTAGCATCAACCCCATCATAAGCTCCTTGATTGTTGAACCAGTCATCATTCTCATTATTATCTTCTTGAGGAGCGTCCTCGTTACTGTATTCTCCAGTTTCGTACCCCCAATCATAGGGCTCATCGTTGATGAACCACCTATCGTTTCCGCTACTATCTTCTTGATGGGCGTTCCAGTTGTTATCATCCTCTACAGTAGAATCGTTCCATTCGTAAGATTCCTCGCCGTTGGGCCAGTCGTTGTTCCTGGTGCTATCTTCTTGAGGAAAGTTCCAGTGATCGTCTTCTCCGGTGGGATTATTCCATTCAGAGGATTCTTCGCCGCTGGGCCAACTGTTGTTCTCTCCGGTTGCATTGTCCCAATCGTATTGCTCATCACTGACGAACCATTTATCGTTCTCGATATTGTCTTGTTGAGGAGCATCCCATGTGCTGTTTTCTCCATCTGCCTCTCCCCAGTCATAGGTCTCATCACTGATGAACCAGCTATTGTTACCGCTACTATCTTCTTGAGAAGCATTCCAGTTGTCATTTTCTCCAGTGGAGTTGTTCCATGTATACTGTTCCTCGCTGCTGAACCAGTTATCCTTGTCTTCTGTGGCACTACTGGGGTTGTTATTGTCTTCAGAAGAATTGCCCCAATCATAGGCCTCATCACTGCTGAACCAGTTGTCTTGTTGAGGAGCGTTCCAGCCGTCAGAGTTCTCTGCAGAATCATTCCATTCATAGGTCTCATTGCTGTTAAACCAGTTATTGTTGTCTTCGGGAGCATATCCCCGATTATGAGCTTCTTGGCCGCTGAACCAGCCATCGTGCTCGTAATTGTCTTCTTGCGGCGCATTCCAGCCATCCTTTTCTCCATTTTGCTCGCTCCAATTATAACCTTCCCCACTCCTAAACCAGCCATCATTACCTCTAGTATATTCACTAGTACTAATCTGTGTCCAGTGTGGTCTAGCAAAGGAGTTGTTGTCAATGCCGGATATCGACAACTGTGAATTATCCCCATGCTCCGAGTCGTGATAATCATTTCCATGTGATGGACTAACCATTGCGCGATTTAATCCACGGCGACTATAACCATCACCATTCCACGAATCATGAGCAGCACCTGATCTGTTAAATTTGCCATAATCAGAACCACCACCATTTCCACCACCGCCATTATTCCAAGGCTTCCTCATATTCAATCTCGACTTCCTTGATTCCGCCTTTCCAGTATCTGTATCCGAAGCATAGGCCGAATCACTCCTATATCTCTTCATCTCTCGTTGTTCATTAACCCTCTCTCCTTCAACGTTCCAATCATCCGAGCCCAATTCTCCATCTGTCCAACCCTGAATATTTTTTTCTTGGTCTTCAACAATGTTTCCATCCGACCAATTTCCTATCTCAGCTATAAATTCCCCATCCCAACCATACTGATCACCAGAATCCCAACTCCCTTCTCCTTCTTCTTGTCCATCATTACCGTTCCTAACAAAATTCTCACCACCTACTTCTTCAGCATCAGCACGAGATTGCCAATGCCAATGAGGCCAGGCAGCATCAAACGCCTTCTTCAATCTCCTGTGGCGCTTGGTAGAAAGTCCGATACCGATAATGATACCCCAACCTAGGATTTGGGAAAGGGTATACCAGAAATCTGGGTTGGATTCGTAGGTGGATTTAAGGAATTCCAGGCTTGTTGCGGCGAGGTCTTGGCCCTGGGCTTGGAGTTTTAGGAGATCCATTTTGGTGTATTTCTGAAGAGTTGGGAGAGTGGGGGGTTTGATTGGGTTGTGTTGTAATGTGTAGATATCCGATATACTCAAAGTCTATAAACCAGAGAGAGCGTAAAAATATATCTCGATAGATTATATAGCGCGGTTATTATGATCAATAGTCAGAGTTATAAGCAACCGAAAAGTGATTTCTGGTAAAAGACTTATATCCCCTAGGTGATTCGAGCTGAGGATAGGCGTTGCATTACGGATAAAGCCGAGTCATGATGGGTGTTCGAAGTGTAATATGTTCAAGACGATGAAGGTAATTTTTGTGTACAACTTTCAAGTTCTTGAATAATATTTGCCGCGTGGTTATTGATAAAGACTGTATTATCGCTTGAATGCGTCATGGCTATTGCTAGCAAACTCCGGGGAAAGCTAGGAAAATGGGACACGAAGTGTCACTCGTCATGTAAAACTGCAGAAGCGAGTGAGATTCTATGTAAATTGCTTAAGGTTAGTGTTTTGTAAGCAGATTTGATTCTGGAGTTATGTGAGGTGTGGTTTGATGAGGTAAATAACATATAAAAAAAATCTTGTGGGTTTATTTATTGCTTTTATTTAGGCTGCAGGATATGAATGTACAAAGGAGCCTGTATGAGCATCAAGATTCGGAGGGTAATATCGAATCCAAGACCGAAGGGATGTTGGTTTACGGAACAGGGTGCATGACGGGTAAATAATAATCCATTCCGGGTTCAGCCCTATCAAGTGCGGAAAACTTTGGGGTATCAAAGATCTTCTCTGCATGTCGCTTCTGCACTGTTTTCTCACGCGGTACGGATGCGGTATCTTGGCAATCCACCCATATCCTCGGAAAGCTCGTCTCATCACATCCCATGACCCATGAGCTCAGCACGGTACTTACCGCAACGGCTGACATTGGACCACCCAAGAAGGTCAAGTTGACTAAACACCTCCAAGTCATGAGGCTTAACAAACAACAAAAAAATGATATCTTGATTAACACTATCCAATACGCTTCATTTTCCGCCTATCGCAACCAATACACAGTAATAAAACCCCTCGCTGTTCGCTAGAAAAATTATTCGCTCGCCATTCACACTTTCCTTTCCTCTTTCTTTCTTCTTCTTTCGACGTAGCACCCGCTGTTGCAAGGTCTAGCTTCTCTACAGCTTAGGCAAGCTCAGGCAAGCTTAAGTGATAGCTATGACGACTCATCGGACTCTGGATGTGCTAGACTAAACAAAGTACGGCCGGTGGTCTAAACCTGCTCTCCATCCCACTGCGAATCACGCATGTTCTCCGGGGGCTCGATGGAGGGAACAAACTCGAGGGCGGCTATAGAGGACCAGTTAGCTAAAGAAGCTCGACTCATTGAAGATAGCGCCGGGGAGAGCCGTCAGAAGCGGAGGGGGAGCAAGACTAGTCCCCGAGGAGCTTCCGGTGTATCGCCGAACTCTCTGTTTTCCGATACACATCCCCTTGCTCCCGGTTGTGTCCCTTCATTCCTGCTGCTACTAGGTGTAGAATCTGAACGTACCGTAACCCAAACCAACAAACCCGATAATAGAACCGGCAATAACTCTCAAAGCTCCATCATGGAGCAAGATGCTTCCAATAAAGATATAGAACAGACCCCTTCCGAGGAACGAAAACATGAAGCTAGCATATCTCGAAATCTGCTGAGGGGGCTGCTGGAACTCAAGGAGCGCTGTGCCGAGACCGAATAAAATCACGTAACAACCGATGATAACAGACTGCAACGAGAGAGGGAAGAATTGTGAGATTCCACCTGTAGGCACACGTATTAGTTAGTAATGTCTCACAACCAAAGCCCGGTGGTTTGTAGGAGTTGAACAGCCGTGGGATACGAAGGTATCGGGATATATAGGCTGCGTGAGAGGAACGTGGGTGTTGAATGCGATGTGATATGATGTGATGAGCTCCAAAATCGCGCTCGTAAAAAGAAGCCGATCGTGGGGGTTCGCGTTATTTTCGTTCGGAATAACTTGGAGCTCATTGTTTATAGCATATTTCCTTCTGCCCATCGCAAATACGCCGTTTTCTCCGTAGTTCCCATAGCAGATCCCAAACCAATCACGTCTCCATCCCCCAAAAGACACCGGATGTCACATACCCAAAACCATAATAACACCGACCGTAATATTGGCGAAACGAAAGATATTGGTATCCATTTTGTTCTTTTAACTCCTTATTCGTTTATGATCCGTGGGGATATCGTTTGTTGTTTGTCCGTAAACGTAAGAGGTTATCGGTCGTGTGCGGGAACGAGATGCGACGCGGCGATGCTGCTGCTGGGGATGCGATGATGAATGCCGGGTGGCTGGTGGTTGGCTGGCCCGTTGGCTGAGGGGATGAGAGGGTAACTAACACCATATGCAGTCCTCGACCCAAAGCCGTTACGTCATGCATCTCGTACCACCTTCCCGCAAGGCACAGGTTGCATAGCCTTGCTTTGTCTGTAGATGTGGCTTGGCGGGGCTTGGTGAGGCCGAGCAAGGCCCGTCAAGGCCCGGTAAGCAGGCTGAGCAGCTGCGGGTTGCCGAGCCCCGTCTCGGCGCAGGGCTGGGCAATTACATAAAACCTTTATCGGAGCTGGTAAATTGGTAAATAATAGCTTGGCAGATCTTTGTACAATGTAAGACCTTGTCGAAGCTCGGCGGTAAGGTATTGTGTAACAGGGAGCTTCCCAGCTATCAACCCCGCCCGGCCCATTCCGTGCACGAAATCCATACAGTCTTTGATACAGCATTATGATTCCGCCCCCGCGCTATCTTTCGTCCGTCTCTTCTGGACTCCTTGCTCTCCTGAATTCCTGAATCCAAATAGATCCAACTGACCCTTCCAATAAGCTGTATCGAATGTTGTTTGGACAGGATAGCCCATGTCTTCTTACCGGAGAGAAGCTCCAGGGACCTGAGGGAGGCGGAGTTCATCATCCATCATCAAGCATCAAGCATCAAGCATCGTGAACCTTTAGGACGGACACGGCAGTTATATGTATAGTGCATATCCCAAACCATAACGATGTTGATCAAGACACGTTTTTGTGACATATCATACTTTCGATATATCAGCGTCCTAAGAATTGGTGGTTGATAAGCCTACGATGCTAACAATGCTAACAATACGCACCCATTTAAACCCTCAAAGAAAGCTATGACCATCCACCGTTGAACGGCTCTGATAAAAGCCGAGACAAAACATGTAGCACCATACATAGCAGCCGTTTGATTCAGTATGCCAGTCATATGTATCAAACGATACATACCATAGCTTTGCATGTCTCTCCTGAGACAACAAATAATAGGCCTAATCTCATTACACTAGCGCGGTTACCCCCGCGTGTTCCCAGCTTCGTAACGATGGTTATGGGACTTGCCGGACGCAGCGCCAGCCGCATAAGGAGCACAGTCCGTTGTCGTGTGTAGACGATGTGTCAAGATGAGGTGCAGATATGGAGGTATGTTGGTTGTAGTGGCTGTATGAGATTCGCATGTCAACGGTCTTGCAGCCGGTGGTTAATTGTGATACCGAGGAGCTTTGGGGGTCATTTTTGGACGCCACCAGACTCCCCGCCGGATGGCGTTTCATCAGGATAAGCTCGGGCTCGGGTCATCAAGATGTTTGACGTTTTCATCACAGTTCATCACATTTCATCAAAGATCATCAAGTAGAACAATTGTTTTGAAGTGAAAAAATTCCCAATTGTAGAATTCTGAATGTACAAGAAGTAAATAAAAATAACCCAAACCCTTCATCATCAATCATAGAACAGTAGCAGTAGACCAATCCCACGCGCTCCCAAAAAGAAAAAGAAAAAACCCAATGCTCGAGGTATCACATCATAAAAAAAACAGAAACCCAGTTGCTAAAAATCAAACGCTTACAATCCAACAAGGAAGTCCATTCCTCCCAAGTTGTACTGGACAGTCTTGGTCTGGGTGTAGTTGGCAAGGGCGGCCTTTCCAAGCTCACGTCCGATACCAGACTCCTTGAATCCTCCGAAGGGAAGCTGGGTGGAAAGGATGTTGTACATGTTGACCCAGGTGGTTCCGGCCTTGAGGCGGTTGGTGACCTCCATGGCGGTCTTGATGTCCTTGGTGTGGACAGCGGCGGCAAGACCGTAGGGAGTTCCGTTTCCGACGGCGACAATCTCGTCGATGTCCTTGAACTTGGCAATGGAAGCAACGGGTCCGAAGATCTCCTCCTGCATGATCTTCATGTCCATCTTAACATCAGCGAAGATAGTGGGCTCAATGAAGTAACCAGTCTCTCCGAAACGCTTTCCTCCAGTGAGGACGGTAGCTCCCTCAGCCTTTCCAGCCTCAATGTATCCCATGACACGCTCGAACTGAAGAGCGGAAACCTGGGGTCCCTGGAAGGTGTCCTCGGCGAAGGGGTCTCCGAGCTTGTTCTTGGCAATACGGGCCTTGAACTTCTCAACGAAGGTGTCGTAAACCTCCTCCTGGACGTAGATACGGGATCCAGCACAGCAGGTCTGTCCGTGGTTGAAGAAGATTCCCATGTTGGCCCACTCAACGGCCTTGTCGAGGTCGGCGTCCTTGAAGACAATGTTGGGGGACTTTCCTCCGAGCTCGAGGGTGACCTTCTTGAGGTTGGAGTCGGCGGCGGCCTTCATGATGGTGCGTCCAACGAGGGTGGATCCAGTGAAAGCGACCTTGTCGATGTCCATGTGAGAGGAGATAGCAGCTCCGGCAACTCTTCCGAGTCCGGAAACGATGTTGAGAACTCCAGGGGGGAAACCAGCCTCCTTGACGAGGTTGGCGCAGACGAGGGCAGAGAGAGGAGTCTGTTCAGCGGTCTTCAAGACAATGGTGTTTCCGGTGGCAAGAGCAGGTCCGACCTTCCAGGACCACATGAGAAGAGGGAAGTTCCAGGGAATAATCTGTCCACAGACTCCGATGGGCTCGCTCTTGGTGTAGTTGAGGGTTCCGGGCATGGTGTCAATGACCTTTCCGTGGATCTTGTCGGCGAATCCTCCGTAGTATCTCAAACATCCAGCAGCCATGGCAACATCACCCTTGGCAAGAGTGATGGACTTTCCGTTGTCCAAAGACTCAACGGAGGCAAGGAGAAGGAGGTTCTCCTCCATGAGGTCGGCAAGCTTCAACATGTACTTTCCACGGGTGGAAGGGGGAGTGGCAGCCCATGCTCCCTCGAAGGCGGCACGAGCGGCCTTGACGGCAATGTCGATATCGGCCTCGCGGGCCTCCTGAACGGAACAGATGACCTTCTCGGTGCTGTGAGAGATATTAGTGATTATCCCAATATAATGAATGGAAATGGGGGTACGAACGCAGGGTTGATAACCTCGAAAGTGGCACCCTCAGTAGCGGCAACCCACTCGTTGTTGATGAAACTATTCCAGAGAGTCAGTTTGATGAAACTTTGATGGAGGATGGAAATTGAGAAAAGGTAACATACAGTCCGAGAGGCTGCTCGTACTTGACTCCGTTGGGGAGCTCGATGGTCTGGAAAAGGCTCATGATGTCTGTTGGTGTGTTTGTGTGTGTGTGTGAAGCTGATGCTGATGAGGTATCACTGAGGGGGGGGGATCTCTGGGTTTATATAACAGTGGGATACACTGTGGATTTGAATGCCAATGCTCTCCCCCACCACCAATCTGGCAACATGATCTTGGTTCTCGTGCGCCCCCTCCGAGCTGTGCTGCAACCACCGGGGGTGCCATTTAGGCCGCACTAGACGCAGGCCGCTTAATTGAGCTGGGATGGAGGGTGGGGGCCCTTGTCGAGGTGGGAGGTGACGTTAGGATGAGAGGATCCTTAGAACGAGGGGTTGCTAAGCTGGAGATCCTAAGATGGAGCGGGTTAGGTCTGGATGGAGGGGAGTTGAGGATCCGCTTGGTAACTACGGTTAGTAGCGGTGTCTCAGTAATTGGTGGCAGAGGCAGCATGTCGATGATCCCGGGCCCTGTGGGACTCGACACACACACCCTTTTGGCTGGTTGGGAAGTTGGAAGCTTCCTACGGATATTTGTGATGATTACGCGGTAATTGAGGGTGGAGCAGATCTTTCCAAAGGCAAGTGGGGTAAACTGCAAAATCTGGTATAAAAAAATTAAAGTTTCAATATATCACTGTGCCTCTGAATCGTTTCATCTACTTCCTTCCAAAGCTGCGATGGAATTGAGATGAAACGTTGCAACAAGCCATCGGGACATCTCAAAGCAGAAAGTCTAGAGCAGCCGTACAGAAGAGTATCTCCGTTAACCTCGAGCGAAACTAACCAAGGCGAGTTAGCCCAACAAGCTAAACTAAACAAGTTAAGCTAAAGACGAGTGACGTTACAATGGTGCCTTGCTAAAAAAGGTGCCAAAGGGCGCCCTGGCTTGGTCATCCAACGCACTGACCACTAAAAACCAATTCGGTGTCGCATAGCCCATAGTCGCAACCCCGCATTTACCCTAACACACACCCTACCCCGCAATCCCGATCTAGCCCCTCCAACCTCAACACTTACACAACCATACCTCCTTTAATTCCATTCATTATATCCGCAAGAATCAAGAAATCGGCTGACACGCAGATGCTGTGCAATGGTGAGAATTAACGATATCCATATGTCCGTGTTTCTAGATTTCAAATATGGTGCACTATAGAGAAGTTCGGGTCTGGGGAATCGGGATACATTCACGCGTTTCCTAGTCCCAGCTAGCTGTCACATAGCTTTCTTCAACAGCTATCTATACATACAGAGCTAGAGAAACTCTATACATGGCTACATACATATTCAAACAATAAAATACCGAGAATATGGAACCGAATCTCCATCTCCTACGTAGCATTATCTTTACCATAGAACTGTAGCACGGGTGTCGTATAACCCATCACTTCGGAGCACCCACCAACCAAACGTTCAATCCCACCGAAAAATCCCCGAAAGAAACCTCAAAATAAATATTACCAGGAGCAATATGGTCACCATACATTCCTAATATTCCCGTAAATTCAAAGGCCCCTAAGGCCCTGTGGTCTCCAAGCAGCCACAAAGCAGCCTCAAAGCTTGAGTTGGCAGCTTCTAAACACTCTGCAGCGCCTAAATTACTTACATTACTTTTTTGCCATCGTCATAGACACCCTGCATTTATCCTTTTTGAACTCCAAATATGCAGCCCTATCCCCTCCTAGAAAAGTAAAACACCTCTTTGCACAATCAGTTTTAGGATTACAATGTATTCACGTTTATATTATCCTGTGTCTCGGTCTAAAGGATGAGATTAAACAATACGAATTACGAAGGGTGGAAGGATGATAGGGATTATGATCCGGAATAAAGGATGAGAATCTACGCAGTTTTTTTTTCACTGACCTGAGCAATAGATAACACGAGGATCTGCATCGAATGCCTCGGATCCACTAGTATCATATCTTTGGGTACAATGTTTTATCTACATCTGTAAATTAATCTGGGCTCTGCAGAGTAATAAGGACCAGCGGGAGGTCCGCGATGCAGTCTTGGGGCAGGGAAATTTCGAGGTGCATAAAATATAAAGCAGATAGATGAAAGTTAATACGTTAAAGCCACTACGTTACTGAAGTACGTTATTTTACGTTATTTAAGCTAGAATAAACGTTGTCTATCGACGTCGTTCAAGTCCTATTCCGGTAATGCTCAACGACGTAGCTTCTGGGTTAAGGAATGTGATTACATAGAAGTGCATACTACATAGAACCAAGTCGCTTCGGCGGATAAATATTAATTGACCCATAAACCATAACCAACGCAGGCTCGATTCGAAAACGCTCGTTTTATGCGTATCGGCGTGGCAAACGCCACATCCGTTCGTCAGCTTCGCCGATTGGATGAAAATCTACCGCATCCATTGTATTCATCCCACTTCCTTGAACCTTACTGGAGTTTCTCGTATCTAACAGCTACGTCGTCGAGCATTTACCTTAAGCATCATGATGCAGCTCGTAAAACGTGTTTAGGAGCCTTTTAATCAGGAACTTTAAAAAGGTCCCTTGCTGGAACCCGTTGTGATATTCCTCAATATATTTTTGATATCTGATACCCTAAGGCAGGGTGCAAACAAATGATTGACACGGGTGATACTCATCTTCATCCATTCGATGCAGCACCCGTACGATTCTTAGCTGTCTCTCCTCTTAGCTGTCTCGAAAGCTCACCACCGCTACGTACTACAGTAGCTTAGCCCTTGTAGAGCTCTAAACCCCCGCTAAAAGCTCTCGCATGAAAAATCACCGCTAAAGAAATTCTTCTAGGGGTTAGGGTTAAAGTAGCGGGGTGCACGGTCGTCTTGGGAGTCCTGAGGCCAGGTGTGCACGGTCTGTCCTCCTTGTCCATCTGAGTTTCATCATCCACCTCCACAGGCCCAGCCCCGGACGTGGTACAACTTTCCGATATTGTCAAATTCGATTAAAATCTGGACCGCAAAATACCCCGAGCCGTGGTCATGTGCATCTACGAAGGACCTAAAGTTCCGTTCCTACGTTTCCACGCCGAGGTTGTTAGGCGTTGTTTAGTGAAATCCGGGGAACGGAGACGGGTGGCGTTGAAAGTTGAGATGTTTTGGCGGTGTGCTTTTACGGGAAACGGATGAGCCATGGATTCCATCGACTATGTCAACCGGACGAATAGGTCACGCACCTCGTAAAGGGGCCATCCTGACTTCTGTTGTGCTTTTACGAAACGAACTTCTAAATATTCATTCAGTCTTGCAACGCATCGTGCGGTGTGCTTCTACAACTAGTACAAGAGTGTCCGTCAGGAGAGATAATAGGTCAATGTCCTCGTTCCCTACCTCCTTCATCGCCGGAAATACTTAGACCGAGAGGAAGATGCGACTGGCGGTCGAGTAGGTCAACTTCCGTACCCCCGACCGCTTCCGTTGGCTCAATGCGTTGAGGTTGACAGCTGTGCTTCTACTACGGGAGCGTCTAGTGTGCATTCTCGAAAGAAAAACAACGAACGATATGATAGTTTTGCCACGCTCGCGTAGTAATACTGCCGGTGCTTCTACGATAGTTTACGATAGTGAAGCACAACAACGTCTAGCAATACGACAACAAATAGGAGGTGGTGGGGGCTACAGAATAGGTGGATGAAAACGACTGGCTACAGGTCGGCGATGCCGCCGGGGACCCGGGATGTCCTTGAGACGTTGGCTCCCGCTGTCTCGGGATCTATGATAGTTCAAACTTGAGACGCCCGGTTACGTAGAACCGGGGAGTGACCGGGAGTGGATACCCAACTCGGGATTTGTCAAATACGGGGACGCGAGCTCGGGTCGTCACGAAGATGAGGGGAAAGCCACCACGGCCGCCGGACGGCCGACTACAACGGTAGTTGAAACGTAAGAACAAATATGTGTCATGTTCTGTATAGATGGAATTATCATCCGGGGATTGAAACTGCTCTAGAAAATGAACAGGGCGGTAGCTAAAGATTCTCTGACAACAACTAGAGATTTAGAGCTTTACTGCTCGACTGAAAAGGCTCTACAAACATCCATCCACCATCATCATCATTATCATCAGCATAACCATCAAGGCTCGCCGAGACTTTGGTCAGAAGATGGTTCTAGGCTCAATGACACGTCTATGTACTGTATGGGTTATCCGGAGATGGAGGTTATCTCCGGTGAAGGGTGCTTGAAGCTAGGGTGAGATTAAGCTTAACTCAAGGTTAAACGCACGGTTGATCTTTTCTTAGCTTCTTACGATGCAAGCCACTCCACGACAACTATCTATGGACCATGATGCTTTAGCTATATCCATGGAATGCTATGACCCTTCAACAACAGCTATGTCTCAATAAAGGGCAGATTCATAATGTGGAGGTCGATAAGGTGGCTGAATGTACGAAATACCACGTTCTATGCGGTGACTGTAGGAATGCACAGACCCTACGAGTTAAGAAGATGTTACACATAGATTGGACTTATGGGGGAATACATAAAGCCATAGTTCCGCGGAGCCTTCGATCCTAAAATCTTATAAATCCATGGAGCCTTGGGGGGCCAAAAAGCGGTGAGCTGATGCCTAGGAATGTGCGCATTATATACATGGAAGCAATGAAACGCTGGTCAGATATCGGGATACCGATGATTACCATGCCTCAGTGGAGCGTCGAATCCCTAGAAATATGCGTATTACATGGAATCATCGAAACGCTGGTGAGATGTCGGGATACTGATAACCCCCATGTCCCAGTAAAGTTTCTTTGAGTATTTGGAATGTAATGTATACGTGGACTCGGCGTTCGTTCCATCATTTTCCACGTTGATTCATCGTCAAGCCGAGCCGAGGATGAGTTCATGCGGTGCACGTATGTGGAGTGCATACCGAATATTGATCCGAACCCGACTCCGGGTAAATTGAAACTCCTGCATTCTCCGGGTGTAACAATATGTATCCTGGTACAACTCTACGCAACTCATGTTGCATCTATCAATAGCTATCTTGATGCACCATCCACTTCCATGTCTACAGCAAATGCAACCACTGAATATGATATGTTGAACCGAAAAGTATATAGTGATGCCGGGAAGCGAAGTCATCGGTAAACGGGTATACCCCTTTCGCTACCCTGAAGTTCAACGATCTATCATTTCGCTAAACCCCGGGTAACGCCAGATCCGAGACGGAAGATTCTGGGGTCCCCGGAAACTTGATGGATAATTCTCGGCCTGGAACCCCAGACTCCATCCGTGGCAGTGCCAATAGCTCAACCATCGGACAACCAATACCGTCCAGTGGTGTTTTTTGCTGCTACGGGCTCGTTGTTTCATCCACCAAAACATCAGACCATTCAGACAATCAGATAATCAGACCATTCGAGCAACGCCATGCCATGCCAAAAAAGAAACACAGCCAACCAACCAGCCAGGCAGCCGGAGTTTAAATTATCTCCAGCCCGAAGTTCGAACCACAACAACTCCAGAAACTCGTCAAACTACGGAAACATGCCCGAAAACTATGATAAATAGTCCAGGCCAACTAAAAAGATTCCTGATACCCCGCAACCCCGCAACCCCGCAACCGTTAGCCTAATGCATATAGTCTCACCATATGAATCATAAAAGGCTTATGCATTTCTAATTAGCTGGGCAAGATGCATAATGATGAGGTGGTGTGATGCGGTGTGAGCCTTGACAGCTACGGACAGCTTTAGACGGCTGCGGCGTTAAGGTGTTAAGGCTTTAAGGTGTTAATTTGGCCCGTTATGTATATGGGATGGTGTTAAAAAGCGGAGATTTCCTGTTGATCCGTGATGATACCAAGGGGACGGGCATGGGGAAGTAGATCCGTAAGGTCTAGATTTCAAAGCGACGGGGTGACGGTGAGACAGTGTGTCTAAGACGTAGCGAATAGACTGGACTGGCTGGACTGGCTGGTTTGGCTTAAAAGTTAAGGTTCTGAGACAGCGGGGTTTAGTTAGACTATGAGTCTAAGGTAATATCAAAGACATGCATAAATTGATGCCACGGCCGGCCGGTAAAGGGTATAAAATGGTTGATATAGTACGTTCGGAGAGCCCAGGGCGAAGCCCAAGGGGATGCCCAAGGAGAAGCCCAAGCAAAGACAAGAAGACCAAAGTCGACCGGAGGAGACCAAGGAGATCCAAGAAGACCCAACATAGTCAGATGGGGTCAGATCACAGATGGAGCCTACATAGCACACTCGGTCTTTCGGAGTATGCTGCACCATACGAAGAATTCCTGGTTCACATAGTATGGATGCATATGTACACACAGACTTTTACACCATCCCCGCAATCGACGATTCGATCGAAGATTTTTGGTGCTTTGTGCTGCAACCCTGGGGAACCATCGGCAGCCCGTTAGTCAATGCGGTGTAGATATCTCTCCGCTCGCATGAAGATAAATTTCGCTTCGATGTATACTTTACGTCATATAACACCCCGAAACCCTAAGGGACGATAAATGTAACTCACGTGAACTATATCTTTGTCATAGAAAGCATAAATGATCCGAGACTTCAAGACTCCTGACTCCGAGGCTCCGAGATTTTAGTGACTATAATTGAAGGCTTGGGAGTCTCAAGGCTCGGGAGAATTTGTTTTCGTTTTTGCGTCTATGTAGGTATAATTTATTGAGTTATTGGGTCATCTAGACCTCAAAGGGTATCGTATGTGTTGTGGAGATCGTCTGCTGTTTCACGGAGGAAAGGAGCACGAGAGAAAGGAGAAAGGGATATCCTATGTAAAGTGTTTTGTAGTGGTTAATGGTGGTAACTAAATGATAGACTGCGGTGATATGGTGGAAATATATAAGAGCTATGTGATCCGCAATCTCCATCTTTTTACTTTAGACTCCTTGGTGGATACGAGATTTCTGGTAACGAGGTTGTTTTGATTTGTGGTTTGTTTATCACTCGCAGTCGCTCGACTTCCTGTATCTTCCTTCTCTTCCTTCACCTGCGAATTATTATATCTTATATCCCGATTCTTCTAACTATCTTCATTCTTGCTCCCCAGATTTTTGTTGTTCTTATTCTTTGAATCGCTATTTGCCCCCCTCCCTTCGGAATACCCCTTATCACTTATTCCCTGGACACTTGCATATGTAATCTTATTCCGGTATTCTCATATGATCCTACTGATTTCTCCTCTTACTTCCCTCTGTTGTAACTCTTTCCATGTTACGAATCTACTGTATATCTCTTCATAAATCCATATATCTGTGGATCATATAACTTTCCGACGCCTGGGAATGAAGCTTACTAAACCGATACATCCTAAATTAAACTAACAACCCAACCATATATCTCCAACAACCCAATCTCATTAATCAGCCCCATATCTACAGCCACATTTAATCCCTTTGAATCCATAACTTACATCTCACATCCTCCACGGTATCCAGATATTCCATACCATTCCCCGCTTTACTCTAAACGCAACCTCAGGATATTGCATCTGTGCAACTGCCTAAAATTATAAATCCCATATAATCCCCATATCTACACACAACAATCATCCTCCACGGCCACATAATGACAATATTCTACCTCCTTCATCATAACATTGAGATTCCTAGTAGTAATTGGTTTATCGGGGAGGGGAGGTGAGGTGGTGCCAGCCGCGAATCCGACATCATCGGAATTATACGGCATCACAACAAATCATTCGGGAAAATGGTACCGAGTGATGACTTGTGTCTAGTAAGCCATAGCTGAAATATGAGTGCGTTTGCCAGCCCTACATCCATCCCTGGTTCTGGTGAAATCTATGTAATTGGTGTTGTCTATGATTTAATATTGTATCGTAATTATCGATTTGAGTGAGAGGCAGTAGATATAGACAGGGGAAGTGGACGGCTTAAATGGAAATAAAAGGAAAGAAGTCCTGGTGAAAGATGACTACATAGATGACAAGACCGAAATAAGCAGAGAATATGGGGCGTGGAGTAGAAATGTTTTGTGTGGGGATTGCGATTGGTGGTGCGATGGGCTGGTTGTGGGCGTCGGGAAAAAATTGGGATGAGAAAAAATGTGTCGGCACCATGAATCGAACATGGGTCTGCTCGGCCACAACGAGCTGTACTCACCACTATACTATGCCGACTTCGATGTACACTGAAATAAATTAGCCAATATAATGTAATAAATTAAAGTTTGGCATGTCTTGTTTGCGAAATTGGAGTTTTTCTAGGTGCGGCAAGCCGGTGTTGAATGGGTAGGTGTGCTGACAGTATGGATATCCTTACTCGTACTATTGATCCATTTGCAATCCACAGCCAATCTACTCAACAAGGCTCTTTTATGCTTTTCTAAAATCAAATGACTTCAATATAGTCAAGAGCTAGCTAGCTAAAGAACGAAAGAAAAAACAAAGCAAACAACACCAAGCAACCCTAAGCTCAGCATTTCACAAACTTCACACTAGGTAGTAAGTAATCGAGAAGTTTATCATCAGTACTAGGAGCATAGAGGCGCGAATGATTTTAGTGTAATTATATTCCGAAAAGTTCTGCACGACTTACCTTTGCCGATGTGTACAGCGTATTTTTATTGGGGTTTTTATTTATTTTTGTTTAATTTTTTTTAATTTTTTTTTTCATTTCCATATTCATCTCATTCAAAACAAGTTCAAGATATGGCATGAATTACAATAAACTTCGATTTGATGAAAACTGAACAAAGACTAGGAGAAAAGAATAATGTCGCCTATTGATACAGGTTTTGCTACTTTGTATTTGCTGATACAGTTTCCGCTTGCGCTTAGGGGGTGGCTGCTGATAAGAGACTCCATGACTTGGAGTATCGCGCCTTCATTGTGTGACGACAAAAGTGCACTGGTACAAACCGCCATGAACGGTACCACTGGCAATGTGGTGAGAATACCAGAGGATGTAATAGGAATGGTATAGCGGAGGTTTTTCCTGTGACATCAGTTTATCTTGATTTACTATCTGTAAATGCACATACACATGATTACCACTGTATAGAAAAGCACCGTACGAGATTATCACGATACCCGGATAACCGTTTTGTATAAGCGGCGACCTCAAACATGCCAGTTGGTGGCTACCCTACACAAAACAGCACTTACTCTATGATGTATTGTAATCTTCCGCACAGCAAGCCATTGACTTTTGAATAACTTCTAAGATAATCTTGTAATACCTATCCTGGTATATGTATTTCTAGTAGATACCGAGAGTCATTCCGGCAAATTTCTAGCAGTACTAAGTCAAAAGAGCTATATTCTTTTTAATAGACATGTTACTTATCTGTAGGTATATTTAAATGTAAACCCCGCTGTTCTTTCGTTTTAACAGCATAAAGTAAAGATATAGAGTGCTATCCTGACGTTAACAATGACGTGACTACTTATCAACGGATAACAATAGCGCATGAAAAAGCCCAACAAATGTCGAAATAATATGCAAATACTCCTTGCATGAATGACGGCTGTCAAAACAAGGCTGTAAACTGGGGGTTTACCCTCCCCGGTAATAATAGCTGACCAAGCTCCATCGTGCTGCGTGATCGACGTTACAGTATCCACATGGGCTATGGCTTAGAGTATGCACGCTGTATTACTGGAGCCATACTTATTGAATTACATATATATAATTCTTATTTGTATACGGCGCATCGTAGTTGACGAATCATAGTTTGTGACTAGCGACCCCCATCATATAAGGGAGGAGGTAGGAGCATCTTTAAATGTAGATCGAAGTATACTCTGTAAATTTACATAATAGAGATGTTATTATGATCTTTGTTTTTCTGTTATTTGAAAGTAATTCAAAGATATAGTTATACAAGTAGCATTAATGAAATTTCGCAGATCAAGTCTCAATTATTTTGAATTTTCAAGTCATATATGTATAAAGAACATGGTTCAGAACATGTATCAAACTTCATTAAGATTTCTATGATGGTACAAGACTGGTATTAGTTCATCAACTCCAACAATAGTGAAAGATCTATTTCAAAAACCTGGGAAACAAAAGCTGGCAGGGTAGTTCCAAGTTACGAGATATTACTTTTTCTTCGGAAGCTGTGAGCACTTTCAACTTTTATCATATGTCGATACTCATACATCTCTCGAGATATATCCTCCCAAACACTAGCCACGACTATAGTTTCCCTATGAAGCGTTATAAAACACTCCCAAATCCAATAAGAACTGAAATTTGAGTTTTGGCACCCAGATCCTGCGATTGATAGTTCATGATTGAGATTTTGTTGAACTTAGGGTTTAGATCCGAATTTTGTATTACTGCATATGTTATTACTGTATGTTATTACGTCACTTATACATCATCGATACACTAATCGTAAAGAAGTAAGTAACCGCTGTATGGAAAAATGTAGGAAACTATTTCGCGGTTACACGAACGGAATAGTGCTTATACAAAATCTGCACTTCGATTGTGTCGATTATGACTCGGTTTTTCGGTTCTTGGGAGTGCGGGTAATATGGTTAGAGCTGCTCCCCTGGCGGATAGTGAGGATATCGATTGATAGGTAGATCGATAGACGGATAGATGGATAGACAGACAGATAGATAGATAGCTGATAGATAGATAGATAGATAGATAGATAGACAGATAGACAGATAGACTCTACAGGGTAATACGCCAAATTGGCAAATAGAACAATTTCAGAAAGTGGAGGCGCGAGTAAGCGGATAAATGTGTGGAGGGCTTTTCGCAAGGGTCATCAACACGCGCGCTCATGCGATCGAACATATGCATAATAGAGACCTTGCTCTGTCAGCACAGTTGGTTCATCAACGACATAATGACAAAAAGATGGGATGAGAAATATACGGAATATTTCTAGACTTACATACCAATCAATCGCTGTATCAGGAACATATTTCATATACTTTTAGTGTAGTATCAATATATTGCACAATGTGAATTTTGAGCTTTAACTCGAAAACGCCACAATTTATGTCTGGAAGATTAACATCGCATGTGGTGGTGGCTTCACAAGTGCATGTCTAATTTGAACTAAATATATATCTCGAGTAGGCAGTTTGATTAAAGCATAGTGATTTTTTTTTTTCACAAACGAGTTTACCATTCACCGGCACCATCTAAAGAACTTCTGCACTCAACATCATCACATATCTCCAACTTTATTGGCTTTTTAATTTCTATGTATATTTTACTTTTTTGTCCCCATGTGTCCCTATGGCACCATATTCGGATCCATCGTAATATTCCAAGCGTGACTCTATTGATCTTTATCTTTAAACACTACAAATACGTATCCAGGATATGATATTTAACAAAACAACCAAACAATGCTAAACCAAACGCAAAATTTCTTATTCCAACCCTCAGATCGCATAAAACCCGTAGCTTCCTGGTCCTGGTCATTGGTTTCTCAAGTCCTCTTATATACTGCCGATATAAGACGACTTAAACACACTGTCCAAGAACGGCGGTAGCCTTAGACTTGATGTCACCCTCGGCGTAAGGCTGCTCAGTGTGACGGTCAACACGGTTGAAACCGTACTCAACAACGTTACCAGGCTCGGGGTAAACAACCCAAGACTTTCCGGTGTCGAGCTTAGGAACACACTGACGGGGGAGACCATCGTGGGCGATGTTTGCAACGAACATGTTGGGGAGAGAGTAGAAGTCGCCCTGGGGAGCAGGGTTCTGAATCTCAACACGGGCACAGTTCTGGTAGAACTCCTGGATTCCGTTGAAAGAAATCCAAGACCAGGAGAAGATGACGTTGTTGGCAGCAGGGGCGGAGGTGGGAATGGTGAAGTGGTTGACCCATCCAGGGAATCCCTTTGGTCCAATACCCTCCTCAGAGTTGTGGAGGTTACGGTCAACAGCGGTACATCCTCCCATAATCGACTTGATGACCTTGAAGGTCTTTCCGTTGTCGTAAGACAAGGAGAACTGGCAGGATCCACCTCCGTGGTTACCCTGTCCGGCCTGAGGAGCATCGGGAGAGTCAACAACCCTGTTGATTTGTTAATTAATATGCACTTTTTTCATAGGGCTGGAGCAAAAATATCTTACTTGAAGCTGTACTGCTGACCGGCAACGTAAGTTCTGCGGGGAATCGTGTCGGCGGTGCTCAAGTGGTGTCCACGGCAAGGGAAGTTGGATCCGTCGGGGAGAATGTTGGCCATCTGGTTGTAGTCTCTGATGGAAACATCGTACTGTCCCTCCTCGGAGTTGATAGAAGGAGGCTCAATCATCTTCATGTGAGCGGAGGCGACTCCAAGGAGAGTCAATCCGAAAGACAAGAGCGTAATGGACTTCATTATTGCGGTTGGTGGGGTTTTTTGATGAAAAGCGAGTGTGTTTGAATGAGTGTTGTTCGTGGGATGGCCAAGGAAAAAAACGAGAGCAATGTCGAGAAGAAGGGGGGTCTTTATACAAACGATTGATTCAATACATTCCTCGATTATGAAACCTTTCGGCAGAGGTCAATGCATTCGAAAGGGTGTCAGAGACAGCGCTATATCGCTTGGAGCCTTCATAATCCTTTGGCATTATGCTGTTTATACCTTAGGCATCGTTTACGTTCGGCCGGACCTCTTGGTATTTTGGAAGCAAGGCCGAACAAGGGGGAAAACAAGCCGGCTTACTACAAATTTAACAGCTTACTCATTAGGGTTAGCCCAGCGTTTAACAGTGGCTTCAACCAACCCGAAGTGAAAATAAGGCTTCTGCCTAACCAGGACCGCCTCGACGCGCAAATAGGGGAATCGGGGGAATCGCGAAACCCTAAAAAGTGACCTTAGGGGTAACCGAACCACCGAACCCTTCCTCAACCACAGCACTTTCGCCGCACTCTATCTCCTGTTCAGAACAAGACGGATGTGTATGGAAGCTAAAGTAGCGAGCGGCGACCTCGTTCGTATCGGTAAGAGCGGAACGAATGAGATATGGATAGGAAACCCGGGTATTTACAGTCTGAGCGGAATCAGATTGCGTATTGGTGATCGAATCTCCGTGCGTAAACAGGGGCTATTTTGGAGGCGTTTTCTACGATAAGATACATAGAATCACAACATAAGCGTAATGAGTGAAACATTGAAGAAATTTCTCACAGTTTCAACCCAAAACGATAGACATAACTCACCCTCGATAATTTTCTTAATCATTTCATCATTTCATGAAAGATATCGGTGAGTTCGGTACGTTGAATCAATGTCGTGAAATTCTTGGCCAACGGCGGTTCCTGCATACGGCATCTTCCTTCGAGAAACCCTGTCTGCGCACGGTGTTTTCTGCAAAAACATCAAATCCCCTAACTGGTCAACAATCGCGCAAAACCGACAGTTGAGTGGGGCCAAGAGTTTTAAAGGACTCTTAAAAGGTTTGGCATGTGTGATTTCAGCGCCACAACTTCCATATGTTCTCACCAGCCATCGGCATAAGTGATTCGGGACTAGTAACCCCTTTACCCTTAGCCCTATCCGCTTCTATGGAGTCCGTGGAGACGACATCGCAAAAGTAAGCGCTTTTCCATCATGAATCGCCTCTAATCCATCGAATACAAGCTTTTGAACGTGCACCTGTAGAATTCTTTCGCTTCGAAAGTCATGTTCCATTCCCATGGTTGGGTCGATTTCGCGAGTGATGATAAGTGATGGCTCACTGAAGAACCAGGTTTGAATTTGGATCTAAAAAGCTTCGGCCCCACATTCGCTAGAGACCGTTAGAAGTCAAGAGCGTTTTCTGTAAAAAGCAGCGACTGAGCTCGGGCTGCGGTTTCGTACTGAGTGGCGTTAAGCCTGCCTTCCGCTTTCGCTGCAACTGTACTTCATCAGTGTTCTGTTTTGGAAACGGAAGCTCTCGCGTTCGCGTGTATCTATTTCTGTGCGCTTAAATTATAGTAGCGCGAGCACTGGCCTTAGAATAACAGCTGTTCTTAAACGCGTCAAAGAGTTAAGTGGCTGTGGAAGGGTTCTAGATGTCAAACTTGAACGCCATTTGGCCAGATGGGAATCTAGGTCAGTGTGATTATGAGGGAACACTTGCATTAATGTCGGTTCCATCAGTACTCTTTACAACAAGAGTCATGCGAAAATACAAACTGAAAACTCAAACAAGCTAATCCTCCAACCTGAAAGTAGTCGCTCTCCTCTTACCAAGTGAAACTGGGTCCATGAACTTTTGAATGATTTCCTTCGTTCCGTCGTTTGTCAACGGCTTGACCAAAAACTCATTCAATCCACACGACTTTGCTTTATCACGATCACCTGGACCATCTGTCGCAGTTACACCGATGATCGGCAAGTGCTTCCACTTCTCGTATTCAGGATCCCTGCGGATAATCTTTGTTGCTTCGAATCCATCCTATAATCCAGTTAGTAAAATTTCAATATGCGGGGATGGTGATTCTGACGAGGAGTGGCATTTGGATATCCATAAAAACGATATCAACCCTAGTATCCGGTCTCTGCAGGACTGCAAGAGCATCACGACCAGTGACTGCTGTTAAAACCTCACATCCAATTTTTCTCAGTCGTTTTTCTATTACAACTTGATGGGCCCAGTTATCTTCTACCAGCAGAGCGACGGTTCCTTCGATGCGGACTTTAGCCTTTTCGTCCTCAATCGAATTTTCGGTGCCTTCTAATTCCTTGTTATGAATGACTATGCCCATGGTCTTCGACAACGTCATTTCTTTGGGACCAAACGTGACTTCTGAATCAGGTAGAGGTCTGCCACATGGTGCTGTAAACCAAAAAGTAGTTCCTTTTCCGACAGTAGACTCACAGCCGATATTACCAGCGAGGAGTGAGGCAAACTGTAACTAGCATTAGACGATGCTTATCACTGGTATACCCGTCACCCACCTTTCGTGCAATGTTCAGTCCAATACCATCGAGTCCAACGGCTCTTGCATCTTTTGCACTTAACTCGTCAAGAGGCGCGAATAGCCGCCTTCGATCTTCCTCGGATATTCCAACTCCAGTATCCTAGGCTCTTTAGCTGCGCTAATCATCGCTTACGTTGTTTCGAACCTTACCTCAACCTCAAACCTCACCTCGAGGGAGTTTCTCATCACCTTCTGCGTGCGAACCCTCAATATAACTTTGCCTTTGACAGTGAATTTGAAGCCCTAGAAAAGATTTATCAACAGAGAATCCCCGCCTTGGAATGGACCGTACTTACGTTTGAAAGCATGTTGATCACGATTCGACGGATTTTGCCGTCATCACCGAGCAACATCAATCTTGAACCATCCCCAAAAGCACTCCTGTCTATACCAGATGCATCAACCACAAATTCTACACCTTCCTTTGCCATGCTCTCTGTGAAGAGGGTTTCCAGCTCCTCGACAAGGTCTTGTAAAATGAAGGTTCTCCGAACGATTGCAACGTCTCCCGCGATGATCTTGTTGAAGTCGATAACATCATTGATGACAAGCACTAAGCCGACTTAGTATTCGAGAATGGACGTTAATGAAAGCCTTACATAATGAATTCACCGATCCTGGATATAGTTAGCGCGATGCTTTGCGGGTGATTGTTCATGATTTCTTACCAAAGATCTGCCGGATGTAGTTCAGCTGTTGGGGATTGAGGTCTTTACGAGTGGCGTAAAGTAACTCCAGTAGTCCAACCATACCAGCGACAGGTCTAATTAGGTTAGTATACCATTAGTGAAGATGGGTGGCATGGGATTAACGTTTTAAGTTCTCTTGAGATGGTGGAAATAAACATTTCCTGTCTGGCTTGTATATCTAACATCTGCTTTTCTTTGTTGAACCATTTTGTTTGATCGACGACAATAGCTAGTGCAGCCAATAATCCCTCCTCCTTCACGGGATCCTGCCAGATGCATTTGCCTCGAAGTTCAACCACCAGTTGATAGGGCCCAGCATACATACCGATTACCTGCGTTAGAGGTTGATGGTGGGTAATAAGTCTGTTGAGTGCCCACTCTTCAAATGGAAGTCTCTCGGAAAAGTCGGGTCGCCAAATATCGAGTCGGGCAATCCATTCGAATCCTTCGCCAATACTTGCTTGTAATGTCTCTTGTCCAAGAACAGCCTTCGTTGCCGCATTGGTGATGACAATGTCTCCATCGGGAGATAGTGCAATAAAACAGTACTCCATCTCATCCAAGATCAAGTCCTTGATACGTCTGACACGTTCTATCATACTCTCGCCAGACCTCCCTATCCCATTCTCGGGTATTGCTCCTTGCGCTACGGCAGTAGGGTCGTTTCGATTCTCATGTGTTAGCTTGCTCCTCAACATGTCTCGCTTGCGCTTGCGCCGCATCTGTTTGTCTTCCACTGTCATTTGAGTGGTGAAGGTTGCATCGTCATGTATGTCTCCTGGAACAAACGAAATTGAAGAGTAACTGTAGCCCGTGGAAAAGGGATCAATGAGTGACACAAACATGGTCGCAGGAACCTTTTTGCCATCCTCCCGTTCAATAACAACCGGAGCAGTATCTCTGATGGCGCGATCTGCATGAATACCATGGCCCTTACTTGCTCTCTCTAGATCGCCATAGTAATCGTAGTTCGTATATTTCGGACCTTCACCGTAAAGCTCGGCACGAACGTTAGCATCCGTACCCCTCTTTCTGGATTCTCGTTTGTTGAGATTGAGTTTGATATTTTCGAGAACTTGGATTAAAGTTAAAAACCGGCGTATTTCTTCGTCGGCTATATCAATATTTAGTTGGTCGAGGGTGTGTCCTTCCAAGCCAGTAGTAATCGGTTTGTCTTCCGCTTCCTCGTTTTCTTGATCTCCGGTGGATTGTGCATCCTCTGCATCCACAGATTCTTCCTCTTTTAATTCCTCTACTACATTAACTTTGAAAATACGTGCCGCACACTTGTTGGCATACACGATAACGTTGGACTCTGAAAGAAGTAGCTGAGGGGATGGTGAGCTGTCGAGAAGTAAGGCTGGATTGATTCCACCGGGCAAGGAAGTTGGTAGCTTGGAGTCCGTATCATTATAGCCGCATTTAGGGCATGTCTCGAAGCGATTTGATGTTATTTTTAGTCCATGTTTTCTGAGATTTTTAAGCTGGACATTCTGGTCAGATAAGTGCTAGACAACGCGCAATACCAAAAAACCCCCACAGTAGAACTAGCGCTTACCGATACTCGAGAGAACATTCCGACAAAACTGATGTGAGCCGCTTTAACCCAATTCCAGTAGCCAGAAAGTTATAGACACGGCTCTGATTACCCTTGGACGTCTTAAGTTTGAAGTTGCCCCCTCAGCAGAACTCGATATGCCTATAGCCTCACTCAAGGCGAAGTAAGTGATAAGGGTACCGAATAAGAGCTGAAGGATAAGTAACTGAAGGGATTAAAAAATAGGAGTGGAGTTCAGTGTTGTTAGAGGAGTGGTGGTGATTCTACGGACGGACAAGCGCATGGAATATCATAACTGAGCTCCATGTTGCATACATTATCACTCGTGGCTATAGGGGTTCTTATGACACGAGATTCTGCATGAATTTGCTTCCTTCCAAGTTTCCACCGTTTCAGATTATCATTCAGAAGCGTACTTTGCACTTGAAGCCTGTCTTGCTCCCATTGTATCTGAATATTGGTTATTTTCTACCGTCAAGCCGATAAAAAAAGAGGGTTTGGAGCCGCGGGCCGATCGATATCTAGTGAAACTATCAAGAACCTTCAAGCGGTATGAATAGCGTTTGTGCGACCAGTCCTTATTTCCACAGGATCTGCCTTCACTCAGCGGCCATGTTAGACTTTCTTTCTTCGTCACTTTCTTTGTGCAACAGTCGTCATCTCTCCTACTTTGCATAAGTCACTGCACGTCACGAACGCGTCGCACCGAACACCGGCGCAACTCTTCGCGCCGAATAACCTCAACGTCGATGCCCTTCCCCCCAGATCTTCCAGTCGCCTCGAGCATCTCTCCTGTCCACCTGATTGATCCAGCTACCTCGTACGGAAAAGACCCTGCAACACTTGCTAAGCAAATCCTCATTGTTGCCGCTCGTCACCGTACGGAACCTGCTCTCAACTCACACCTCGCCCCGCTCCTCGCGATCCTCCCAGAGCACATTCTCCCCCGCAACGCAGACCTTTCCACCCTTCGCTGGGACCTTGTCGAGAAGCGTGTGTATGCGCGCCAAGCCTCAGGAGCACCTCGTTTTGTAGCTGGAGCTTTTGCGATGACACAAGACTCAACTCCTCAGTTGAAGCGTCCGAGAACCACTACGATGGCACAAGGAGCAACTACCCCAGGGTCCGGAACGAACAATCTTGCACATGATGACGAGACCAGAACTCCTGGAATCAAATTCAAGAAGTTTGACTGCTACTGGCTTCACCCCAAGTGTCCTGCCGTTCTCCACAACTGCGATACCCTTTGGAAGCATGTACTGGTCGTGCACGGCAGACAGAAAGAGCTTCGTTGTTTCTGGGGATCATGCACCGAAACCGCAGTAATGGACAAAGAAACCTGGGAAGCACATGTTAAATGCCATGTAGAGGATGTTCGACAAGTTCTAGGGAATGGACCTGCGGCCCTCGAATGTAAATCTCCCGTCTTCCTTATATCCACTCCTGAAGCTCTGTTGCGTACAGATCAAGCTAACACCCCACCTCTATAGCCTTCTCCTCCACCGCAGCTACCAGCATCGACCAGGCATACCTCTACAACTACTACGGAGAACAAGTAACCCCCGTTGCCTACCCATCCTCTCCTACACACAAGTTCCGACCTCCCGCCGGATTCACAGCGAACAAGCAATTCAAACTGGCGCACGCGGCCTACATGCCTCCGAAGCAAGTAAAGCCCAAGGCAGGCAATACCAACCTCGAAGCCTGGAACACAGCCTTAAACCGAGCCCGAAGCCTAGGATCCGGAATAGAGGGGAGTTCAGCACCTCCTATTTCTTCCGAGGAACCAGACTGGTGGTCCGACGCCTTACAGAACTGGACCGGGACGGAGCAGGTATTTGAGATTGATGCAAATTGGCCTTGATTTAGGGGATTTTAATTATGATCCCTGGGGGGTGGGGGGGGGGGGGGTTGCGGGTTTTCTGGGGAAGGAATTTGGCGCATTACTACTTTACTTTCTGCACAACGATCTTGTTACAAGGAGGATAGGGAGATGTGTAACTAGGTCGTAGTTTTCGTTTTGCTCTTGGTACTTGGTGTTTTTTTTGTTCGGAGTTAGGGGAAGGCTGGGTAAAAAGTCTTGTTACTTGTTTTTAATTTCCTTTGGGATCCCGGGTATAGCATCTTCTCTTGTTTTTTCTTTTTTTTTTTCTTTTTACACATTACGACAGTCGGGGTTTGTCTGTCTTGTTTGTTTGTTTCTTTCTCTTTTTCCTCTACCAAGATATACTGTTTGTAGAACAGAGTAATTTTAACCCATCAACATAGTTTTTTTACTTAGTGAGGATTATATTATGAACTGTGGATTTTCATTGATACTTCTTTGTGCTACTATCCAGAGTGCTAACAAAGACACGTCATGCATCACATGGTATCATGTCAGAATCTTAAAACCCTCAAAAACACAACCACAGCCCCAAACAACGTCCATACCTATATCCACAAGCTACAACAGACCCAACCCTAAACCCCCAAGTTCCAACTACATAATAACACCCTAATATCTCAAAAACATCTTGCACAAACTAAAACCAACCAACCCCAGTAACCCCAGCAGTGAGCACTCACCCACCATCACCCTACACCTACCTCGGCCCCTAAATCTCAATTCCTGCCGACTCCAAATCTAATACAGTAACTATACTATACTAAACTCAACTCTCCAACCCTCCACAATACCTCAACACTACATCTCCACAACTCGATATTTACTCAAGTCTCAAGCACCCCGCTTCTATTGCTTTCCTAGACGCACTTATGAATAGTATATCTTCAATTCAAGTTCCAGTTTAAGATTAAATAATCATAATCATAAGAATAGACATAAGAATATCCCATATCCTATAAGTTATAAGTTGTATATATTCCGTGCAATATATTTCATCTGCTCCTCTACTCCTCTACTCCTTTCTCTCTCTCTCGAAAGAACAAAAGAAATAAAAGAAATAAAAAAAAAACTACTATGTATCATTGTGAAAGTGCTCACGGTCAGACGTAGGATGAGCTGGCACCTGGGGAGACAAAGAGAGACAGAAAGATGGAGATGAAGAATTTTGTGAGTGACATTGGATAACGAGCAAAGATACCATCGACAGAACAAACATAACGAGGAGATGTACGCTAAGGCAACATTCACCTCCACAAGCAGTCACAGCACAGAGCACGGCTCAACAGGCACTCTTCAACAGTTATATGATAGTATGCTAGTTTGGAAATTGGAAAATTGAAGTGGTGTTCGGGAATATATCGTTGTAGTTCAAAAAAATCTTATGAAAAATTCATTTTTTCGTGATCAAGCTCTTTTTTTTTTACTTTGGTTTTATTTTGGTGGTTGTGGTGGTGGTTGTGGTGGTGGTTGTGGTGGTGGTGGTGGTGGTGGTGGTGGTGGTTGTGGTGGTGGTAGTATTAGTGGTCCTTCATCGTGCATCATCCATCGTTCAATATTCATCAATTATCACTCACCATTCGTGCAGCTCCCAGTCTTCCTTCCTTTTTTTAATAACACATAACCAAATCTCGACATACCATACCATACCATAGAATATACTACGATATACTACACTACGACTGTCGAGAAATAAAAAAAAGAAACAAGAAAGAGAAACAAGAAAGAGAAACAAGAAAGAGAAACAAGAAAGAGAAACAAGAAAGAGAAACAAAAAAGAGAAACAAGAAAGAGAAACAAAAAAGAGAAACAAGAAAGAGAAACAAGAAAGAGAAAAAATAAGAATATCTCTGTATCAGGTGTCTCTTTATCAGGTGTCTCTTTATCAAGTGTCACAATATCAGATATCAGGTATCAAGTAGCGTGCTATATAAATTCCAACAATTAACAGAGCATGAGCATGAGCAGGAGTTTATACATATAAAGTTCCAATAATGAGGGACCAGACCAGACCAGACTAGGGTTGAGTTGGGTTGAGTTGGGTTGAGTTGGGTTGAGTTGGGTTTATTTGGGTTTATTTGGGTTTATTTGGGTTTATTTGGGTTTATCCGGAATGTTATCAAGATTTCATCAGGATTTCATCAGGATTTATAGTAACTATAATGACCAATGCACAATGTTTTCCAGTCTACTGGAGTCCAGTGAACTAGTGTACTAAGGGTACTAGCATTAGGATGACTATTCCTAGATAATTAATTAGATATAAAGCTGTTGTATGGAGGCTGAGACTTAGAGTACTAAAATGGTTATCGATCACTATGTAAGCTATGTTTTTGAACACCGATATTTTGTTGGTAATGTTTAGATAATCGTATTCCGCCAATTCCACTCTTCAATTTTCCCTCGGGATTGTTTGTGTATTTGTATATGACAACAAAAAATCTAGCCTAGGGGGAGGGGGGGGGGGGGGGTATCATCTCCAGCTCGAGCTCCAATATTTAGTTTCTCATCTTTCCCACGGATTCCTAATAACCAACAATCAAGCCATCGCCAAACGCTCTACCCACAATCGCTACAAAAAAATGAAAACAAGCACAAAAAAAGAGATATAACAAAAAGAAATTACATGGTATAGAACAATCTCGCTTTCTCCACAAAACCTTACGATAAATTCGCCCTTAAAACAAAAAAATAAACCCAAAACTCCTTTCTTCCTGTAAAATTCCTGTCGAGGAAACTTTCTGCTTAAACTCCACTTCTCTGTTCTCTTGTTCTCTTCTTCCCCATGATAACTCCTTACTCCAGTTCACTATCACACCCTCGCTTCTCATTTGACTTTAGTGCCTCGGCAACGTCCTATTTCTCTGCGGCGTCTCCGGCAAGCTGCAAGATACAGTACGTCGACTCTCAGTCGCGGCGGCGTTCTATGCCTTCACGACCTTCTTCGCGGTACCAATAGTAGTATTATTAACCTTTGTAGCGAACTTAAGCGAAGTAAGGGATTCGCTCAAGTGAGCCTGCATTGGCGAAACCATGACGAACATAAGGCATTTGCTGTTTCCACCGAGGGAGTATTGAAGGAGGTATGTGAGCTATCAATTTGTTAGCAATCATTCCAGAATTTCTTAAATATTCCATCCATTGGGTCCCATTTCATCACTTTTATTAGAAGAGGGGGTTGGGGTATGTACCTTAGAGTTTCTGTAAGGGATATGAGCACCCTCCTTACCGCTACCTAAAGCGGCAATGACGTCACCCAAGCATGCCAATGATCTGTTAATGCTCTGAGTTTCCTTCAATCTATCACCGGTAGCCTGAGAGTGTGCCAATCTTTCGGAACCAGCCAAATCGACCAAGTTCAAAGTTCCCTCCGAGCGTTGTCCAGTGACAGAGTTGGTACCAATAAGCTTCAAGATAAAGACGGAGTGTGAACGCGAAGAGCGCTCGTTAGCAGCAGTAGCAGCGACTGATCTGGTGTTTTGGGCATGGTTCAAAATATTGTTGACCTGTTGAGGATTCTCCAAAACAACAGTCTCAATACCGGTAATGGTGGTCTTTTGCTCCTTAGGATCGTGACGAATCTCATGCTTCTTCTTGTCCAAATCATCAACACGTCCCAACAAGTCGTTGATGTTCTCATTGTAAACTTCAACAAAGTTTCCTTCCATACGGTAGGTCCAGCCTTTCTCCTTCAAGCTCTGGGCAACGGCGTAGATCTGGTGCACAGCACGAGGGATCATACCATCCTGGGAAGACATAGTGTGGGTCTTTCCAGAACCAGTTTGTCCATAACAGAAGATGCAGACGTTGTAACCATCAAGAGCAGATTGTACAAGTTGCGAAATTTCCTCAAAGACATGTTCGTTCTGAGCGTTGGGTCCAAAGACTTTGTCGAACTGGAAGGGATGAGTTTTGACGGTTTCCTTTCCAAGGGCGCTCTTGTCGGCAGCACCAACAAACTCAATCTCAGTACTCTCGCCGTCGCTGTTGGGGAAACGGATTTCGGCAGCGTGGGCGGCTTCATCTCCAAGGGTTGGTCGGACACGACAGAACACACGGATGTTACCCTTAAGCTCCTGCACCTGGTTGTGGAGCTTACGACGGATGATCTCCTCGTTCCGTAGCTTCTCCTCGGTAATCTTGTTCTTCTCGATCTGCTCTTGTAGCGCTCTCTCAAGGGCGGCGTAGTCGTTGGCCTGGCTTTGGCCTGCATTTTCGAGAGCCTCGATCCGTGCACGAAGGGCACGTGTTGTTGACTCCATACCCAAACTCATAGCATCGGTCTCGGAAATTTTGTCGCGAAGGGTGTTGTTCATAGCACGCTCTCTTTCAAGCTCAGCAATCTTTGCGTCCAGCTCCAATTTCAAGGACCTAGACTCTCGTCCGGTTCCCTCCATCTGCATCTCAATCCTTTGCTTCTCCATAGCCAACTGGTTCTGCATCGATTGTACCTCACGTGTCCGGTTCGCTTTCTCGTCCATCATCTCTAATCGCCATTTCCGTTCTAATGAATCAACCTGTTGCTGGTGCTGTCTCTTCATGGAGTCCGTTTCGTCTCGTAATTTTCGTATGGCGTCCTCTCGTTCGGTACGGCGGTCCCGGCGCTCGTCCTCAAGCGCGCGTTCGAGCTCCGCGGCTCTCTTCCTGTAGGTTTCCAGTTCCATCTGTAGCTGTGCGATCCTAGCTTCCAAGGTCACTCGTTGGGTCTCCCACTGTATCTCTGTGCAACAGGGATAAGGTCAGTGAAGGTGATCAGAGCTTGCGACGGTGGGAGGAGGCGCACCTTTATCCTTAATTTGTGATGATTCCTGGCGGCTCTCCATATACATAGATTTTAGCTCCCTGATTTCGGCTTCATGATGTGCAAGCTTAGAATGAAGGTCGGAGGTGTCTGCAAGGGTCTTAGTGCTGCCGCAGGGTGAAGTGTAGTCTCAGTGGCACCCACCTTTCATTCGCATGCCAAAATTACTGTCTCGAGCCCCTCCCCCCTCCGGGAAAAGATACTCGCCCTCATCCTGCATCCCCTGTGCGCTGGCGGGCCGGGAGTAAGGCGTAGGCGTCATTTGTGGTCTCACGCCCAGCGAGCTATTTGACCTACCGAGAGGTCTCCCGTTGGCGGTGCCCCTGTTCATAGATGGGGTTCTTCCCATAGGTGCCGGGGTAGCGATAGATTTTCCACTGTGTTTCCCGGCCTGGCCGGCCCTTTCGGCAAGACTGGTTCGGTTGTTAAGATCTGTGAGAAGCAAATCTTAGTAAACACGCAGCATATTAACGGAGACTGATGTCTCCGGGTATGAGCAACAGCAGCTGCCCATTCGATGCTCTGCCGGCTCGGGTGTGAGATTACGAACTTGTGTTAGACCTACTCGTACGCAGTGTTCCGGCTGGCTTCGGCGGGGGTGGCATCATGTTGGTACTATTCGGCGGCGGCATCGATTGGAGTGGTCTCCCTGGGGGCGGAATTTTACTGGGGCCATCCCTTGTTGTTGGGCGTGGTAATCCGGATTGCATCATCTGGCGGGAATGAGAACTGAGCGGAGATTGAGGGCGAGCTGATAGCTACTAACCGGCCAGTGGCTGCTGTGGAGACTCGGTGGTTATTCGTTGCTCTTTCTTCTTGCTGCCGGCGTATACAATAAAGTTTCGACGAATATTTGTTTGACGACCGCGTGGATGGTTGGACGAGACTCGAACGCGGTGAAACTTTGGTGCTCGACGCTTGGTGGAGTTGTTGGGGCGAAGTGGAGGCTGCTGTCAGAAGGGTAAACATGAAGAACAAACACCAGTAATCTATCCTGGACCGCTCGTTCGCTCTGATCCCAGACGCCAAGCCACGGTTTCCAGAGCAACAGGACCACGGTCCCACGGCAAAAGGCCTCTTTTCATTTATTTCGAGGGACGGTGCTTTGGGGATATGGGGGAGCGGGGATCTGAGGGGAATTTTTGGGTTGCACAAACACGTATTGATTGAAATAAAGTAAGGGGGTTCAGCAAAAACTTGAAGTTTTCCAACATGAAGTTTCCAACAGCTCGCCTCCTGTTACCTCCCCATCACAACTGGTCACCCACCGAGGTCATCTGCAACCTAAGGTGCGGGGCAAGGAGCTCGCCGGAAGACCGTCGAAGGACCATCGAATGATAGACGAAGCTCGCAGAAACGAGGTTAGTGTAGCTTAGGATCGAGATGGCATCGATGGATTTTCAAAAAAGCACGGGAAAGTGCGATGAGTGGGAAATTCTCATCTGGCCAGCATGGCGCGTAAGAAATGGGAACCGACAGGCTAATTTCGTTAGACGGGATACATCTGGTTATTTGAAGAGCTCTGTCCGCGAGTGGTACGTATTTTTAAACTCACGGTCATGTCCAAGCTCAAAAGCGACCCGGTCATCTTTAGCTTTTCAAGGTGCGACAAGGTCCGACACAAGCTTCTCCTTACAACGGAGCCAATCGGCGGTAGGCGCGGTCAGAGCCGCGTGAGAATCAATGAATCATGGATAATCACCCGGTATCATCGACCCCAGGACCCTTAATTCTTAAATAACTCTCGAACCCTGTGGAGAATACGTCTATGCGTTTGCGTCAAAACTTGGGGATTTGAATCTGATGCTTACCTCCTAGTTATCTGATAGAACATTCTACAGCTTCCATAAGGTGGATACCGATACGATATTACTGCATACCCCTTCCTAAAATCTCTCGGTTATCAAATTAATGCTCCAATCGGCAATCCCAATGCTCCCATCGGATTCCCTCTGGGGTTCTCCAATCCAGTATTTGGAATTACGATTACAGGTAATCTCGGGACTCAGAAACTTAAAAATATTTCTCGGGAACGGCTACATATTTCCGTGTGATGCACTTTATAAACTTACCGGTCAATGTACGGTCCCGGAAAAGCCTGCAAAGCTTACATACCGAGCAACAGACCAATGCGCCCAATAATACACTATACCCTGAGTTACTAGCCTAACTCCTAGTCAACGTCTTATTATGCTGAGAAGCATGAAGCACAAAGCATAAAGAATGATGAAAGCTGAGTGATACAACACTCCGGAAACGGTAATGATTTGCATAACCTACATACCCGTAGATCTGTATTCGGGTATGTACCGTAAGTATATATGGACACCATATATGCAACAAGACATCAGACATCTTACCTACGAGGAATGTATGTAGAGGCCATATGTGAAATATATAATTAGAACCTCAGCTCTTAAACAACATCAGAATATTATTGGACCCTGCAGCTAGCTATGTAGCTACATACAAGCGGCATCGTACAAGCTGTTTTTAGAAATTTTCTCTTACGTATCGTGCGCCGTATGGTACCATAGATCAGCCACAAACCATCAGCGGCCGAGTGATGTAATCAACCTATTCCGCTTAGGTATTAACGAACTCTACTGGTATGTAACAGTCCACTCTACAACTCGTGACTCGTGACTCGTTCGCTTACATACCAGATCCCCCTGAGCCCTGGTCAACGTTGCTTTTTTTCCGATTTCATCGGCTCGGCCGCGGTTTGCTGTGTTTTATCTTGCCTGTCTCACCTGTCTTTCCTCCCCGATAATACATAACCAAAACAAGCAACCAAAACAAGCAAGCGGAGCCCTCCAAAATGTAGAGGAATATGGCAACCCAGTACACCACAAATCCCCCATACAAATCCATATCTCCACATCTCCACAAATACCAGAGACCCACAAAAGAAGACCCACCTAAGCACTATGAACTCCGAACTCCATGCTCCAAACTACGAACCAGAAAATAAGAACTACGAATCAGAACCTTAGAAGTTAGAACCACATATGTACAGGCATGTAAGAACTAAGAACTAAGAACTAAGAACCAAGGACCATCCAGGCTAGCGGTGCGCTATATTCGGCACAACTATCCGCTTCACAATTCATCAATTCATCAATTTATCCAACCCGACACCTCAACGATATTCCCGAACTAACCACTGTACGATGTATGTATGTATTTACAAAGATCTACCGCGATACATTATCCACTATCCACTATCCACTATATACGATATCGGGAGTTCAAATCCGTATGTTAGTATGTAGTAGTATTTCTGGATACAGTTTATACATATACGCTATTATACTGTACTGTATTGTGGTAGTGAGTGGGTTCTCGAGGTTCTTCAGATTCCAGATTCCAGATTCCAAATTCCATCATACATACTCCGTCATACATATACACTCTATTTAATACCTATGAAAAAAAATTAAATCAACATATATTCTCTAGACTCGCTCCATAAACTATCATCCCAGGGATTATGGATTCATCATGGCGGTATATTATAACTTCCTTTCCTCGTTCCTAAATACCCTGGTGGATACATAAAGCACATCTGCACATCCGGTTCCAATGATTACATACGTGCTGACACTAATATACTGCTGTACTGTAGAGGAGAGTCAGGAGACTGTACTCTCTGAACCTCGAACCCTGAACCCTGAACCCTGGATCTGGTTCCTGGTTCTTGGTTCTTGGTTCCTATATATACATACAGACTGTATGTGCTATGGAATGTGCGCGGTGCGTGGTGCGCGATATGCGACGATATGCCATCACTCCGTATCTTCAAGATGAATACAGAATACAGAATACAGAATACAGAATACAGAATACAGAATACAGAATACGTACAGTGACAGTGACAGTGGTAGTGGCAGTGGCAGTGACAGTGGCTGTGTCTGAATCCAAAACTAAAGCCAAAGCCAAAGCCATATACCACAGTACCTCACCCCACACCAAACCACAGAGTCTTCACAACGAGGCTGAAGCTGAGGAATGCTGTGTATGTAGACGCATCATAGACGCATCATAGACGCATCATAAAATCGGGTCAAGTAGAGTCAGGTAGAGTCAGGTACATAACAGGACATACAATAGTGTCTCTGACTGAAAATTGTAAAAGCTTTAGAAGCTCTAGAAATACAGAATATGAAACTGGACCTATGACCTATGGCCTATGACCTTTTGGAGGAAGAGGTTGGGGTTCTGTAAGCTTACAGAATCATAGAATCACAGATAGCTCGTGATTTCTGTACTTATACTTATGCCTTGTTGTGAGCCTTGATATGTGAGCTTCGATTTTGGTAATCTGGAATGTGCAATATGCATCCTCATCCTCATCACCATCACCATCACCATCACCGGGTTGTCGATTGCCCATTGTTCATTGCTAAACATATACTCCAAGATACTCCAAGATATTCATACAATACAGCCAGACAGATGAAAGTACCAAGTCCAAAGTCCAAAGTCCAAAGTCTAAGATTTTAAGGCACCTAGACCCACAGACTTCAGACTCCAGACGAGACACCGATTCCCAAGATTCCAAGATCCCAAGATCCCAAGATTCCAATCCCCAAGCTTCCAAGACACCAGCAAGTCCCAAAGCCAACCCCATCCCCACGAGTCTACATAGGCGCTACCAAAAGCCCCCAAAAAGTCTAGACCCAAACCCCATCAACCGCAAAACCAATTGCAGTAACCCATCAAGTAACCCTAGTACCCCTAGACAACCCCCTTACTATCTTATCAATCCATCAATCAAATCAAATCAATCGTAACCGACCATGGTATGAATCTACTGTAGATCATACATACAGCGGCCAGCCGGCAACACGCGACGCACGCGAGATTACATCAACCGCGAAAAACCCTCGTTATCAACCGTCACCAGCTACAGAAACATTGGACACACGACGTATAATACTACGCCGATTTAACGCGAATTCTTTTTTTTAAAAAAAAAATTATGGCGCACTCGAAACGGAATACTTCGTTGGCTTTCTTTACGTGAGTTGATTGTGTGCTTTGGATTCCTTTGGGTTGCTTTGGATTGCTTTGGATTGCTTTGGGTTGCTTTGGGTTGCTTTGGGTTGCTTTGGGTTGCTTTGGGTTGCTTTGGGTTGCTTTGGATTGCTTTGGATTGCTTTGGATTGCTGTATTCTTCACTACACTCTCTGTCCCCAGTCCACAGTCCACAGTCTTCGTTCCCTAAAAGCTCCTTACTACCCCGTAGCTATTGCACACAGCATCCCGAGAACCATCACTGACCGACATCCAACTTCTAGCTCCTATGAACGCTCCCTTCTCAAATCCGACTACGGTCTCCAACGTACCCGTCTAAGCCGCGACTCCTTCAAATCCTTCGACAGCTGCAACCTCTGTCTCGAGCGATGCCGCGATCCAGTTTCCTGTCCCAACGGAGATCTTTTCTGTAGAGAATGTGCGGTTGAGAACCTGCTTGCGCAGAGGAAGGAGATTAAGAGGATGCAGATAGAGCTGGATAAAAGGATTGCTGAGGAGGAGGAGTTTAGGAGGGAGGAACAGGCGAGGGAAGATCAGGAGCGTGTGAAGAGGTTTGAGGAGGTGTTGAATGGACTGGAGGGAGGGAGGAAGAAGTCGGCTGTGGTTACTGAGGATGTTAAGGAGAATTTAACGGCCCAGGGAAAGAGGAAGTTTGAGCTGGATGAGGAGGAGATTGCTAGGATGGAGGGAGAGGAAAGGAAAAAGGCAAGAGCGGCTTTGGAGGAAGAGAAGGTGAATTACTAAATGCTCTGCACCCCGGGTTTTTCTAGCCAAAGCTCTCAATTGAGAGTAGGCTTGTTCTTTGATTGATTTGAAGCTGACTTTAAACAGAAGAAAGACCCTACTAAAAACCTCCCCTCCTTCTGGGTCCCCTCGTTAACTCCCTCGATAAAAGATACCGACATAATCCGTAAACCACCAAAGCTCAACCCTGTGTGTCCCGCCTCTGGTAAGGACCACATCCACTACTATTCCCTCAAAGGACTGGTATCGGTAAAGTTCAGTGAATCAGAGGAGGAAAAAACAAAACATGGTGATCCCCAAAGGATTTGTCCAAGTTGTAAAAAGGTTCTGAGTAATGCGGTTAAGGCTATGTGTAAGTTCCCTTACAAATCCACTCTTCTGCTTCCTACGTCCTTGTGGTCTGTTTGATGAAGCTTGTTCTTCTGCTTCGACAGCCTATACCTTGTCTTTCGACTCAGCTGTGTTCAAATTCGCTAGCTCTGGCTGTCACTCGCTTGTTTATCGTTTATCACCACCCCCCGCATGTTTAACACTGCCGCTTGCACTTTTCCTCCGCACAGACTTCAGACGTTCCACATGTTTTACATGTCTCACACAATCCCATGCTTCCCTCGCTTTGTTTCGTTCCCGAATCCTAGAACATCCCGCCACCGTCTCCGCCCCCATTTCCTGGTTGCTTCCGTCTTCATCTCGCATTCCCCCCCGGATCCGTCACTCTACGTCACCAGCAATACTTCCCTGCCATGATTCTTCCGCTAATATCACCTTCCAGTGGCGAAACCGTGTGGTCATGTTGTCTGCAAACCTTGTGCCGATAAGTTCATGACAGCTACAAACGATGATCCTCATGATCAAACTGAGAAGCTGGTGCAGTGTTATGTATGTGATGCAGTTTTGACAGATACAAGCACCGGAGACAAAGGAGCGAAAGGATCAAAGAAAGGAAAGAAAGATAAAGAGAAAGGGAAAGGAGAGGTGAAGCCTGGATTGGTACAGATTCAAAGTGATGGCACGGGATTTTCAGCGGGAGGGGGTAATGTTACAACGGAGAAACAGGGGATTGCTTTTCAGTGCTGAGTGTAGGCTCCGCGGACGTTACCGAATAGGCACGAGCAGGTTGCATTACAGTACATACATACATACATCATACAGTCACCATACATATGTTGCAGCATGTCGGAGCATAACCGAGATTCGCTCAAATCTTCGGGCTTTTGAACTGCCTGCCCGATTTTGCACGACGAGACCGAAAGGTCAACAAGGTCCCCTCGGGTCCCTTCAGGTTCGCGCGTAAAAAATTATTTTATCGTATCCCAGCTAGCTCATACGTAGGGCGTCTTCGTCAGTGGCGCTTGTCAGGTAGCCTAATAGCATCCGAAATACCGGGTTAAAGTACGATTGGTTGAATGTTTTTTTTTTCCTCGAGTTTTCACGACGATGCATCATACCATAGAGGATTATGGGTGGGTTTGAGGAGAAATGGGTTTTTTTATGAGCAAAGGTCTACAATGCCCGTCTCTTGGCGCATTGTGTTTCTAAATGCCCGACCGGTTTACAATGCCCGACACCCCTGCACAAAAAAATGGATGACTAAGACCTAGCTGTGGCGTAAAGTGCTCATCGCCAATGTCTCCGTGCGCACGTCTCCCGACCAGCGCGTTTATCTCCATGTCGACAACCACTTTGTCGTCCGCCCCTCTTCCAAAAACAAACCGCGAGGCCGACCAGCAAGAGTACGGCGCATAATGGGGAAGCAGTGTACTCGTCAGGCTAAATTTATGGGCGCGCTGGAAGTGCCCGGTCGGGTGTAGCGCGTGGTGTTCTTGCTTCAGAGGAGAGGGCCACGATGTGCGCATGGTCGAATTTTTGTAGAAAAAATAAAGAAAATAAAATATAAAATAAAAGAAAAATTAAATTCGAAATTGAAAATTCCCCAATTGATCACGTGGTAATTATTAACATCCAGATTTTACATTTAATCGCGTCCTCATTCGCGTGCCCTTACGCGCGTGCTTTCCGTCCGCGCGTACTTCCATGGGGGTTTACGCTGTCCAAAAAAATTTTTTTATTATTATTGAATTCTAAATTTTTCTGCTAATCGCACCGTGAAGTATCGATATTTTCCGTCCCCGTTCGCGTGTGTTATTCATTCGCGCGTGTTCTTCAGCCACAAGTGAGCCTTAGTCATCAATTTTTTGTGCAGGGGTGTCGGGCATTGTAAACCGGTCGGGCATTTAGAAACACAATGCGCCAAGAGACGGGCATTGTAGACCTTTGCTCGTTTTTTTATTTTTTATTTTTATTTGAGTGGAAAATGTTTCAAAAAATTATCGTCGTAAAATAAAAATATCTAATGAAAAGGGACACCGTGTTTTTTTGTTGTCAGATTAGATCAAGTTTATGGATCATCGCATCTTCATCAAGAAACAATCCACATCTAGAGCAGCGCTTCCAGACATACCACGTTTTTTTTTTTGTTCATCCTAAAGCTGCCCGCGACTCAACCACTGCGGAAGGGCTGCGGCCGTTGGCAGCACACACGAAGCGAGAAAAAAAAAAACTCCCCGCCCACGCGTGTAGATTAAACAGAAGCGAAGGTAAGGCCGACTGCGACACAGATGGAATCGTTTCTTGAAAAGGCTCCAAGCTCTTGTTATCATCATTCAAACGACGGTGCGTGGATAGACCACGCCCCGAGGAAAGAAGAGAAGCGGAAGAGAAGTCGAAGAGAAGGAAACGAAACAGAGTGGGGCGGCGTAGGTAGGGTTAGTCTCAGCCAGGCATCATCTTGACCCCTTCTGGATTAGCACGGGACCTGGGCATGGCTTGGGGGAACGGCGGTAGCCTTTTGGAGGGGGGGTCGTGCACGGTCGTTCGTCTCAGATGGCGCTAGGAAGCAATGATTGACTGGGCCTCGTCAGTGTGGGTCTCTGACATAAATAAGTCTCGTCCTCGCCCCTCCAGCAGTGCTGATTCCTTAACCTCTTCGCATCTCCAACAAAAGACCCTTAAACCACCCCGATCCGGCAATCTCATAGTCTTTGTGCTGCCTTAATTGCGCATTAATTTGTCCTAAATCAGCAACAGCGGATTCAATTCTCTGCTCACACACACTCACACTCACACTCACACACCCCTTCCCCTCCATCTACCACCACCCACCCCCCCGTCATTCCCTCCGCTCGCCCCACACCACCACCACCACCACCACCACCACCCTCTAACCTGTTACCCTCCTCACAACCCTCACCCACCACCACCACCACCACCACCACCACCCCCCCCCCCCCCCCCCCCCCGCCAGCCCAAGAATCTCAAACTTGTACGGCGCACGGCGCAACCTTCCACAACCCCTAACCCACCCACCGGACGGACCAACCAGATCAGGTGTGAGCGAACGAGTGTTTAGGTTGAGGTGGCTGCACGAAAAAGGCAAAGAAAGCAAACAATATTTAAGATGGCTTCTGAATACTACCACCACCACATTTATAATACTGCATCTTCCACCACTACGCACTACGACCCGGTTCACGCTTCTGCTGAGGAGCAACAGCATCAGCATCAGTACTCGCCATATTCGCAATCACCCCTCCAACATCATCAGGCCCTCCATCATTACCCGTCCCACAGTCCCTCCCACTCCCTCTCCTACTCTCACACCCCCGACCTTTCTCAGCCGCCACAGCCCTCCCAGCCCCCGCTATCCCAGAACAACCACGATTTTAATGCCCATCTGCCCCCCCAGTCGCTTGGACATTCACACTATCATCTCAACAACAGCACTATGACAGCCGAGCCCTCCCCACAGCATCATCAATCCTCATCTGGCCTATCATCGCCGCCGCCGCCACAGTCTCCTCCACCGAAACCTAAGGTTACCCGACGCAGAAGAGGAGCTGCCAAGGCTGAACCAGTTGAGGAACCTAGGGAACCCCAGCAGCCCGACAGTAGCAGCGCGTCACCGCAGCAACAGGCGTCATCGACTGGTAGCTCTTCCGATAAAGCTCCGCGCCAGGTCAACATCAAGACGAAATTTCCTGTCGCAAGAATTAAGCGAATTATGCAAGCCGATGAAGATGTCGGTAAAGTTGCTCAGGTCAGTTTCACTTCTTTCTATTTACTACATTCCCGTCATACCATTCCTTTCCATCAACGATATTTACCCGCCGTCGTTTGTTTGTTACCTTGCCGAACTTGTATCTTACCGCCTGTCATGCATTTTCACATGCTAATGAAACAAACATAGGTCACCCCCGTTGTTGTCTCCAAGGCACTCGAGTTGTTCATGATTCAACTTTGCGATAAAGCTTCCGAGCAAGCACGTCAACGACACAGCAAGCGCATCACTGCTGGTCACCTAAAACAAGCCATCCTACATGAAGAACAATTTGATTTCCTTGCCGATATTATTGAAAAAGTTCCCGACATTCCTCTGCCTAGCGAGAACTCCAACCTCAACGGAGAGGGTTCGGAAGACGGAACACCTGCCAAAAAACCCCGAAAACCAAGAGCCCGAAAGGCTTCTGTTAAAGACGAGGAAGCTCATTAAAAAAACCGGTTTCACGATACTTCGACAAATATTTGAGGTCATTTTACGGCGCTGGCGAATAATGTTTTTTTATCTCCTACTACACCCGGCCTTCATAACTTAGGCAACAGCGTGGTCTGATACAAAAGTTTGATAAAGCTGACGAAGTCTGAAACGAAGCATCTTGTATGATTTTTATACGGCCTTAAATACCTCGTTTGTAACTTGATTTTTTTTTTTCTTTCTTTTTTACTTTACTATTTTCTTTTCTTCTCATCGGATAGGGGGAGTCATATAACGGCTGGCTTTGGCTTTGGGTATTTCTTGCTTTCTTTGCAGCTTTGGGAATCAATGTGTATCATAGGGAGTTTGAGTTTGAGTTTGAGTTTTCATATGCCTTTTTTTTTTCTTTATTTCTTTTTTCCTTTTTGTCTTGAATGGGTCACGGGTTATTGAACGGGCCGGGTTACCGGTATGAAATACAATCAACCAACGAAGCGAAACCGGATTTAGTATCTCGGAATTATTATACTAGTACGACCGCGAACGAAGAAGAAGCGATGACGCAAAGCGCGAATAGCGAAGCTTGCAAAGCTTTGGAAGCCTGCCGAAACTTGCGAAGTTTGAAGCATAAAATATTGGCTTCATAATGTCCTCTATATCCCTCACTTCTCGCTTTTCACTTTTCACTCTTCCTGTGATTTCTGTCTTTTTTTTTTCATCGAGCGGAAGGCGTTTTTTCTGTTTTTACTTTTCCCCATTGGATCTGGATTTGTTTGCATAGATCATACCCTCGGTTGGATTGGTGGCATGGTTTTTTTGGTTTTTTGTTTTTTGTAGGGTGCGTTAAAAAGAGCTTATCTTGATTAATACCTTACTCATAGAGTATGGTAAAACGCTTCTTCTTTTTTTTTTTTTTTTTTGTTGCGTATAAAAAAAAACTGCGAAAAGATTGGTGGGTTCACTAACGAACTTGTAAGATCGATTGAAAACGACTGTCCTTGCTCTGGTTAATGGAGTTACATAGACAGTGGTCGGTTGACGATGGAGGATGGAGGGTTGGACTTCTTGGAATCATACATACATCCATCCATACATCCATACATCCATCCATTTAATACCCATCCATATAACTGAGTATGGGGAACCTTGAGCACTGACATTAGATTAGGTACCTGGTATAGATAGCGAGTAGACAGACTCTTCGGTATTGCTCTGTGAAAAAGGAAGAAGGAAATGTTTCGCTTTTCACTTGGGCTTCCGTCCGGTTTCTTGTGGCTTGGTTGATTCATGGGTTGTGAACTTGGGAATTGAAGGATGTTGTTCGATTTCATAATATGCATGCTTGTATACTTGAGGGTTTGTACGAGCTTCTTAGGATTTAGACTTTAGACTTTAGACTTCTTTAGACTTTAGACTTCAACAGGCCCTGGACTTTAATCAAGAGGTGTGTGTGTGTGTTGGGGGGGGGGGGGGGGTGACGCTGCTCATGTCCTTCTCGTGTCAAGCAAGATCCCCCCCCAAAGATCTAGCTGACATAGCTTACACTGGAACTAGCTTATATAACCCAAGACCTCAACCCTGATTTAACATTCCAGACACGATACCATCAACCAGGCAAAACTGGAATTATTTACTGAAAGCTAGATTGACGCCATGAAGTACATGTAATAAATTATCTAGAATGGATTTTAGGGTGGGGTTAGGCTACATTTTTTTTGAAAAAAAAAAAAAAATATAGAGAGAGAGAGATGTAGATATGTTATGTACTTTATTCTTGATGATGTATATGCCTACACTACACTGCTTTGAATTGAGTTGATATGAAAACATGGAAAAATCATCAATCATCAATCATCAATCATCTATCTATTATCTCAAAAAATCTCTATATGCAGCTGCAGCAGCAGCTACCTCACCGTTTAAATTCGGAATAATGGAATAATGAAAAAAAAATTTTTTTTTCTTTATAAACTAAAACACAGCCTACAGGTACCCATATATATATGATATCTGAAATTCTTGTTCTTACTGGGCACGAGTAGCTGCTGTATGGTATGTTGTCATAATCCCTTTGATGCCCGTTGTTGGTTGTCCGTGGTTGCGATTAACGATTAACGACTACCGATGCGGTAGAAACCGGAACTTACATACTGGAGAACTTCCCGTAAGTCTATAGACACGCTATAGCAACAATTTTTCTATTCCATTTTACAGCAGATTGATGCCGTAAATTGTTACGATTTCGCTTATCACGATTGAGCGCGTCTCTGACCCCAGTGCCTTTGTAATTTCAGAGTTACAACTCTTGACTGATTGGATGGCATTGTGTTTTGTTGGAAAATGTAATAGAAAAAGCGTTGCTATAGTCTTACGGGAAGTTCTCCACTGTATGTAGAGTTCCATAGAGTTTCATAGAGTTTCCTAAGAGCCTCACCTGCACGACGGTACATATGGTGCACACTAGCATGGTTATGGGCGTATGTATGTATGAGGTGGAATCCTTGCTCCCCTGCTTCCCTGCTTAGGCTAATGATGTCAGAATATGTACCAAATGCTAAACCCGATCCTCATCATCCCACCCACATCCCACCCACATCCTACGTACATCCCACTTTACAATCCACATCCCATCTCTCATCTCTCATCAACGAACGTATCTACAATCTGAATCACTACCACAGCAATAGTAACAGCAACCCCACCCGCCAACCCACCCCGCCCGCCCCACCCCACCCCACCCCACCATGGTCCTCGATAGCATCCCCGACATTCCCCCCGATGGCACCCCCGCCATATCCGACAGCGAAAGAACCTACCCTCCACCCCCTCCAATCCCCAGCTTCATCCTAACCTCCGGGTCTTTCAACGAAACCAACCGTTCCCGTTTCATCAACCTCACACTCGCGATGGCCTCTCGAGACTTCAACTTCCATCCCACGCCACTAGAATACGAAGGGTTAACCTACTACCAATCCCTCTTTTATTCAGCCGAGGCATTAGGAGCAATGTCCGGAACTATCGGCGGTGGTTTAATTGGTTGTGTTATAGCATATCGACAAAGGAACCCGGGGTTTTTGTTTAAACGCCTCCCTATTAATCCGCAGTATAAACTCTGGGGATCGAAATTGGTTAATGTGATGTTTATTACGGCGGTTGGTAGGGTGTGGGGTATGACTAGTTATGGGGTTAAGGCTTGGAATGAAATCGGGAGGAAACAAAAGGAGGATCCGAATATGCAGAGATATCTGAGGATGAAGAATAATTGGCTTGAGAAACGGAAAAAGGAAGCGGAGAATGGCGTTCCCGTTAAGTCGACCATTAATTGGGAGGAGGTTAAGAGAATGGCGGAAACTCCTGCTGAGGTACAGACCGCGGAAAGAGAGAGGTTGCACGGCGCTTATCCTTATGGAAATCAGCAACAGGATGAACAGGGTCTTGGTGGCCCGTTCTTTGAAGAGAAGAAATGGGATGGTGGAGACGAGGACCATCAGCAGCCGCAGCTTACTAGAGCACAGAAATGGGAACAGGCTGCAAGAAACCGTGAACAGAGAGCCAAGGAAGAAGCCGCAAGAGCTTTCTCTAAGGTTTCTGGAAAAGATGAAGATGAAGACCCATTCTTTGGAGGTTCTAGCTCTGGTTCTGGAGCCGGAGAGAATGAACCTATCAAGACAGAGGAAATTAAAACTGGTTGGAGAAACTCTCAGTCTGTTAGGGGAGCATCTGCTTGGGATAGATTAAGGAAGGGAAATCGTCAGGATACGGATATCGAAACTAAGGGTGATAGCTTCACCTTCTCGGGAAGTGATAGGGAAAGACAGTTGGCGAAGGAAGAGGCGCAGAGAGAGTTTGATTTGCAGGTTGAGAGGGAGAGACAGGGAGAGGGACAGGATGGGTTTGTGGAGGGGGGAAGGAGACGTTAAATGGAGGTGTTGGGTTGAGGATGCTAAGGCGGAAGGGGGCGGAGGGGGGCGGAGGGGGGAGGGGGGGGGGAGGGGGGGGGGGGGGGGGGGGGGGGTGGGATATTAAGTCGAAGACATTAAGTCGAAGACATTAGCCCAGGAAGTTAGCCCAGAGCTAAATCAGAAATCTTCCAACCTCAAGAGAAAGAAGATGAAGATGAAATGTTATATACCACACACAATACCAATACCAATACCACTCTTATTATATCATTACATATCATCATCATCACCATCATCACTATCATCACCATCATCACCATCATCACTCCCATCACTCCCATCACTATCATCACTATCATCACTATCATCACTATACTTAAATCGTATATATCTTCTCAGTACGCTTTATAGACTTGGAGATTACAGAACTTAAGAAACTTAACAACTACCAGGTTTTAAGTTCCAAGTTCCAAGTTCCAGGTTTTAAGTTCCAGGTTCCAAGTTCCAGGTTCCAGGTTTTAAGTTTTAAGTTTGAATTATCGTAAGCTTATCCATGAATCCACAGCTCTAAAAAAAATATATTATGTACGGGGGTTACGGGGGTTATGGGGGGTGGGTGAGTTATGATGTTATGAGTGGGTTATGAGGTTATGATGTTATGATGTTATGATGTTATGATGTTATGAAAAATATCATCTCCAAGACTCCAGTTTACTGGTATGTATATGTAACTCTATTCTAAATGTGTTGTTATGCTAGGTAGGTAGGTAGGTAGGTAGGTAGGTAGGTAGGTAGGTATCTAGATTGTTGTTGTCTGAGTTTGGTTTGTTTGGTTTATTGTATCTTGTTGATACTGTAAGCTTAATCTACCTTGCTATATCACTATGTCTTGATATATCACTATGCCTTGATGTATCACTATGCCTTGATGTATCACTATGCCTTGATGTATCACTATGTACCTCGCTTCAGGTGTATATGCCCCTACGCCTTGTCTACGCCTTGTCTACGCCTTGTCTACGCCTTGCCTACGCTTTGTCTACGCCTTGCCTACGCCTTGTCTACGCCTTGTCTACGTCTTGCCTACGCCTTGTCTACGTATCCTTAACCCTCGCACCATCCGCCAACAACCCCTCCTTCAACCTCATACCAGGAGTCTGATAATACTCCGGGGTCCCAGCACCTTTTTCCTCCTCTGGCCAACCCTCTCTTCTCCTCAACTCCAGTACCATCTCCCTAACCCTTCTCGTAGCCTCAATCCTCAACCTCTTTGCCTCCTCCCCATCTCTCAATTCCCAATCCTCCAACTCGCGCAGCCCCGTCTTTCCCCGCCTCTCTACAAGCTCCTTCCATCTCCCCCTTAAATCCTCCCACCCCTCATATTTCGGCTCCCCAATAACAATCCTCACGCTCTTCCCAGCCCTGGGTATCCACCTCGGCCAATTTCTATCCTCATGCATAACCTCCTCCAAGCCCTGTAACCAAATCGCCACTATCACAGGGTGTTGTTCCGCCTCTAGAATCCCGCGTGCTACCCCCCATTTAAAATACCGCATTTGATGCACCGGATGCTGCTGGATACGGCCTTCGGGGAAGATATGCACCCATTCACCTTTGTCTAGGAGACGCGGGAAAAGGTGCAGGGTGGGCTGCCATAAACCTCCTAGCGACGGAGACCGGTGGAGTCGGTAGGTTGGTAGAACGTGCCCGGAGGAAAAGAAGAGGGATTTTAGGGGCGTGGTGAAACAGATGTCGGCGGAACCGAGGCTCCAGCGGTTGGGGAGGAGGTGCCGGAGGGGGAGGATCCCGAAGAGGAGGGGGTCGTCTATGCTGCGTGGTGTTAGCTGGGAATCAGTGGAGGAGGGAGAGGGGTGGTGGGAAAAGATTGGGGGGGGGGGGGGGGGGAGAGAGAGAGAGAGAGTGATGTTGAGATGGGAAAATAAGCTGTGGAGAATTGGAGGGTTGGAGATAACGAGTGATACAGGAAGCAGCGGAAGCTTCAAACACCTCACATCCCGCATGAGATCGCCACCGAGCTCACGGGAGAGCATTAGGCAGCGTCAGTGATTTCCAGAAGACTCAAAGCAGACCTCAAGCAGACTTCAGCAAGCTCCAACCGAGCTCCAAAAGCTCTCCCGGAGCTTCTGATAACGCCTTGAAAGCTATCTTTAAGCTTCTGACAGCTGCAGGTGGGGTAGATAAGCTTCTTGGCGAATCGTAGGCAGCTGCAAGATTGTCTGATCACTGCACATGGCACATGCGGCATGTGGTAGGTATGCTTGTTCTCCGCGTTTCCCGCGACCTTCGAAACCTCACCCCGCCTCGCCCCGCCCCGGAAACAATATATGTAGATGTTGTAGAAGAAACCCCAGTAGAAATAGACGAGAGGGTCATAAACGCAAGGCTGAAACTTGAAAAAAATTGGAAAAGAAGTGAGAGGGTACTAACACGCTCTTGTGATTGGAAACTGTAGAAAGAAACACCCAGGATCAATCAATCGTTAGGTCCCTTCACTTTACTTATCATCTCTCACCCCCCCTCACCCCCCCCCCCCCCCAAAAGTCGCTGTCCGAAGGTGTTGGTGGTGGCGGTACCTGTTATTAATCCCCTAGGAGTCCTTCCGTTTTTTCTATCCTCGCGTCGTTCATCAAGTAGCTTCGTAAAAGGATCTAGTCCGATGACTGTTGTGTTGTTGAAACCGAATAAGAAGAGACGTGATGCTGCCGTGACCGTGATGATGGTTATGTTGGATAATAGTTGCGATAGAGAAGTTGGAGGATCCATTGCTGTGACGGAAAAGTTGATCGGTAGTGATGATGTATCGATGGGAAGCTGTGGTATGATCTCGGTGAAGCTATGGTTGTGTGTGTTTGATGTGTAATTCGTTGAGATTCACCGGACTTTTTTTGTCGGAGCTTTTTTTCTCGATTCGTTGGGATGATTGTTGTTGTTGTTGTTGTTGTTGTTGTTGTTGTTGTTGTTGTTGTGTTCACCGTGTTCACCGTGTTTGCTACTGCTGCTGCTGCTGCTTCAATCCGATAAAAAATCGATGTTTTTGTGTTTTGATTGTGATGCTTCAATTTGTGTTGCGGTTGCGGCCTCCTGCGAGGTTTCTGGTCGCCTACACCGGAATTGGCCTCTACTACTCTCTCCTATGTATGTAATCGCCGACCACCTTGCTTGTTCTGCACACGTCACGTCATCGATTTTGTCCAGCTTCACAGGACATCATCCGGGTAATCTATTTTGACGACCAGAACCTCTCTTAATCTCAATCGGGCAGTCCACGTTTTCGTTGGGCGTTCGTTCGTTCGAGCCACTCGCAACGAAGTAAAGTGCAGCGTTACTGTGTGTATGTATGTAGCATAGCGTAACAGTAAATTTGGCATGTGATGCTGATTGATAATTCTGGGCTGATGTACCCAACCCATAACGCGGGCAGGGGTGCTGCGTACAGAACAGACCAGACAGACAACTTTTGACGGACGAGGGAGGGACTGGACTGCTTGACTGACTAGAGAGAGCTACTACTACTACTACTGCTACTACTACTACTACAGTCCTTAGCAGTCTAGCAAGCAACTGTGTTCCCAACGTCGAACGAACTCAAACCCCGTCGTCACCGTCGGAAGTAACATACCATACCATACTAACAAACAGCATATGGAGAAGTTCTCAAGTTTTCGGGATCGCGGTAAGTGAGACCTTCTTACACCAGTAGGACAACCATGGAGGAACGGAGGAGCTATGGTGGTCTTTGAGAACAGCCTGCTAATGACTCTCTCTATACAGGCACCCAGATCGCCCCATTCCTCCCCATTCACGGCCCAAGAACAAACTGGGAAAAGACTTATGGATTCATCATATTCCTCCTCCGACTCCCCTTCTTTATCTCAGTAGTAGGGTCGTACTTGTTCGTGATCCACTGGCTACCTGTTGGATCCCTAGTACGAAAGGCTTGGTTATGGAGTATTCTCGGGGTGTGTGGAGTATGGTGGGTGGATTTACAAGTTGAGGGAGTTCGACGAGGGTGAGTCGCTTGATGCTACTTTGTCCCACCCATCCTCACATCTTCTAACAAACAGCGACAGAACTCTCGCGCGACAAGCCAAAGCAAAGCTTCCAGGTCCCGGTAGCATCATTGTATCCTCCTACACCTCTCCTCTCGACGCGATTTACCTCGCCGCAATCTTCGACCCAATCTTCACCACGAGCTATCCCACCACCAAACTCGTCGAGCACGTTTCCTTACCCGTATTTCTATGGCGTTACTTTACACCCCCGTGTTTGAGGCCCGCTGAACCATCCGACCTAATCTCAATCCCGGACCTGCTCAAGAAAAAGCCAAATAGAACGATTTTGTTATTTCCGGAAGCTACGCCAACAAACGGAAGGGGAATTCTCCGGTTTACTCCAGCGCTGTCAACGGCTCCTCCGAAAACTAAAATCTTCCCCATCTCGCTTAAATATAGTCCGGCGGATATTACAACTCCGGTTCCGAATGCATACATGAAGTTTTTGTGGAGTTTGCTTTCGAGACCTACTCATTGCATCAGGGTGAGAATTGCTGAGACTATGTTTAATAACGAAAATATCGCGAGAACAAAGTCTGTGGAATATGATTCCAGCAGCGATACAATGGTTGAAGAGCAGGGAGGAATCTGTGAGCGTGGCTCGGAAGCTCTCGCCAGGATTGGTAGAATCAAGAGACTCAACTTGGGGGTACAGGAAAAAATTGGTTTTGTGCAAGCATGGCAAAGAAGAAACCGGGTTATGGGATGATGAGCTTTGGTTTTCGTTAGGTTGATATGCTTTTGTTTTTTTTTTTTCTTCTCGATGATGCAACGATTAAGTATTTTGTAGGTTAAAGAAAGAGGGAAGAATACCCGCAGGTAAGAAAAAGGCGAGGTATATAGTTGGATACTTCTTGTAATTGGAACAACATACCGATGGAATGTATTTAGAAGGATTTTACCTGCTCTGTGGCCGTAAAATAGGCCGTATAGGCGCACCGTAAAGGATACGTTGTGGCAGAGCAGCAGATATCTTAATCATATTGAATTTTTTTTTTTTTTTTTTTTTTGGGTACATATCGTAGTTTCGTAGTTTCGTAGTTATTACCATTATGTAAGCGTTTGGGCTCGGAAGGGATATGCATGTGACATGTGTAGTTGATCCTTCCCGAAGACCGAAGACCAATGGCCGAAGACCGAAGACCGAAGTACGGGTTTCTTGTCATACATACATACATACATACATACATACGGCCCGGAAGGTTACTTTGGCCACGGTTCCCGTGATTCATTAAAGGGCTCCCGTGGTTCATGAAATATCATTCGAAATATCCGCTTTTGGACCGATTCGTTCTTGATCTTGATCTTCAGCTGGTCGGGGGCCCAACCTAAAGCACGCTATGGTCGTTGTTCGAACTTTGCTGTTCTCGGCATGGAGCTTTGTGTCGGGTCGCAGGAGAAGGAGAAGGAGAAGGAGAAGGAGAAGGAGGTTTAGGCCAGATTGCAGGGTGGACTTACATATGTATGTACTTTGAAGCTGCTAATGCCAATGCCAATGCCAATGGAGCTTGTGAGGGATGGATGGTATGTGTGTGTTTGAAGGAGTGGATGATTCAATCATAGGAGAGGTTTGTACAGAGAAAGGTATTGGGAAGAGAGAAGCACAATGCAGGATGAAGAGAGATGGAACAACACAACAACAACAACAACAGGGCGTAAGATGCATAGATATTAGATATAAAACAATGGTTGCAAATCCTGGTAATTGTTGTAAATCACAGACAGTTACTGCAAATAACACACAGTTACTGCAAATCTCACCCCCCCCCCCACCCCCACAACAACCCCACACCTCGCCAAGAACACCCTTTCGTGTCACCCCGATTAGATGAAATAGATAAAATAGATGAAATAGATAAAATAGATAAAATCCGATAAGATCAACCTCAAAATAACCTCAATATACACCATACATAGCTCCAAAATAACCCTCCCAACGCTGATCTGCCCCTCACCTGGCCCACCTGTTTCACAGTTCCACAGTTCCACAGCTCCACAGTTCACAGTTCACAGTCCACTGTCCACTGTCCACTGCTGCCCCTCCTCCCCTCCTCTCGCTCAGCTCCCTGCCAGGATTAGCGGGCAGAAGTTAGAACACCTGGCATAGGCTGTCTGCCGTATGTAGCTGCCTTGTTTCCCCTCTACGTCTCAATCCAGTCAAGCGTCTCTCAGCCTCCCCCTCCTCGTGCTTAGAATCCATTCCCCTCACCCACAGTGCCAGCAGGCAGCCCCCCCATTGTTCTCCGCCCCCTACTTTAGCTCGTCCTTAAGACCTCCCAGCCAAACCAATACTTATTCCACCCCAACACCAACCCAACTCACAACAACAGCATTCATATCCACGCACCTCTCTCGTTCTTCCATAATCCTTTTTATCACAACCCAAACACACAGAAAAGATGGTGAGGAGTTCCTTCTTGCGATTGTTCCGTGCTATTCCATCTTCCTCTCGTCGTTCTGTTGCTACGAAAAGCAATTCGACGCGACTAAAGCTGCTGCTGCTGCTATCCTCACCACCAATCAAACAACCTCCACCGCAACGACTTTTCCATCGAGCTTTCATCGCTAATATCATACAGGCCGATTCCCTTACCGAAGAGCAGGTTTCTGAGTTCAAGGAGGCTTTCTCCCTCTTTGTAAGTTGTTATCTACCCCTCTCTGTATACTCCAGTAACTGACGCTTTTATAGGACAAGGATGGCGATGGTACGTGACACGGACGGTTGACTACACAAACGAACACCGCAGCTGATACCCATCCAGGACAGATCACTACCAAGGAGCTTGGTACCGTTATGCGCAGTTTGGGACAGAACCCTTCCGAGTCCGAGCTTCAGGACATGATCAACGAGGTCGATGCCGACAACAACGGAACCATTGACTTCCCCGAGTTCCTTACCATGATGGCCCGCAAGATGAAGGACACCGACAGTGAGGAGGAGATCCGGGGTGAGCTACCTTGATGCTATTGATAGCTTGGTTGCCATGAATTAACGATGGAATAACAGAGGCATTCAAGGTCTTTGACCGTGACAACAACGGATTTATCTCCGCCGCCGAGCTCAGACATGTCATGACCTCCATCGGAGAGAAGTTGACCGATGATGAGGTCGATGAGATGATCCGCGAGGCTGACCAGGACGGTGATGGACGTATCGACTGTGAGTATTTCCATGCTACTACCCCGCCATTTGTGTAACCATGAGCTAACCCTTCACCCAAAGACAACGAGTTCGTCCAGCTCATGATGCAGAAGTAAACGGTTCCATTAAGGGACTAGGGCGGCCGTGGAGATCATACCCCGGTGGTAATTGTGGCTTTGGGAGTTCTTTTTTCATGCGGGATTGAGCGTGGCGATGGCAGAGTTTTAGGGTCTTGTCTTTTTTTTCGTTTTGTTTTTCGATCGATCAAATGGAATGAGATCAACAACACCTTCCCCCCCCCCCCCCCCCCCCCCCCTCACCTCATCCCCAACAAATACCCACGCGTATAATGATTGCTGTAATGGTTTTTTTGTAGTTATGGGCTTTTAAATTTTTTCTTGTACTTGGGAACGGTGGATCATGGAGCACAAGGAACGAAACGTATTGTGTGCAACGAAGAGCTGATGCGGTGAAACTGGCGAGTATGCTATACTTAATAGTGGTGCATGGGTGATGTGTTTTGAGTTTATGTCGAAATGATATTGGCGTTTTTTAATTTACTTGAAAGCTCGGACCATCGAGGATCTGTGAAGCTTCCACGTGTGAAGATTGATGATATTTTTAACTCTGGGTCAAAATATTAGAGCATGGAAAGCTCGATTTAAATGCCGAAGTGGACTGGAATAGAAAGCTTGAATTTTGAAATTTGGACTTGTTTCTTTTTTTTATAGGATTAATATGGTATGGTTGGATACTCGTGCCTAAAGGTGGTGGCGCTAGCCACCACCTTTAGGCACGAGTAGATCAAGCGATTGCAAATAGACATTCTCAACGCCTGATATTTTTCACAATGTCACCTTCCGGTAACCAACCAGGTTTAGTTTCGCTTAAGACATAACCTAAGACTTGAGCCTTGAGCCCTGCTAACCTTTTGGAACTTTGGAACTTTAACTTCACTCATTCTTCGATTCTTTGATTCTTGGATTCCTATTCTGCAACACCCACCCACCCTCGCTCCCACCCCCCTCCCTCCCTCCCTCCCAGAGAAAAGGAAAATAAACCATCACAACGGAATTGGAAAACTCATATTCATTTATATATACTACTACACACTGCATTTCACTGCACTGGGGTATTTTGTGCGCTCTTGGAGATATTGGAGATATTGGAGATATTGGAGATATTGGAGATAGTTGGGCTTGCATTGCATTGCATTGCAGTGGATTGCGTAGCTTTACTTTACTTTCTTTAACATAAACATAAACATATCGCCGCCGCGTCTTCACCGAGTTTCACCGAGTTTGCATTCTGCTGCGAAACATCGCAACACTGCAATACCGCAACACCGCGACACCGCACGGAATCCCCGCACCACGCACCTTCAGTACTCCTGCTCTCCTGCTCTTCTGCTCTCCTGCTCTTCTGCTTTTCCGCCCGGCTCTCTCGCCCGCCCGGCCCCAAGTATTCGCTACAGCCTGCATCCCGAAGCCAAAAGCTCGTTGTCCACGGTTCACGATCTGCAGTTCTCAGTTCGCAGTCCACAGTCCACGGTCCACGGTCCACAGTCCACAGTCTCCAGTTCTGAGTTCTCCTCCACCACCGCACCGCCGCACCACCGCACCACCGCACCGTCGCACCGTCGCACCACCGCACCACCGTCTCTCACCCCTCCATATCCCATCCATATCGCACAATGTACACCCAAAAACACCATCAAAAAACGTACGGCAGCAAGCCAACCAAGACATACAACAACCCATTCGCCGGCCGAGAAGCGTGGAACGCAGTATTGGAGGATAACAAAACCGCGACTACAGCTTCTGTTTCGCGTTCTAGGTGTGATGAGACAGATGCTGTGGTTGGTAGGTTGGGGGATTTATCGATTGCTGAGGATTCGGTTGTGAGGAAACCTTCGGCCGCCGCTGGAAAAGGTGTTCATACGGTCTTTTTGGAGGATGGGAGGGTTTCTGTTGCCGCTGGTGTTGTCGCTGCTGCTGCTGCTGCTAATGGCGCCCCCGCCGTGGCTTCCGTTGCTGGAAATGCAGATAGTGAAGATGGTATAGATACTGATACAGATACCGACGGCTCAGATACAGATGCAGATACAGATACAGATCCTCATGAATCCTCGGATAAGGAAAATCATGGCGCCACTTCTGGGGACGACTACATACCCGTGGAAGAAAAACCCCGCAATATCCTCGCTGAACAAATAAAGGAATCACCACCACGTAGACGCGGGCTTAAGAAGCGAGTTTCTAGTGCTAGTGATGCTATTTCTTCGCCGTTGAAGAATTCTACATTCTTGGATCATGATACGGGGGATTCGGGGATATTAGTTTGGGAAGACGTGGCTGTGGAAACGCAGAGGAAATCTAGGAGGGGTTCTAGAGCTTCTAGAGCTTCGGTTTCTTCGAAACGGAATTCGAGAGAGAAGGTTATTCCTGAGACACCGGGGGTTGGCGTGGTTAGTAGAAGGTCGTCGGCGCTTCCGGAAGTGGTACAGGAAACTCCTCAACAGAAAAATAGGTTTGCTACATGGGATTCTTCGGAGGTTTCGAAGCTTTCTGGTGTTGGGTCGATTGTTTTAACCCCTCCGGCTTCGAAACAAATTACCCCGGATGTGGAGTCGGATTCAGAGCTTTCGGAATTGGAAAATATTTCAGGTATCAATACACCTGCGTCTAGTGATTTATCCCCCACTGAGACGCTGTTGTCGTTATGTACCGAAAAGAGGATACTTGATTTTACTCAACATATTGATTCTTTACTAAGCAAGGGATCGATACGAAAATTAGGAGAGGCTTCTTACTCTGAGGTGTTTTTATCATCTTCCGGAAATGATTCCACTGTTTTAAAGATAATTCCTTTCAACAAATCTCCCGACCAAGTGGACCAATGTGCTCCTAGTGCCATCGTACAGGAGCTTCGTATCACCCTAGCCATGGCTCCTATCAAGGGATATATCGTCTTTCATTCCTGTCATGTTGTCCGTGGTTCATTTCCTGCGTCGCTTTTACAGTTCTGGGATGAATATGATGAGAATCATGGCTCTGAAAATGAGCGCCCGGATTTTTATGAAGATGATCAATTATTTGCTATTATTGGCCTGGAAAATGGTGGGAGGGATTTGGAACATACTGAGCTGAGGAACTGGGAGGAGGCGGAGGATGTTTTCTGGCAGGTTGCGAAGGCTCTAGCAAGAGGAGAAAAGGAGAGGGAGTTTGAACATAGAGATTTACATTGGGGAAATGTTGTCATTAAAAGAAAAATGGAGGAGGAGGTAGCACCGGAGGAAAAACCGGAGGAGTTGACATTACAAGGACTTACGATAGAAGAAGCTGGAATTCACAGGGAAAAACCTAGTAATTTCGAGGTGGCTCTGATTGATTATACTTTGAGTAGAGCATGGTGTGGAGATCTTCCCGGAGGCCAGGAATATGAGTTTATGCAACTCGACGACCCGGCTCTTTTTACAGGAAAGGGTAAGTTTTTCAATCTTCAATCTTCAATCTTCAATCCCTTCCCCCCCCTCCCCGGGAACCATTGAGAAGTAAAGACCATCTTACTAACCAATAACCATCACACAGGTGACTATCAATTCGACATCTACCGCTTCATGCAGCAGCACATTTCCGACGCCGACATCCCCCCCGAAGAACAATTCATCAACTGGAACATCTACGCCCCTAAAACAAATATCTTCTGGCTACATTATATTTTAAACATCCTACTTACGAAAATGGGACTATCTCGTCCCGCTGCAAGAGGAAGATATGCGGCGTCGGAACAGGAACAAGAGGCTTATAAGAGATTGGAAATCATCGGGAAGGGAATCGATCCGAGAAAGAAAAGGTTTGCTGGGAAGGGAAATTTTGGTGGGTTGAGGATTGAGACTGCTGGGGAGTTGGTGCAGTGGGCTGTGGAGGAGGAGTTGATTTGGAGGGGCATTTGAGAGGTGGAAGGGGAATGCTGCGGGGGGGGGGGGGGGGGGAGGGGGAAGAGGTGATGATGATACCAAGGAGGTAGGAGTGGGAGGTAGGAGTGGGAGGTAGGAGGTGGAAGGTGGGAGGTGGGAGGTGGGAGATGGGAGGTGGGAGATGGGAGATGGGAGTGGTAGAGTGTGACTGAACACAGGAACACGGGAACACAGGAACACAGGAACACAGGAACACAGTAGAATATCAATCAATAAAACAAAACGAAACTAGATTTATGCAATGGAGTTTTGAGTTTTGAGTTTTGAGTTTTGAGTTTTTGTAGTAATTGGTTATTATGAACAAAATAATTCATAACAACAACCCTGGTTTTCTGTGTTTTTTATTATTTATTATTTATCATTTTATTTTTTTTTCGGAGTTTGTGTGTGTGTTTTTTTTATTGGAAATTTTGTTTTTTAAAAAAATAAGATGAGATATATACAGACATATATGCGATACCTGAAAATTTACATACTTTCATACATACATGCTCTGCTGGTGATTTGGAGTTTTTTTTTTTTTTTTTGAGAATTTTGAGAATTTTGAGAATTTTGAGATTTTTTTTATTTTTTTTATTTTTTAATTTTCTTTATTTCTTCAATTTTTTTTCAATTTTAATTTTCATATTTTCTCACCAGGAACCAAGATAACTATTGCAGCGTACCTATTAAGCCATACTCTATGCTGTGACTGTGACTGTGACTGTGACTGTGACTGTGCTTGTGCTTGTGGAGGTGAAGGTGGATGTTGCCTTAGCTTACATCTCCTCATTTATGTTTGTTCTGTCGATGGTATGTTTTATTCATTATCCAATGTTACTCATAAGATTCTTCGGCTCTATCTTTCTTGTTGAAGTTTCTCTTTGTCTCTTTTTGTCTCTTTTTGTCTCTTTTTGTCCTCCCTAAGTGCTTGCCAGCTTATTTTACGTTTGATTATGAGCATTTTCATAACTACACAATAACTACACAACAAAAGAAAACAAACCAAACCAAACCAAACCAAACCAAACCAAACCAAACCAAACCAAACCAAACCAAACCAAACCAAACCAAACCAAACCAAACCAAACCAAACCAAACCAAACCAAACCAAACCAAACCAAACCAAACCAAACCAAACCAAACCAAACCAAACCAAACCAAACCAAACCAAACCAAACCAAACCAAACCAAACCAAACCAAACCAAACCAAACCAAACCAAACCAAACCAAACCAAACCAAACCAAACCAAACCAAACCAAACCAAACCAAACCAAACCAAACCAAACCAAACCAAACCAAAACCCGGAATAAAAAAAAAATACATTCCGTTTAATTCCAAATACAATATATTACAATTACACGCCAATAAAAAAAAAATAACGATACTTCCCCAACCCCCAACCTCCCAACCTCCCCATCTCAAAAAAACAAGTTCCAAAACCACAGCTATGAACATCACACACAGAGTAACTCATAGAAGTTATTTGTATTATCTCAAATCCAAGTTCCAAAAACTCCAATATAATACCAGACAAAGACAAAGACAAAATCAAGACACTATACACCGTAAAGAAAAACCAGACAAAAACAATCCCCTCTAAAACAATCCTTTCCAAAACATTAGCCCAAACCCCTCTACATCCCATCCCCCCATCCCTCTCATCCTCCCGCCTCAACCCTCCATCCCCTAAAAACCCTCCCCAGACCCTCTTTCCCAACAACCACACAAAATCCCCAACACAATAATTATACCCATCTATTCTTCTTCCCGACAACTCCCATTCTCACCTTCCCCTTCTTCATGCCCGAAGAATGATGATTCGGAGGAGGCGGCGTACTAGTTCCAGCCATAGCTCTCAAATCATCATCAATACACCATCCCGGTCCCAAAATATTCAGTGCATTTTTCACATCTTCATTATCTGCTAATGACGTCGATGGTTCATCGTCCTCAAGGAACGAGGGGATGTCGAAAGGTTTTGTGGTGTCGTTGTCGTTGTCTATTGGATAAGGATGGGGATGAGTAGATACATCCGGGGAGAAATGGAGAGATAGGGGTTGTTGGTGGTCGGGGAACTCTGACGGTCCGGATGAGAACTCTGGAAATCCGGGAAATTCGGGATATCCAGAGGGAGTTTGGCTGAAGGGCTTTTGGGTGTCGTTATGGAGATATGATGAGGTTTGGCTGGAGGCTTTTTGTGTGTCGGGCATGTAGCTTAGACTTAGCATTCCAGAGGGGTAGGTATTTGGCTGGGTTGCAATATCGGTGTCGGCTGTGTTATTCAGTGGTTGTTCGTCTTCTTTTTCCTTCTCTTTTTCCTTTTCCTTCGCTTTCTCCTCTGGACTGGAGAAAGCGGAGAAACCGACGGCTTTCTTCACAGTTGACGTCACTTCAACCTCAGTACCCACTGTAACCGCCGCCGGCTGCGAGGATCGGAATTGCAGTTCATTCTCAGGTCCCTTTGGACTCGACGAGGTATTCCAGTCCGGCAATGCCGGTGTAGAAAATGCGAATGGATTATTACTCTTAATAGTCTCTGTCGTCCTCGGGGTTGCTTGTACTTGCAGATTTGCTGCTGGTGTTGCTGTAACCTGCGGCTCGTGGGGTAGATTGGGAGCAGGAGTAAATCCAGGTGTTGCGGTAACTTGTGGAAGCGGTTTCGGTGTCGGGAATTCAAATGGGTCGTTTTTCCTGCTGGTTCCAGGAGTCGCTGTAACCTGTGGTGGAGCGTATGGGGGGTGAAAGGTGAAGGGCTTTGTTTTTGATATGGCAGGAGTTGCTGTGACCTGTGGAGGGGCATGAAGAGGAGGATGAACGGGAGTGTAGTGGATAAAACCGTCATTGTTGCTTCGTTTGCTGGATTCTGTGGATTTCTTAGGTGTACTAGCCTTGCTGGACTTTGCTGGGGACGTATTGGATTTTTTTACATTTTCCGCTGGTTCAAATGGCGGGGAAAACCTATCCGCATTCGGTGTTTTAAGGGGAAGTGCAGAATTGCCTGGGTAGGGTGGGGAGAGGCGGTATATCGATTTGTTATTTGAAGTTGAGAACCCATCACTCGGCTTCCCGCCAGGGGTAGTCGGAGGGGGGAGGAAATCTTCTGGCTTCGGTGGAGATATGTCAGGGAACATATTCTGGGTTCCCTGTGTGAACCCATTTTCAGCGCTGCTCCATCGGACATTAATAGGAGTGAAGCCACGGCTTATATTCTGCTGTTGAGGGGTATGTTTAGGCGATGTATGAATTGTGAACCCGCCCCCTAAGCCACCTCCAAGGGATGTATCCGGCGCTGAACCACCGAAGGGGAGAGGAGGAAGCTGGGGAGGGGAAAGGGAGGTTTTTGGTGCCGGTACTGGTGTTGGTTCACTGGGAACTGTTGAGGGTTCGGGCATGAAAGTGGCGGCGAGGTTGCTGGAGGGGGATTTGGTGTGAGCTGATGTGGGGCTAGGCTTCTGGTTGTCGCATTTTGGAGTGTTGAAAGTATCGAAACGAATAGGAGATTCGGCCATGGCATCAAGGAAAAAGTTGCGGGCTGCAGAAAGCTGCATTTGGGTGCTTTGGTAGGGGGTGGTTTGGGCTTCTGTAGCGGGGGCAGGAACAGCGTTTGTAGCGGGCGGGTGATCTGTAGTGATGGTACGCTCGACTTGGACAGTAGTTTCTGTTTGAATTTCCATTTGAATTTCTGCATTCGATTCTTTGGCTTCTTCCGTTGGTTTTATAGGCTCCGTAGCAGGAGCTTCTACAGGAGCTACATCCACAACGCCTTCCTGCCTCTCTTGCTGCTCCATAGGTCCCTTCACTTCATTAACGACGGCTTCCGCGATGTGCATATCCTTCGCAGATGGCGGCGTGCCAACTTGCACACTAGTCTCCCTTATCGATAACAGCATCGAGCTCCTCCGCCTTTCCTGTGTACTGCTTTCTTTCTCCTCTGTCTCAACATCTCCAGGCTCTTCTGCCTTCTCCACCCGTTTTGTAGCTCCCCTCGTAACTCTTTTCGGCGCTTCTGTACTCTCCTTCGTCTGAGAAACTTTCCTCCTCTTCGCCCTCGGCCTCTCATCCAACTTGACCGCTGGGCTAGCGGCAGAAAAGTCAATTTTGGGTCTTTTCTTATTCCAGTCGACTTCAGGAGTAACCGTTTGTATCTTCTTGTCCGTCGATCGTAGTATCCGCGTTTTCGTAATAGTAGTCGGAGCGGCCATGTTGACGTCGTGTTCAGATATCGAGGGTTTGTTAGTCGTTCTGGAGATGGTGGTTGTTGTGCTGGATATAGATTGTGCGGTGAGTGCAGGTCGCGCTGGCTCTCTTGCACTTTTTGAGGTGGCGGTGGCTGACAACGGGAGGGGTTTGGATATCTTGGCTGTTGTTGGATGAACGGATTCTCGCAGCACAGGCTTTTCTTCGCCTTCCCGTTGCTTTCGTTTTGTTCCCGTGGGAGGTTGGGGGTTTCGTGTTACGTTGGGAGAAGTAGTCGGCCGTCTTGAAGACGGGGTATTTCGACCGGTCGTAGAATTAATGGCAAGTGTAGAAGCGGATTTTCTGCTTATTACAGGCGTAGTCTTTTTAATTATTGGTACAGGCGATAAATCTTTCCAGTGCGGTGAAGGTGATAGTGAACATGATTGAGAATCGGACGAAAAGGAAGACGGCGTGGAAGGTGGAGACGAAGATGGATGACGGGGAGACCGGAGGTGTCTCGCTTCGGGGTCTTTGCTGCTTATCCAGCGCATAGAAACTTCGATGCCGACAGGTGTAGACGGACGATTCGTTCGATTAATGGTATTTGGATTCCGCTCTTTCGATATTCGGGAATTCCGTGAGCTCGTATCGCCGAGTGTAAAATCATCGGAATGGTGGTTTCGAGGGGGTGAGATGTGAAGCCTAATACGTGATGAGCTTTCGTTGAAAGGAAGAAACGTGCTCTTTAACCCTCGGTTATCTGCTCTTGAAGCATTATTTTTGCCGGATGTGAAGAAATCAGAAATTCGTGGGTTTTCTGATGTGGGAGCGAGCTTGGTCGTAGCTGTTGTGTGAAGATTCGGTGATGATTCGGCTTGAAATTTTATAGCTTTCTGACGCGTCGGTTTCCTTTGTTTCCTCCAAGGATTCTTGATAAACGGCCCTTTCAGCGATGCAGTTTGAATGAAGAGCTCATCTCCACGTAGATAGTCGCGGGCTTTCTTCAAGATTCTTTCGGTTTGATCCACTGTATCTTCCTCATCGCTGGATCCGCCGCATATTATACCGCCGTAATTTTCGAGAAATACCGATTCCGGAAGACTCGTTGAATATAGCTGTTTCGTCGGAGTGGGAAACATCTCTTCGCGGTAATTCGTGTTCAGCGTGTCGTGACGCTGATGCGACGACGCGTAAAAACAAAATTCATCAACGCGTTACAGGGATGTTGCGTCTGAAGCGAACGCGCAGGGGCAACAAGGCGGGCGGCTAATCGACTAAGCGTCCTTCGCGTGGCGTGGCGAGTGGAAGTTTGGTTGGAAGGCCGAAATTAAATTGTGCGGGGCAAACCATCGCGTGGAAGGGAGGGAGTTGATTGATGCCGGCAAGTGTTCTAATTCCAGATATGATAAAGTACAGTTTATTTTGAAATTGTGTACCTTTTACTTTCGGTCGACTTTATTTGATGAATAAGAAATGCTGTTTTTATTTGAATTTTTTGAATATTTGCTGATGAAAATTGACAAAATCAACAAAATCGACAAACCCCACAGATCGACAAATCGATAAAACTGATGAAACCTACATAATTTTTAAACCCGACGAAATCGACAAATTCAACGAAATCGACAGAATCTACAAAATTCATGAGATTTATAAAGCCGACTAAACAGACAGAATCTATAGAATCTTCAAAATCCACAAAATCAACAGAATATACCAAACCCACAAGAGCTACGGAATGTACAATATTCACAATATCCACAAACCCACAACCCCACAAATCCACAAAACTCACAAATCACCCAACGTCACCGGTAAACCGAAACAATAATTTTCCGAAATTCCAACTCAAACAATCAAATCCACATCATAAACCCCTATTTCAAAACGAACAAACGGTTAATCTGAAGATCAGCATATACTACGGAGTCGCCGTTCATAACAACCCAGACAGGGTTCAGCATGGGTAATTGACAAATCCTCAGGTTGGTTCACGACAGAAATGGAAACGGAAATTGCGGCATGTGGTGATTTCTTCATACTAATTGCAGAATGAATCCATTAATGGCTTAAAAGCCACACAACACATGTCTTCTGGTGATGAATCCATTGGAGAGGACTCTATCAATTAGGACAATTTATCCGAATAATTTCATCTAGGGTTTCGGCTACTTAGCCCGCGGAGACCTGGATCCTTCACACCGCCGGGCGGAATGATTCCGGGCCCGGCAAAATCAAATAGAGTTATTTCCGAGACGGGCCCGAAGGTATCTTCGTTACTCTCACGGAATTTAGGGCGCGTCAAAAGGGTTCCGACGCAACCAACCCACCATACCACCGCTGTACACATACCAAAAATGTCCGGAGAAGACGAAATCCATAGTTCCAGCGAAGTGGCTGCAGGTCCGTCATCGCCGCCGCCGCCGCCGCCGCCTCCTCCTCCGCCTCCACCGAAGCAAGAACAGCGACAATCGACAACACCGAGCTCAGTGGACGCCTGTGAGGTGATACCAAAGCACGAGAGCTCACCATCGAATCCTACGCCTAGCGGGCAGAAGCGTCGCCGTTTTCCAGTGTCTTGTTTTGAGGTAGCCGCGCGCCGCGATTTTTTTGGAAGCTTTTGTACACCACCACAGGAACAGGAACACTACTAACAACCTACACTCTGACAGTGCCGACGTCGCAAACTGAAATGCGATCGCGAACAGCCATGCCAACGATGTCGAGGCAGTCGTCGAGAATGTATCTACGCGAATGAAAGTCCGGCGGCAAAAGTTCCAAAGATTAGCGAGCATCAGAATGCGCCACGTCTGTATCGCGAGTTTCTCGAGTCGACGGGTAGATATGAGCGAGCGCCCAACAACGCATACGCAATCACGGAATCCAAGATCGCAACAACACCGCCAATACAACAACACACATTCGATAGACAAGATAGATACGAACCGATGACAAAGAACTTTGGACAAATAACCTCAAATGAAAGGGTTGAACTCCCGGTGCAACAAGTCCAACAATACCCACAACAACTGCCCCAGATTCAGTATGTGAGTCAGGGGGCACACGATTATCTCAAGAACAGCCCGAGTCATGTAACGAGCATCGAGCAGCATCAAGTACCGATATCGCGACTATTAAGCGCGCCCGGTGACAATGGACCTCGAACTATGCTTGATAAAAGCAGTGACAAGCAAAATAACAATGCATCACAGCAAAGACCCCCTGGATATGTCCACAACTTCAAAGGAAAGCCATTTACTCGTGGAAAAAACGCCCGTGTACGATATTTTGGCCGAAGTCATGTTTCATCATTATTGACACAAGTAATATATTCTCTTCCTGACATTATGTCTCTATCTAATCGCAGTGACCTCTGTGTAGTTTGACGGTCTAAAACCTTTCGTTCAAGAAGCGCTTCCCTTCAACCCTGCTGTCCCACAACTTCGACGAGAATTCCAAGTATGGAAAGAAAGAATGAAAGATAAAGAAGAGCAGGAAGATATTGAATGCAACCCAAATCTTCTCGAAAATATACCCAACAATTCAAGCGAAGTAGAAAGCTTAGTAAAAGCCTATATGAGCAACTTCGAATCAACCCATCGAATTATTCACATCCCTTCTTTCTGGAAAGAATATTCAGATTTCTGGCGTAACGACAAAGAAAAAGCCGCTCCAGAATTCGTTGCTCAATTATTATTAATGATGGCATGCGGCCTTCTATTCACCTCCCAACCCCCCTCCGCCTTGCCGCCCAGTATCAACCGCGACGCCGTAGTCCGCCGACAAACCGCCGTGCGGTGGGTCCACTCGGTCGAACGGTGGCTCTGTCATCGCCAACGGGGCGACCTGACATTAATTCGAATCCACTGTCTCCTAATCCTAGCGAAACGAGTCAACAGCATTGACGAATTCGATCTCTGGACACAAGTCGGGACCTTAGTCCGTCTAGCAATGACCATGGGACTTCACCGAGATCCATCCCAGCTCCAAAAAATCTCTGTCTTCCACGCTGAATGCCGACGACGTCTCTGGGCCACAATCCTAGAACTCGATCTACAAGCTAGCATGGAACGTGGAATGCCTATGAACATATCCCCCAGCGACCACGACTGCAAACCCCCACTTTGTATCAATGACTGGGACGTTTTAGAATCCACCATTGAAGCCCCAACCTCTCGTCCCAACTCCTTCACCGAGACCTCTTTCCAATGTGCACTTCTCACCTCGCTACCCACCCGGATCGAAATAGCAAAAGTCATCAACACCATCTCCAGCGATCCACCGTATGAAGAGATCCTCCGACTAGACCGCGAACTCACCACCCATCTCGTTTCGCTACCCAGCCATCTAAAAATCGAAAGCACCAACAAAGCACACATCGAAGCCGGTTTATCACTACCCAAACAACTTCTAGACCTACATCTCCGGCGGTTTTTGCTCCTTCTTCATATCCCTTTCAGTATAGCAGCAGAAGCAATGGATAATGGTGACCCCCGATATTCTTATAGTCGGCATGTATGTCTCGAAAATGCCAGCGTGTTATTATCACACTACAAAGCCTTCCCCGATACTTCCGATTTACGGTGTCTATTATTTGCTGCGGAACATGCACAAGCGGCACTTACGATTTGTCATGAACTATTTATTGGACGTCCAACAGCGGGACTGGGGTTTGCGAAGGAGTTGTATGCGTTGTATAAGGATAATCATTTTGCGTTGGTGGATGCGACTTTGGGATTATTTGAGAAGAGGATTTCGATGCTGGGGAAGGGGCTTAAGGATTACTTTTTTTTGGTTATGGTGGGCGTTTTCGTGAAGGCGAAAGAAGCCCCGGAACTTAGGGAAAGGTATATGAGACAGGGAAGTGATAAGTGTGTTAGGGTTTGTCAGGCGCTGGCTAATGAATTGGTGAGTTTTGTTTTTTTGTTTTATTTGCGGAGAGGATGTGATGTCTGCGGTGACGTCTCCTGTGGCGTCGGCAGTGTCGTTGGTGAAGTCAGCATCCCCCGGGTCAGGGCTTTAGGTCACGGGATAGGGCATAACTTAGGGCTTTCCCGCACATCCCACTGGCTACTTCACTTTTCTCTGCCTATGCTTACTAACCCCCATCCCCCCCCCCTCTTTATCTAATGAGAACCTACCAACTAACACCATCTTTTGTTCAATTCCAGCCAATAATCCCACCATTAAACAAAGCCGAATCTGTAATTTCAACCTCGGGAAGTAGTGAGGCGTTATCGGGACTTGGGTTGGTAAGTTATTTTTGTTTGTTTATTTCTTGGTGCTGGAAGGAGGGATGAGGGTAGTGGTGCTTTGCTTCCCTGCTGCTGGGAGGAGGGAGGGGGGGGGGGGGGGGGGGGATATTGGGCGTGAGGGCAGAGGATACTAGGGGTGGCGGTATCAAGGGGGGGCACTGCGGGGACATTTGGGGGACTAGCAGGAGGGTGAGGGCGAGGGTGAGGGAGAGAGAGAGAGAAAGGATACGGGGTACTAGGGGACAACGGATACTGGATGCTAACGACTTCTTACCAGGATTTCGATGGTATCGATTTTTCACTTGAAGATGTCGATTTCGGGTATATGGCGCTTTGGGATGCGGATTATCAAGCGTGGGGGTAAGATCCGCGGGGTAGGCGGGGACACAGGGGGCGGACGGAGACGGGGCAGGGGAGTAAGAGCCGCGGGGTACGACCCATGGTTAAGATCTACGGGGTAGAGAAGCTGGACCACGAGTTGGAGACGGGGGGAGAAGGGGAGGTAAGGGATAAGGATATGGATAATGATAAAGATATGGCCAGGCGCCAATAAACCAAGCTTCAAGTACATAGTATTCATAGTAGGAATAAGCGACAAGCAAGAAGTCAGATAGCGGACAGACAGACCCTGTGGGTTTATGATAGTATGATGAGTGGGTGGGGGGGGGGGGGGGGTAATTAATGATTTTGGAAGAGGTTTTTTTGTATATGGTTGTGCATGTAGATGATGATATGATATGATATGACATGATTCTTGGCGCTGTGGATGGGTGTTTTTGGTGCCGTATTTTTTATTTTTTGAATTTTATTGTTGTTGTTTTGGGGGGGAGGGAGGGGGGTTGTTACTTTACTGAATTTTTGGATATTGAGGGGTTATGGATTTGTGAATTTTGATTTCTGAGGGGTTGTGGTGTTTTCTGCTTATTTTTGGTTTCGAAGTCTTTGAGCCTGCTGATTCGAATTTCAAATTCCAAACTTCAAATTTCGAGCTTGGTACTATCAATACTGTGAAAGTGCTCATGGTCAGACGTAGGATGAGCTGGCACTTGGGAGGACAAAGAGAGACAGAAAGATGGAGATGGAGATCCTAGTGAGTGACATTGGATAACGAGCAAAGATACCATCGACAGAACAAACATAACGAGGAGATGTGCGCTAAGGCAACGTCCACCTCCACAAGCAGTCACAGCACAGAGCACGGCTCAACAGGCACTCTTCAACAAAGACTATTGATACCATTTTCTGCGTTTATTTTTCTTTCTTTCTGGTCGGGTTTGAGATTGATAGTCGATAATTATGTTATACTGAAAACACTTCTTCGAACATCATCATCATCGTCATCAGCTCTTAGTTTTGAAATAATGGCTTTGGTTTAACTTAACCGGTTACTGCTCTATTATTTCTAACCCAGGCTTTACTTTTCAAGCTTAAGCTTTTAACTTCCCAGCTTTTGACTACGTGACATATGTATATACATTCACCTTGACTCTTTATCATCATCCTATCATCCATCATCAAGTCCATTCTCGCCACTCTTCAAGAACAGATTGCAGCCGCAATGCCTCAAGGCCGTAAGAAATGCCAATGTACCTCCTCCTTATGCTTCCCAAGCTTCTAGAACTCCAAACCAATCCCGCTGCCTGGTAGGTTTACCAAGCCCATCCCCCATCAGCCCCATTACGTTTCTAGAAGCATACGCATACGCAAACCACACCTCCACCTTATTGTTATTATATTTCCGTAAAAAAAACTCTAGTTTCCAAGCTTTTAACTCCTTAGGTTGCAAATACGTGACATGTATACGTTCATCTTGACATCTGATCTCCACCAAGTACAGAACTGCCAAGAAGAAGCAAGGCCGCAAGAAATGACGATGTGACTACGATGTGCTTCCTTCTAGACTGCTTAAACTTCTAAAGCTTCTATGTATGTATGTACCCGAGGACATGCATGCATACCAAGCTTGGTAAGTTTGCCAAGCCCATCGGTCATCGGTCATCGGGGTCTTGGGTCTTGGGTAGGGTGCATTAGGTTCTTAAGTTCTTAAGTTCCTAGGTGCATAAGAGCATATCTTCACTGACTTCGCCAAGCTTTGTAAGCTTTGCCAGGATCCAAGCAATTCTCTGAGCCCAAGCCCAAGCTCAATATCTCCTTGTCTCGCTTCACAATCTCACAATCCAACCTCGTGCCGCTATCTAATCAAAACAAATCCAGCCTCAAATGTTCCTTCATGTTACGGAGTTATTTTATTCCAATTAACATATTCATTCCTTGAAACTGTTCACTTCCACCTTTTATCTCCACAATCACGGCATCCACGTAATTTTCAGCCACGCCGTCAGTGGTCAGTGGTTTGGCTCCCTATCTATGGACACACCACCGATGCATCCGATTCTTTCCACGTGCACGGTACGCCACATCTAACATTACTCCTTCCATCACACCGGTGTGTGATTGCGGCCGATATTTGGGTAGGTGTATCCAAGCCGTGTATCTCGTGCTTTGTAATTAATATAAATGGTATAAAATGCCGGTACGCCGGTGGTGGTGGTGGTGGTGGGATAATAAGCTTGGGTCCGGACTCGACTTGGAGCTTCTAGTAGGTTTCGATTCCGTGTTCTATGTACACTATCGTTCATACACACTCGGATGCTAGATTATCTGATCATCTTGGGAGGAGTAAACACCACCCACCGCATAGGTGCACCAAACTTCAAGTTGGTGTAAAGTAGTAGTGGTAAGTAGAGCTCCGGTGCGGAAGATGGGATATCGGACGTAACATGACCGGTAATTTGATTTGAGATTTGTTAGTATGGTATGGTATGGTATGGTATGTGCTTATCACTTTTCTGTTCTCTGGTTGTAAAATGATTAGACTGGTCTTGGATGGTCTTTGCCAGTCCGAACAGTTCTTTGATATAGAATGATTAGACTGGTCTTAGATAGTCTTTTTGACATAATTGTTTAGACCGGTCTCAGTAGACTTGTCTTCATCAGTCTGAATGTCTTCAATAAGCTCCACGCGCAGTTCGCTCAAAAATTAGAGTAGGTCCTTGCCACGCTAAAACCGGGGCCCCAACGCCGTTCATGACACTCGGCTGTTTCCGAGTCCAAGCGTTTCGCGCGCGCTAGCTCATAAGCGAACATGCTGCCCGTAGCTACTATGTTACGCTATCGTCATTTCAGATTGTATGCTTTGTACTAGGAGCCTTGGGCACCTTTATGGAACATTCGTTTTTGTGAGGGGACCCCTATTCAAAAGAGGGAACTAGAGTATCCATTGACAGCATATACTCCCTCTAGTAACTTGCAGCTCTTGCTCGGTTTTTGGAATTTTTCTTTACCGGCGGCTGTTCGAATTTCATCAATTCATCAATCATCATTACTGCATCATTTTTCCTACCCCCCCCTCCATTCCTAATTCCGACGAACCTTCGTCACCAGGAACTTCGGAATCCGATCGGAAAAAGAATAATTTTACAGTAAAAAAGAAATTCGTCTCTCCGTCGTCGTCGTCGTCGTCTTGGTCTTTCGAAACATTCCGGAATCTTTCAAACAAACAAAGAAAGAAAAAATGCAGTACAAATTCGGAATCTTTGCAATTGTCACGGCACTTTCAGCAACCGCTGTCAACGCCGTTACGCAAGCCGTTGGTCAACCTCAAGGAAACCCGATTCACACACCTGGTTTAAACCACATTGTCGAAGCCGGAAAAGCTTATGATATCTCCTGGACTGTCCGTTTAATTTTTCCTCTTCTTTTTCTAAATCTTATTGTTTTTTTTTCTTTTTTGCGAAAAAAAAAAAAAAAAAAACAATACTTACCGACGATCAAAAATTCACATGACCCCTTAATCCTTCCTTCCTTCCTTCCAGGTGAAGTACAATGAGCGAGCTAAGCGCGCAGCCTGCTGATTATACTTCACCCCCTATCACTCCCCCTTACCGACGATCATCTCTTCCCTCAACCCCAACCCAAAACAGCAACCCCCTCCCCGGATCTTTACCAGAAACCCTGCTAATCCAACCCGCAGCCTACCTCTGAAGGCACCATATCCTTCGTCCTCCTCCGGGGACCCGGCGACTCGGTGCGTCCCATCGGAGTAATCGTAGAATCCATCCCGAACACTGGTCACTACACCTGGACTCCCGGTACAGATCTAGAAGACGACGTAACACACTACGGTCTACAGCTAATCCAAGACGACACTGGATACTTCCAATACTCCACGCAATTCGGTATCAGCAACAAGAACCCCACGCCATCTGCTGATGATTCTGCCGCAGCAAAGGCCAAGGAGAAGGAAGAGGAGGATAAGAAGGCTTCTGATGAGAAGGCTGCTAAGGTTGCTGAAGATAAGAGGATTTCTGATGAGAAGGATGCGGCGGATAAGACTTCTACGGATAATGGTAGTGGCTCTAAGACTGATTCTACTGGTTCTGCTGCTCCTTCGGGATCAGATGCTCCTGCTTCTGCTGCTCACGACGAAAAAAAAACTCCGAACCAACCATCTCAGGAGGAGAAAAAAAAAGTCCCATCGAACAACTCTTCACAGGAGGAGTCGACAAACCAGCGGCAAGGATCCCCCTCGTCGTCGTCATCGGATTCGTCGGATCCGTCATCGTCGGGGGATTCTAAGAAGAAGGAGAAGGATAGTTCAGGAGGGGGGTTGCTCTTTTAAGAGAGCAGGGAAAAGTTGTTCGATTCTCTGTAAATCTTTCGTAACACGTGTAACACGACATACAACGACGTGGCTCGTAGAAATGATTATAACGTTTAGAAGAAATAGGTTTAATGTATATATTATAGTTGATAAAGATATTTGAGTTTGAGATTATAAAGTACACAGGACATAGATATACATTTGGGAAGAGATTTTGTAGGTTGGGATTCGAGATATGGGCGTATGTATGTTTTCGCTGCGTTTGGTTTGGAGAATAGGAAAGATGTTCAAAAGTGAGTATCAAAATCTGTGGTTGAAAGACTGTCTAATATCCCCATTCCTCTCGAATTTGTGTCCTTCACAAATACAACCAGACTTCGGAACACTGCTGTTACACCATCAACTCGTTCATAATGCAAAAGCAGGCAAAGCCAGTCAATCTCATGAGGATGCATGAAGGAGACAGTCAAAAAACTTCGGAAGTCAAACCCCAGAGGAATCCTACAAAAGTCCAACCACGGGAGTATGGATATTAACTTCTCCGGAATTCGAAAGACAGCGTATCCAAAATCCAAAGAGTAAAGTTTGGTATGAAAAAATGAAAAAATGGAAGAGGAGATGAAAAACAAAAAACTTAAACTTCAAAATTCCATGGGGGATATCCAGTCTTTATAACCCCTTCACGGTCTTCGCATCGACTGACGACCGGTTCTCCTGACCCATCGACTTGTCGATCATTACCGAATACCAATAAAAAACAAAACAGGTGTCATGACCGCTTTTCTTTGTCTCCTATCTAATTCACCGAAGGTTTTGCGCTATGTGAAGTTATGCTGGTCGAGGAGCTGGAGTTCTAGTCTAGCTAGCTATACGTTCGCGTGATTTTTGTCCCGTGGTAAAACGAAACTACGGTAATTAATTATAAACCAGCTCTTGTCTATACAACTCTTGAATGAATCGATAGGTAGCGCAATGAGCATATCGTGATGTCGTTGATATCGTAGATATCGTTAACATCGTCAACGTTATTATCCGCCGCCGGAATACATGCATGCATGCATAGCGCGAAATGCAGGAATTCGGTCCTCCAGTCACCAATTCATTAGTAAAACGACGGGTCCTCGGCTGATGCTTCATGCCCCGAGCACATCTGCCGTACCCGGGTTTTATCTAAGTTGTCTCCACCCCCACCTCCGGTCCTCGTCCTCGGGGCATTTTTGTAGATGTTAGTTCCCGAGTACACTGTGCTGTGTCAGTGACCGGAAGGAGTGGGGAGGGGTCAAAGAGAGCTCTGGTCATGGAGTTTGTAGACAGACTCATATATATTGCAGTGATTCGAGGTTTAGGTATTGGGTATTCGTTGGCTCGTGCTCTCGTGCTCTCGTGCTCTGGCGCTCTGGCGCTCTGGTGTTGTCGAGATGGTGATGGTTTGCTTTGAATAATTAGTTTTTTTTTTTTAAAGAAAATCAAACTAAGATAGAGACTTAATCAACTTAACCTAGAGTAAAGAGATTACAAAATTCAAATATTCCAAGATCCTAAGCCGGGAGGTCCGAAACATTCGAACATTTGAACATTCGAAGAGCCCAAATCGTTGATGTCATGGAAACTATCAGCCTACCAGATCCATCATCCATCACGGCTCGAATTCCTTCGAGAACCGTACTCCGCGCTAATGTCGAAATTTACTAAACACAGGCCATCTACCTCAGCTATGTGGTCGGTGAGTATCAGTATGAGATGGTTAGAAAAAAAAAAAAAAAAAAAAAAAACTTAGTAAAGCTGTCATTGTTCCGAGTGATGAAAGTGGTCCGCAAGTTTAGTACAGATGGGAGGTATGAGCTTGTAAGCTTGTAAGCTTGGCCCGGGGAGCTCGGGAAGCCCGTGGAGCACAGGGAGCCCAGAGGATCCAGGCAGTCTAGGATTTCATAAGGCCAGGTGCATAAACTCGGAGAATTGACCTTGATATGGGTAAGTTAGTAAGTTACTTCAGAACCCTCGGAGAAATCGGAAAAAATGTTCAGACTCATCGAAGGTAAGTTATAAGTAATCACGTAAAAAAAAAACCGGAAGACCTGGTAGGAGTTTATAGTGGAAATAGAAACGGGTTGAGTTTTTGAGTAACTTAGGGTGAGGAACCTGAGGTTAAATGACGTAGTTGAGAGAGATCAAGAATGGAGGTGGAAAACCAGAATGAATTGACAGATAATGATTGATGAGTGCTAGGAGAGAAGCTACAAATAGGCTATGCATGTCATGCATGCTACATCTACCTCCACCTCAGGTACATGGCGATGATCCAAGCTCCGCAAGTTTAGTACGGGTATGAGCTTGCAGGCTTGGCCCGGGGGGCCCGGGGAGCATAGGGAGTACAGGGAGCACATAAGGCCGGGTAGGTAAACTCGGAGAATTGACCTCGATATGAATAAGTAAGTAAGTTAGTAAGTAACTTTAGAACCTTTGGAGACATCGGAGACATCGGGAAAAAAAAAAGGGTTAAACCCAAATATCAACGGTAAGTTATAATTTATAAGTAATCACGTAAAAAAAAACTGGAACTTGGAAGACGTCAACCTGAGGGAACTTTACGTTAGAAACTATCGAAGATGGGTTAAGACCATTGAGTTTAGTTGAGTAACGTAGGAACTTAGGAGCATGAAGCGTAACAGAAGGCGATCTTGAAATTTTAGATTACGGATATTACGGGTTGGATTGGTCCCCTATGTATATGGCCAAAGCGAGCTTATATAATTTATCACCCTGCCGCATGTATATGCCTTCGCCAAAACATTTCTTCGTAGGTCAATAGTTATAGCCTAACTTCTACTCTACGTGGAAACTGAGTAGCCACCCCCTGAATATGTATAATGTATACAAGTGGTGGGTTCATGGACTCATAATCTTATTCGAACTTTGAAGCATAATGTACATCCTCTAAAGTTTTATAACTCAACACAAGAATTGTGTGCAGTTTGGTTTATATGTCGAGGATGTGCAGCTACAGTAGTATAAACTAGGAAGCGCAATGGATCAGCGAGCTGCGCATACCGAGCTGGATATATCATATATCATACATAGCACGGAAGTATTCATTCCATTCTAAAGAAAAGTTTGTTAGCGAATTTAGCTTGATATGAAGAATGTCCAATGCCAATTCATCTTTAGGAGGGATGCTTTAATAAGCTTTTCGATAGACTTGTTAATTGTTTATGGGCAACTCAACCAAGGGAAACAGTATCTGCGGATCATGAAAACTTGAACATCAATCTAGATAGGCGCGCGCTGCACGAAGTTTATGTTGAAGGTTAAGGTGGATGATGGATCCGTAGATCTGCACCTAGCTATCATGAATTATACATTTGCACGTTTTGTCTCAAGACTCATACACAGGAAAGAGCCGCCACTACCGGATGAAAGAATTTTGTAAAATCTGTAAAATTCAATGCGACTATATAACGCATACTGAATCACGGTCATACAACAATGACATCGGGTACAATAGATAGACACAGTTATAGCACGAATACAACATTAGTGAGCATTCACAAGCTCACAATCAACATAAGTAATACTGTATAATCCGTAATAAAACAATAAATGCCTTGCTAATCATCTATTTGTACACACAAAAGCAGCCATGGTTGGCATTATTATCATAAGTGATTTTTGTTTGGTGCTGTAATTGACCATAACACTATTACCTCCCCCAGTATTTGAACCATATTGCTCCTTTGATATCAACATCATCAAGCCTTGGACTGTTTTCCAATTGTTGAATCGATACCGCGTCTGGCATGGTTTCCGTACTCCAGCCAATTGAAAGCTCACTTTCATCGTGAGACATGGATGGTTCCTCGATCACCCTGACGGTACGAACATTCTTGTACTTCTTTGGGCCCGAAACGTATATTTGCGGAATTGAATCTCGGGGGTTGTTTACTGAAACCTCTACCACTGATTCTGTGTCGGCGGCACCTAGCTTTGTTTGATCTTTCTTGGACACCTGAATGTTTTTGTTAGTCTTCTCTTGGAATTGGGCTACTTTGAGCAGCGGCCGTTACCTCATCTGAACTAGTGGGTCCCAATACAATCAGATCCCTTCTGAGCTTCATTATATTTGCTCCATGATCTGAATCCACAACCTGCTGTGCCCCCAAGACGTTATTCTGTTGCTTTGCAAGCAAAGCCTGGAATTTCACTTCCGCCTGGAATTCTGAGACGATTGCTTTCCCTCCGTCTCTGCACAGCTCTCCTGAGGGTTTCAACCTCCTCCTCTTCCCAGGCTTTTGCAGATTCCAATGCCTTAGTAGCCAATATGTTCCCTAATGCCTTCTTCATAGCGAACACTGTGGTGGTCATCAACACCGCCGTTGCCGAGCCTACGCTTTCCTCCGCCTTCTGCATCTCAGACTGGGCCTTCTCTTTGTTCATCCGTGCCGTCATGATGTCATCGACCGTTAACTCTACATTGATAGTTTGTCGTTCCATAGGTGTCATTGGGGGAGCAAGTGCGTCGAGGGAAAGTTTCGTCGTTTCAGACGGACCAGTTTTGGAGGTCTTCCGTATCAATCGGAAGCGGGTTTGTAAGATTTTTCAACCTGGTAAAGCAAGGATTCTTCCGGGACATATTCCTCTACTTCCTTTGTTTGAGTCTCCGAATGCACAATCCGATGGGACGAATCTGGCGTGCAAATATTGCCCTCGTTGGTAAACTGGGAGTGAGCTGTTTTCGTTAATGGTGTATCAACATGATAGCTTCCCTTATTCGGGGAGCGAGATAGGCTGTATAATACCTCTCTGGGGCAGTATGGTTAAGGATGTTCATCCTCAACGATCGGGGGTTTGTATGCTGGCATCATGAAGACCAAAATGAGGCGCGGGATGATCGATTGCAGTTTGCGAAGAAGGGGTGGGGTTCAAAAAGTGGACCGATGAGCAAGTGAAGAGTAAGAACACGGGGGATGATTATTCTTCGGGAATTCTGTCTGGATTAAATGTCGAGCTCGATACCTCCATCTCCGCTCCATCACCTGACATTTTAGGCACAGCTAGCAGAATCATGAATTTGGCCGGTATTTCCCGCGAGAATCCCGCTACATGTTGACCCGCTTCGTTACATGACCTCCCGCGTATATTCCACATCAATCCTCGATCTACTTCAACCCACTAGCATCTACAACAGGCAACATCGCATGTGTCACCCAGAAACCGGTGCATCTTGTCCTTTATTGGAACATGAACCCTATCACATCTTCTTCCACTATTCCATCAACATCGCTGCGTCATTATCACCATAATTCATGCTTTCAACACTTCCCCGTCTATAATTTCTCGCCATATGACATCCCGGAGTGGGTCATACAAAATCATTCGGAGGCATATTCCTACCTTCCTTTCTGCAAAAACAAAGGCTGATTTCGTGGAATATTGAATCTATATTTCGCTACACTAGCTGCTGTATAATAAAACCCCTAGATAAAGAGATCCGTTCCTATATTCCGGCTTTGATGCTGAGGAAATACCACCAAAGACCGACATGACTCAACTCAACTCAGCCGTCAGTCCGGACAGCCAGCTTCAGATCCACTATTTTTGATCACATTGGGCTCGTTATCGTTGCGTGACACAGTAGTACGATGAATTTGGCCGGCATTCCCCCGGAGCATCCTACCTCACGCTGAGCCGCTTCGTTACATGACCTCCCGCGTATATTCCACCTCATTTTCAAATCCACTTCAATACACTATCATCTACAATATGAAAGATAGGTCGTCTGGTGCGGACATTGATGCATCCGATCCCGCCGGGGATCATGAACCCTCTTACTTCTTCTTCCACTGCTCCATCTACATCACTGCGTGATTATCACCATAATTTATGTTTCAAGTTTATATCTCACCTGATTGTGGGATTTTAGGATTCGTTAACGGTGAATGAAGGAGATAGGGGAATGAAGTGGTGATGGTTATGAGGTTTATTCTCAGTAGATGTATTTCTGTAAGTTAGGAGTTAATGCTGACTAATGACTATAGCCAACCTCCAGCCAATATGACATGACACTATGCCTATATAGGGTCATAATAATCATTTCCAAAGCGTTGGTTTATATCCATATTTTGATATTCTTCTACACCAGCTAGAAATCATCCAAATTCCATCGTCTTCAAATACCATTCCATCACATTTCCCTATACCCATAAACCATCCCCACATACGTACTCATATTATCCACCCATCTCTTTCTTGCCTACACATGCGCACCAAATCTAGATAAATAACAAATCTTCTATTTTCTCATCTCTGAATCTCCAAATCTCCAACCTTCTGCTCTGTTCCCGCACCCACAAACACCCCCAAAATCTCAACCCATACACCGCCGTCTTAGAGGACACCGCATTTATCTAGTAACACCTATAAAAGCTTATTCCCCCCATCCCCTGCCTATTCGGTAAACTGTTTGTTACGACGCACGTTGTTAAGTCTACCTGGCTGCGTCAAAGCCACCAAATTGGCCAAAATCAACATCAACCCCGCCAAAATCAACCCGCCAAAATCAACAACACTAATCTAAAGCCAATAACCCTAGCAAATTAACCAAGTCAACAAGTCAACAAGCCAACCCCATAGGCCACAATGAATACACAAAGCACCGGTTACTGGTCCCAAAAATCCCGGTACCAATTCTATAAATCTTGTCGTCGGGTTACGATTGTTTTATCTTGGATGAAGTCAAGTGCGAAGTCCAGCGCTAAGCAGGGCGCTACAAAGAGTCGTTATGGATCTCAGAGGAATCACGGGTCTCAGAGGAATCACTGGTCTCAGGGTACACATGGAAATCACGGAAATCATGGGTCTCAGGGTACACATGGCAATCACGGATCTCAGAGTCATCATGGATCTCAAAGTCAGCATAAAAACCAAAAACACGAGAGAGGAAAAGCAGAAAGATCAGAAGCATAAAGGATTCTAGGAGGATCAAGGATCCCAGGATGCCAGGGATCTCAGGGATCTCAGGGGTTGGGATTTTTTTAGATTTCGGGGGGGGGGGGGGGGGGGGGGGGGGGGAAAGATTGGAGATTGGAGATTGGAAAAAAAAAAACGGGAATGGGAATGGTATGGGATGGGATAGAATGGGATGGAAGATTTGATACAAGTATATGTACGTCTTATCGAAGAAGGATTTTATGAAATGTGAGGTTGTTAACGTATTGGGGGTTGGTTTGTAACTTGTAAGGTTTGTGTTATATATGTTCTATGTACGCATTCACTATATTCTATTCACTCTATTCATTTTATTCATTTACATATCCAATATCCAATATCCATCTTATCCATTTTATACATATACCCATCTTATATATCCATCTTATTCAATCTCACTCTTCCTATCTATCACATAGGGGCTGTCCATCCCATCCCATCACACCTCACCGCATTCCATCCATTCTATCCCATCCTATCCATCCCATTCCATCCCATCACACCTCACTGCATCAAATCTCACCACATCATATCCATCATATCCATCATATCCATCATATCCATCATATCCATCATATCCATCATATCCATCATATCCATCATATCCATCATATCCATCATATCCATCATATCCATCATATCCATCATATCCATCATATCCATCATATCCATCATATCCATCATATCCATCATATCCATCATATCCATCATATCCATCATATCCATCATATCCATCATATCCATCATATCCATCATATCCATCATATCCATCATATCCATCATATCCATCATATCCATCATATCCATCATATCCATCATATCCATCATATCCATCATATCCATCATATCCATCATCATCATCACCATCGACATCAATACCCAACCCATTTCCAACGCAGCCCAAAATTTCATCTTCCATCTTCCATCTTCTAGTATAGCTTTGTCTAGCTTTTTCATTTTCATTTTCATTTTTAATTTATTTTATTTTATTTTCTATTATTCATTGTCATTTCATTTGTCATGACAAAAAATAAAAAACGAATGATATACCATGATCCCACTCTACGAGCACCATCGCAAATCATCATGAGTGATGATTGTAAGAAATAATCATAACAGTCATAAACAATCATGATTTAAATTTCATTCTATTATCCATATCATTTCAATATTCATATCCTCCAAATTCCCAAATATCTATTCCATAAAAAACAGCACCCATAGTCCAAACATAGTCCAAACAGCACCCATAGTCTAAACATAGTCCATTTCTTTACATCTCAACTATATCAACAAAAAAATCCCATATCCCATATGCCCTATCCAGTATCCCATATCCAATCCTTACTTCCTCTATCTAAAAAAAGGGGGGTTTTTTAAAAAACAATTACAAAAAAATGGTATCATATAGTATACGTTTTCTTCTTCTTCTTCACGTTCCCCTATTCACTGTCCTTTATTCCTCGTTCTGCTTTCCTTGTTCCTTATTCCTTATTCCTCGTTCTCGTTCTGCTTTGCTTATTTCTGCTTTGCTTATTTCTGGTTACTCGTCTTACTCCCTCTCATTACCTTATTCGCCGCTAGTCATCCATCATCCATCATCCATCATCCATCAATCATCACTCGATACTATACTATACTATAACCCGTAGTCCAAAAATATCAACTCTAAAATACAACACAAAAGATCCACGAGAAAAATACAACACAACAAATCCACGAGAAAATACAACACAGCTCAACAGACTAAACCCAGCCGCACTCTCTTATACCGCCGCCGCCGCCGCCGCAGCAGCAGCAGCAACCGGAGCAGTCTCAGGAGCATGGACTGGTTGAGTTATTGCTATCGAAGGAGGGTTCTGCGCTGGAGTTCCTGCGGCTGCCACGGCTTCCTTGGCCTCCGGGGCTCCCTCGAGTGCCTTACTCGCTACGGCTCCCTCGATTCCCCCGGCTCCCCCGGCTCCCTCGGTCGCCCCCCTACCAACCTGCAACCCCGCAGCAGCAGCAGCCTTAACCTTCTCCCTAAGCGCATCATCCACAACCACTCTCTGAGCCATCATTTCCTTCCATTGTTTATTGCACTCATTATTTACCCAGCAACCCGCAATATGTACGACGAGATCACCAGTTTCCCAGGACATTCCTTGGATGTTACGGATTGGGTAGGCGTTGATTTCTTTTTGTTGTACGAAGGCTATGTGTTCCATCATAGTTTGGTGTTCGGAGATTAAGTGCCACTATTTGGGAGTTAGTTGAGGGGTGGGTTTTTTGGGGGGATTTGGATGTGGAATGGGAGTTTTTTCGCCTTTTATATTCAAGGGAAAAGAAAAAAAAAGAACTCACCATAGCATCTTGTTCCTGAGCCAACCAATTTTTCTCAACATAGACCGGTTCAGCCCACATATCGATGAACATTCTACTCCATTCCGATCTTCTAATGAAGAAACTTCCCGCATTTAAACCATTCTGATCCTGGGCAATGATGATATCAACCTTATTAAAATCGGGATCTTTAAGGGTACGGTGACCCGAGGATCCACCACCTGGTTTCTGTACATCCAAATCCTTCTGAATTTTCCTTGCCAGGGCTTCATGAGATAAAACATGTTTTGCAAGCTCTATTTCCGGCGTCATAATAATTGCATCTAAATCCAACCACCAAACCCATTTCGCATCTGGGTGCTTATTAAAGGTATCAACAATTGCTGGTAACTTTGCCCAGACAGCTGATGCTGCACCGATGTTGTATTGGGAAATATTCAGGAATTGGTAAGTGTATCCATGGAGGTCGGCATAGGCTTGACGATTCGGTGTTACATCTCCGAGGATGTTGTCAATTCCCCCGTTGTGGCCTTTACCGTCGGACGCTGCGAGAAGAACAATTTCATTGGGCTTAGGACCGGCGGGATCGTGCACTAGGTTCGGTGGTACAGCGAAGGTACCCGTATAGATTTTGGTACGGTCGTAGGCTTCTTTTGCTTTGCGATCTTCTTCCTGTGGTTTGGAGGTTAGCTTTTCTGGTAATGAATCTTGCGTGTAATCTTGCGCAATGCCGTGAAACTTGTGAAGCCTGTGGAACCCGAGGCTTCCATAACCACGTTGAACAAAACGCGACGCAGGAAACGCAAGCACAAGTTCCCGGTGAGGCGCGGGGTGGCGGGGTAGTTTAACATACCTCCTTCCTCCTTCTTCTCTCCTCTTCCTCTTTTCTTCTATTCTCTTCCTCCTGTTTCTTCTTCTCCTCTGCGCTAACTGCTTTATTAGGTCCTTGAACAATGACCTCCGAAACCGTGTAGGGTGGTGCCGGCGCGTTGGCTCCCTTCTGTCCTGTTGCGCCTAGAAGGGAATCATGTTTTGTAGGTATCACTGCAGTTGCGGGTGTTGTCTGACGATGCGGGATCGAGTCGCGGAAGCTGAGGAGGGTGATGAAGGCGACTAGGAGGAGGAGGGAGATGCAGAGTCTGGATTTGGTGTTAGCATATGGCGGAGGAAAGTGAAGCTGTGAAGTTGTGAAGGCCAGCGGTTGGCGGAGGTGGCATGCGCAGATAGCGGTGAAGGTGGTGATAGTTTGGGGGGTTTGGCGGAGGGAGCGCACTTGGATATTAACCGCGACATCTTTTTTATCTTTTCGAGGTTTCCGGTTGGGTGGGTTTCCCTAACTCAAGCTCATCTGATGATGGGTGTCTTGCTTTCGAATATGGTGTTATTCCGAGTGTAACGAATGTGATATGATGAAAGGGCGGGCGCCGAGTACACTGGTACAGGAGTAAGTAAAGGTGAAGTGTACTCGTGAAGTTAACGAAAGTAAGTATCAAAAGTGAAGGTTACCAAAGAAAGTAACCATGCAGGTAGGTATACGTCTCCCCCCAAGGCTTGTGCAGTTGGACAGACAGTTCTAATCGCCAAGATCTGCAATCAGTGATAACTTATTAGGTTTTTAGTTAATGATCATCCCCTTGTTAGAACGAACGCAATTCAGTCACCCCACCAGCTATGGTTGGGAATCCTTGGCTTTGAAGCCCAGCACTCTGGAATCTGGACAAACCATAGACGCGCTGAGGTGAGGTGAGGCAAGGTGAATCTGCTCTACGAAGACGAAAAAACAGATTCTACAGAACCCCCTTTCATCAGATATAGCAGGATAAAGTGAGGCAATTATAATTCACAATGTTTTTTTAATCGTCATGACGGAATCAATGTATGTAGAATAGTAATCACAAAGTCCTGGTTGCAACTCGCTCCGAGTCTCCGACAAACTTGGCAACTTTTCGTATTCTCCGTGAGGTGGCGGCTAGCATGGTGAATCCATGGTACTGTAATCTTGCGCGCGTGGTGGAGCGAAAACGAGTATGTATGTACGTATGTACCACTGCACCAGGTTACGGCAGCACTGTTATATACGTACATACAAGGGTATGTTATTCTGAACCCTAAGTCTGTTACAGTTCGGAAAATGGATTTCCTCCAGAGTTGGTGAAAAAAAAAAAAAATACCATGTATATTTACACCTACGCCTTATGTATCAGCATGGCAACACATATATACCTACACGTCCAAAACTATACCTACATACTATTCCCTAAACTCAGTGTTTTTATGTGAACACCCCCATCAATATATATATAAATCCATACACAGTACCTAGGATATTTCATTTCAAATTCGCAGAATCCCCAGAATTCAAAAATGGTTAAATTCCTTACACCCCCAAGATTTCCTTGAACTGCCCTACTCTAGATCTCTTTACGCTTTCTGCTGGGATTTCTTCGGATACCTTCGGGTTTCTTGTCAAAGAACCATGCGGCATACCCTAATGATGCCGACGCTGCTATCAATGTTAACGATGCTGACAGGTAATACGCAATCCACGGAACCTACGGAATAGCTACATACGAAATCTACGGATCCTACTACGGAACATGCATGGAATATGTATAACATAAACGAAGGTACATCTCCAGCCCTACATCTCCAGCCCTATATAGCTAGCCCTACATATATAGCCAGCCCTACTTACTTTATCTATCTTGCCTATCTTCCCTACATTGCCTACAATACCTCCATTACAGCATTACAGTATTGCAGCATTATCCAAATTTCCTACAATTGTCTACAATTATATTCCAGCCTCACGCTTCCTACCTTTATATCCCACAACCACAACCACAACCACAACCACAACCATGGACCAATAGGTCGATAGGTCAATATTTACCCACATCAAGCCTCTTGGGGTGAGGGGGGTGAGGGGAGAGGGGGGGAGGGGGGGCTAATTAGTAATATCAATTCCAATTTCCATAAAACCCTGTATATAGGTTACTGTTACTATTACAAGCTGTAAGTCCTAGATACTTATAGAGATACCGGAGGAATATATATATAAAAGAAAAAGAAGAAATTGCAAAGTTTTCAGGGGATGTAACTATTGGTTCTGTTTTTCAAGAAGGGCTGTTGTGTGAGGTATGAGGTATATATCTCTCCGATTCTCTCGTAAGGTGGGAAAGAATAAGAGTTCATATGGATTATTTTTAATTTCGATTAATGGGTTGGTTGGTTGGTTAAGTTTTAATCCATGGCAGATAGATATCTAGATCTACCTACATAGGTATACTGATGTAAGAAAAGGTGTTAATGTATGACAAAAAAACAAGGGGAAAATAAGGAGAAAATAAAGAGAAAAATGGGGAAGAAAAACAGAAATAAAAAGGCAAAGAGAACAGAAAATAAAATATCCGCAATATAAAAAACAAAATTTAAAACAAACAATACAACAAACAAACAAGACAACAAATAAAACAAAACAAAACAGATGCCTCAAACAGAAACCGGAACCTCGAAACCTCAAAACCTAAGAATATCAAAACAAAACAAAACAGCAACAAAAAGAGAACAACAACAAAACAAAACAAAACAGAAGCCTCAAACAGAAACCGAACACACCTCAACCCGTCAACCCGTCACCCCATCATACAAACACCATCATTATGAGATCACGTCATATACATAGCCATCGAGCCAGTCTTTATATCTATATCAACAACAAATCACATCACCCATCACATCACCCATCACATCACCCATCACATTATCCATCACCTCTTACCCATCACATCACCCATCACATATTAAACATTACACATTATCCACATAGATAGAGCTAAAAAAGTAGCTAAGGTTCAACGACATTACATAGAATATAAATATAACTATAGATAGCGCCGCAGGTATGATATGACAATGACAATGACAATGATGATGACAATGACAATGATGATGATGATAATGATATGGTATGGTATGATATGGTAGCAAATGATATGGTAGCAAAAGGTAGCAAATGATAGCAAATCCGGCACAAAAAAAAAAGATGACACAGAACAGAAAAAAACAAATAAGAGAAAACAGGAGAAGAAAAGAAGACGGAACATGAGATAACAGGAAAAGATAACAGAAAAAAAAAACGGAACATGAGAAGAAACATTGAAATGTAGAAAAGAAAAAAAAAAAACAGAAAAAAAAGACATCTGACTTTTTTCTTTTGCAAGTAAAAAAGAAAAAAAAAGGTGAATCAAAAGACAACATGTTAATCATCAGTTAGGGTAAGATAAGGTGGGGTTTTTTTGGAGTCTTGATTCCTTATTTCCATATTTCCATATTTCTTCATTGAACGTTAAAAGCAGATTTAAAAGGGGGGGAGGAGGAGAGCTAAAAACAATGTCGAGATATCATTGATAAACCTTTAGTTGCCCTTGATAAGTGTTTGAGTACCTCTTTGAATACATCTTCCAGTGTCTCTTCGATTGCCTCTGCGAGTCGAGTACCTTTTTACTGTAGTAGCTTTCAATCACTGCGGATAATCTACTACTACTACTACACCTACTCCTCGACTTCCTTAAGAGGAACAAGGATGGCATTCTTGACCCACTCGTCCTCTTCAACCACATCCAGTTTCCAACGTTTCAGAGCACGCTTAAGAAGACCAGCGACGATTCTTTTTCCACCCTCCAATGTCAGGTCATATCCCGGCTGAGCACCTTCTTCTGTAGGTGAAGCCAACTTTACCCACTTCCATTCGCATCTCGCAATGCGATGAGCAGTCTTAGAGCGCATCTTCTTCTCTGAACTTCCCGGCGGAGGATCAAATGGTAATCTTCCCTCTAGTAATGCATACAGCAATACTCCCAAAGCCCATGCGTCTGTTTGACGACCATCATATGGTTGTCCCAGAATGAGCTCTGGAGAAGCATAATCATCCGATCCACATCTTGTGGTCAATAGTTCGCCGGATTCAAAGTCAACCCTTCTGCTTAGTCCGACGTCCGTAAGGGTAGTTATCGGATGGGGGTAATCGTATGGGGAGTTTGCGACGACTGCTAATTGTGGGCGAGTAAGGTTTATAAGGATGTCTGGAAGAAGAAAAAACAAGACGGATCAATACTCGCTGAGATTATTTCTTTTTGGAGGTCACGTAGGTAGATTTGAAGACGACGGGTGGGTTGGACATACTTTCTAATTTCACATCGCGATGGACAATCCCGTTCTTGTGTAGGTAGCGAACCGCACTGACAATTTCTGCAAATATCCGTTGAATCAATGGCGGTTCCATGTTGAATGTGCAATCAGAGGCAACATCAAAAAGGTCACCGCCAGGGCAAAAGTTTAGAACCAGCAAGGCCCGGGAAGGTTCAATACTGAACGCCTTCAACCGTACCAAACATGGGTGATTGACGCTTTTGAGAATGTCAAGCTCTCTTTTTAACCCACTCTCAACTCGTTCTCGCGATTCGGTTCCGGCTGCGCTGTGCTCGATAATCTTAACGGCGACGTATTTTCGAGGATTCAAGGTAACGGATTCTTCATCGACAACTACTCCCTCGTCATGCACCTGGTCGACCTCTTCTGGGATATTTTCTGAAGTCGCCAAAATAACCTTGCTGAACGCGCCTTGTCCGAGTAGTCGCAAACCGCGCAATCTCCTCACGCTACCATCCTTGATGTTTGTTGCTTCAAAGCTTTCAAGCTTTTGTTTTTTAATCAGTCGAGTACTCTTTTCCTCCGGATCCACTAAAGTATCGATGCTCGAAACTGACGATAATGAGGTAACGCTACCACTAAGGTACGGACTTGAGTCGGCCGATGACAACGTTCTACGCCGCTGTGCCAAACATCTTTCTCTGTGTAGCTTTGTGGAGCTGTCCATAACAGGGAGCGATGGACTACGTTCGTGGCCATTTCGTGACAAGCTGCGACGGATCGGAATAGGCAGTGTAGACTCGAAGCTCGGCTTCTGGGAGGATCCGTTGAAGGTAAACTGCGGCTGTAGAGGTGGAGATCCGACGTGTTGGTAGGGCTTTCTGGAGTTCTGAGCTGTGAATGCAGCTTCAAGAGCTTCACCGTTGAAGTTGGCGGGGGGTCCACGTCCAGAAGGTCGAGAAATCGAAGAGTTCCTTGAGAGAGGTCCGCGAAACTGGTTCCAAGGTCCTGGAGAGTCGCAACTGGCGAGTGGTGACGGTAGTGGCGTCATTCGTCCTATTGCTTCCATACCTGGAGACCAGTTGGAAGAAGCCGAGAGAGGACCGCCGGGAGAGAGGGTGTCACTCGGAGACGGTGCCATCCCCGCAACCGACGCGGGGTACTGGTGAGAGTCCGAGTCACTTATTGTTGCAACTGAGACACGACGGGCTACTGGAAGGTTCGTTGTCTGAAGTCGCAGACTCGGAGAGGTGGGAGAGGTATTCAAGGACGGATGCAGGTGCGAGGACGAAACGTGGTGGGGGGCGAGGTGGACTGGCCGCTGAACCGCAGCTGCGGGCAAGCTGGTATTGATTGTGGGAATTGGCGCCTGCTGCTGCTGCTGCTGCTGTCTCGACACAGACAGAGGCGCAGTTGCAGTTGTTGCAGCGTCGGTCGTTGACGACGCAAATTCGGATTGGCTGTCACTCACACCTGGAGCGGCGTGTAAATCCATATCGCGTCCTCCATTCTCAACAGTTCCTGGGCTTGTCATCCTCGGGCACAGAAAATTGAGAGGTGGGTTGGTTTGAGGACTATATTTAAGTGGTCATGTGATGTCGCGGCGGGGATTATTAATGACGATGTGCGAAAGCGAGGAGAAAGTGGATTGAGACTTGGAATGTGAGGATTTATACTGGGGAGAGGAGGGTGGGTGAAGCAGTGGGAGCTAAACTTCTGGGTCCAGGGCTTTGAATTGCAAAGTTGACGACCAATTGCGGCACATGGCTGGTGTTCTTTCACGGAGACCAAACATGACGTCTGTTTATTTGGGGGGGGGGGGGGGGGTGGGTGAGAGGTTTCACTACGGAGATATTCACAGAGTGCTTTTATGTTTGCCGGTCGCTTCTTTCTTTGGACAGACGGGGGGACAAATTCCTGTCCTGGAGCAAGCCAGGAGAGAGTTGGAATTTGATATGAGATGTGCATTCCATTTGAGGGTGTGGTCGTGGTGGTAACAAAGCGAGGGAAGAGGGAAGGGAGGAGGCAGAGCTGTTGAATGAAACGCTGAGCTCCCAAGACCTCAAACTCCGCTATTCGGGGTTCTAACTTTAGGGCACACCACTCGAGTAGTTGAATAATTACACTTTTATTCTCACTAAAATGATAACAAGTTGAGAAAACTCAAAAAATGCAGAATTCAAAATCCTCCCTTGGCCTTGATTCACACGCCTTGTCATGGTTTGAATATGTCTGACCGAACATCAATTACAAATTACAGTGCCAATCCGCCGAGTGACCATCCATGCGCCAATAGCTGTGACTCCTAGCTAAAAGTCTCGACTCTTGCTGGTTGATTCACTTGTTTTTTTGGGGTGAGGCAGTGCAGCAGAGCGAAAAGAAGCGGACCATCAACAGGTCTCACCTGTACCTGTCTGTATGTAAATCATACAATTGCATCTCAACTCGCCTCGTCTCGCCTTCCAACATGTCTGTAGACACCGGTAATTACCGTGCATGAGGCGGGGAGATTATACCCGTGTTTTATCACAGTACGGCGGGGTGAAGCCGAAATAATCAAATCTCGTCTGTGGTCATGATGTACCCCATGGCTGATCTTCGGGTCACACCTTCTTGAAGCAGGACAAAGACTGTAAGCGAGTCGATACCCCACGGCCGCCTATCTCGGAGCTCGAGGATCAGGTTGGAAGACCAAAGGACCAGACCCGAGTGAACCAGACCGGAATGGGTGGCCAGTCGGGACCGGTGGATCCAACCAAGTTGCAACACCGAGAAGGTGGGTGTAGTGTAGGAAGATTACCCGGCTCTCATTTAGACCCAATCCATCTCATCAGAAGGCCTCGGCCATCAGCCGGCAATCCCCGTTTACCCCGTCCTCCCACGATGTGGGCGCCGAAGCGAGGTGTTTGGCGTTGAGATCTTGCGGCTCTGCTGCCTCCTCCAATCACCTCCAAGATTATGACCAATCCACGCTTAGTTAGCGTAGGCAAACGGCACCCACAACCTCTGCCGACATCCGTCATTTTTTCTCTTTCGAGTCATTCTTGGTGCATCGTTCTTTTCAACGGAAACCTTATTGAGATTTTTTGGTGAGTAAGTGTCTGGGCCCTAGTTGCCTAGTACCCGCCATATATATCGTCTTTTCGTCCGCTGTTTCTAACTCGAGATATCAGAAATTACACATCAAATCTCACACCAAAATGCTTTCGCGACTCCGCACCAGGTCCGCAGCGGCCACTTCCTTCGCGAAGCTCCCCACCACCAAGACCACTGCGTATGTCAATTGTCCTCAAAACTCCATCAATTCCAATTAACTGACACCTTCTCCAGTCGCGCCATTGCCGCAAGATGGTCCTCCTCTTCCGCCGCCCCCATCCAGCTTAACCGCTCCTCCTCCGCCATCACCCAGCCCAAGTCTCAGGGTGCTTCCCAGGCCATGCTTTACGCCACCGGTATGACCGAGAAGGACATGAACAAAGCCCAAGTTGGAATTTCCTCCGTCTGGTACTCTGGAAACCCTTGCAACATGCACCTTATGGACCTTAACCACAAGATCCGCGAGGGAGTTGAGGCCGCCGGTCTTCACGGAATGCAGTTCAACACCATTGGAGTTTCCGACGGTATCTCCATGGGAACCACTGGAATGCGTTACTCCCTTCAGTCCCGTGATCTTATTGCAGACTCCATCGAGACTGTCATGAACGCTCAGTGGTACGATGCCAACATCTCCATCCCCGGTTGTGACAAGAACATGCCCGGTGTAATCATCGCCATGGGACGTGTCAACCGTCCCGCCCTTATGGTCTACGGAGGAACCATCAAGGCCGGAAAGTGTGGATCCACCCCCAACCCCGAGATCGACATTGTCTCTGCCTTCCAGGCCTACGGACAGTACATCACCAAGGAAATCACCGAGGACCAGCGTTTCGACATTATCCGCAACGCCTGCCCCGGTCCCGGAGCCTGCGGAGGAATGTACACCGCCAACACCATGGCCACCGCCATTGAGTCCATGGGAATGACTCTCCCCGGATCCTCCTCCAACCCCGCCGAGTCCCAGGCCAAGCTCGACGAGTGTCTTGCCGCCGGACACGCCATCCGTAACCTCTTGGAGAAGGACATCAAGCCCCGCGACATCCTTACCCGCGCGGCCTTCGAGAACGCCATGGTCGTAGTCAACATCACCGGAGGTTCCACCAACGCCGTCCTCCATCTCATCGCCATCGCCCACTCCGTCGGAGTCAAGCTAACCATCGACGACTTCCAAGCCGTTTCCGACCGTACCCCCTTCCTCGCCGACCTTAAGCCCTCCGGAAAATACGTCATGGCCGATATCCAGGGCATCGGAGGAACCCCCGCACTTCTTAAATACCTCCTCCAAAACGACCTCATCGACGGAAACATCATGACCGTAACCGGCAAGACCCTGGCCGAGAACCTCGAAAAACTCCCCGGCTTCCCCGAGAGCCAGAAGATTATCCGTCCTCTCAACAACCCCATCAAGCCCACCGGCCACATCCAGATCCTCCGCGGATCCCTCGCACCCGGAGGATCCGTCGGTAAGATCACCGGCAAGGAAGGACTTCGTTTCGAAGGAACCGCCCGTGCCTTCGACGGCGAAGACGCCTTTATCGAAGCCCTCGAGCGTGGAGAGATCAAGAAGGGAGAAAAGACCGTCGTCGTAATCCGTTACGAGGGACCCAAGGGAGCTCCAGGAATGGTCGAGATGTTGAAGCCCTCATCCGCCATTATGGGAGCTGGACTCGGACAGGATGTAGCCTTGATCACTGATGGACGTTTCTCTGGTGGATCTCACGGTTTCTTGATCGGTCACATTGTCCCTGAGGCCCAGGAAGGTGGCCCTATTGGTCTTGTTAGAGATGGTGATAAGATCGTTATTGATGCTGAGACTAGGAAGTTGGATCTTCTTGTAGATGAAGCTATCCTTGAGGAGAGAAGAAAGGAGTTTAAGCCTAAGCCTCTTAAGTACACCAAGGGAACCCTCTACAAGTACACTAAGTTGGTGTCTGATGCTTCCCATGGATGTGTTACCGATTTTTAAATTCGGTAGTTATTAGAGTTTAGGGGTGGTGGGGGTCGAGGTGGAGGTGGAGGTAGTGGTAGTGGCAGTGGTAGTGGTAGTGGGTAGTTAAAAGCAAGGCTAGCAAAGCAAGCAACGCCAGCAAAAGTAGCAAAAGTAGCAAAAGTAGCAAGAAGCAGAAGAAGTAAAATCTGCAATCTGGCAAAACACAGGTGTAGAATGATTGCCATTATTATTATGTATTGATGTTTTGTAAAAAGAAGAAGTAGTATATCACTAGGGTGGTAGATTTATGATATAAAATATGGAGTTTTTTTTTTTTTTTCTTTTGTTTTCTATGCAAAATATATGGTTGGTTGGTTGGGTTGGATGGCTAGGTTGGATAGGTTAGATGGTTAGGTTAGTGGATAGGTTAGATGGTTAATGAATACAAAAAACGGAATTTTTGGTTTTTCTTTCTTTCGTTTCAACTTTTTATTTCATCGTGATTATTTTTTTGGGATGGGAGAGGGGATTGGATGGCTTCATCACCTCTTTTTGAATAAATTTCCGTGTCATGTGACTATCTTTGTTTTGTTTTGTTTTACATACTTCCCAGTGCATACTTATTTGAGAAGAAGGAGTTAAAAGAAAAAAAAGGGAAAAAGAAAACAACGCAGAAAACAAAATACCCACGAAAAAAAGAAGAGGAGAAAAAAACACAAAAAAAAAAAAAAGGAAAAAAAAAAAAAAAAAAACTATAAATTATCTAAAAAAAAACCAGAAGAAAAAAAAAGAAAAAAAAAAGACAACCAAAACAATAAAGCTTAAAGCTTAAAGCCTCAAGTGACATCTTTGATGACATCCCCTATCCGCTATCCCCTATCGCATATGCAACACAATTCCACCATCAAACTTCATCATACACATTATTATAACCTCTTCAATCTTGCTACTGATACTGATACTGATACTGATACTTTATTCTCCTATTCTCCTATTCTCCTATTCCCTATGCTGCCATATTCCTATGCTGCCATGCTCGCTAGGCAAATTTCACATCCGCAAATAAAGCAGCTCGGGTTTGAGTTAAAGCTGCAAGTTCCAAAATAAATTCCTGTATTTGAAAGAAAAAAGGGGATATGTTAGTAATTTGTTTTGTTTGATCTCAGCCCACCACCCACCCACCCACCCCAAAAGAGTTCACATACCTGCAAAATCATAATATTCGTCAATAAATGACTCAAGCTAACTTCGCCCTGTACTCTACTTTCCTTCCTGGGTCTACCCATCAACGCCGCCATAGCATCACCATCCTCATCTTCCTTCGGCGGGGGTTTATGCAAGCCCGGTACCAAAACCTTAAGTCTTCTTTGCGTAGTATCCGCAATATGATTTTCAAACGGACTACTAGGAACCTCAGGTTGTGTAACTCTTGAGAGACCTCTTGGTCTCAGACTTTTTGCAGTGGTTGGTCTAACCAGACTTCTAGCTGTAAAGGCATCTAATGGGTTTCTGAATTTATCAGAAACGGCCTCAGAAAGTTCTTCAGTAAATTCAAAAGCACGACGACGCTCCATAAGTTTATCGTCCAAGTCTGGGACTTCTTTTCGGTAATCTGCAACTTGGGAGACAAGGGATTGGAGAACTTCCATCACAGGGGGTGCAGAGGTGAATTCCGGGTGACGACGGGCTCGCATGATTTCTCGTACTCGACGACGGTCGGATTCAAAGCTGTCGGTGGGGGCGTATACACTATCCCCTAGGATTGCTGCGAGTTCGTTTTCCATGGATTCGAGCTCGTCTTCTTCGGCGTCGCTTTCGGAGTCTTCCGGGTAGGAGTAGGTATCGGGGTGATGGAATAGCCAGCCTTCAGGACGCATATAAGCGCATGCGGCAAGGTCGATGAGAACGCTTGTTAGCACGAGGTTGGTTTCAACAGCGTTGGAGAAGAAGGAGGAAAAGAGGTCAGTGAGATGGCGAAGGAAGGGGTCATTAGGGAGAAGAGTGTGAAGGTGCATCATGCTTAGTTTATCGTCTGCAGGACGGCCATCGGAGGTGGTCGATGAAATGCGGAGGCCGAGAAATTTGGTGGTGCATGGGTGGCCCTCCAACAGGTTTTGGCAGTCTTTAATATGGTCGTCGTATGACGCGGAACTGTTCTTATCGTGTCCGGTTATGTCAGAGGCCATTTGGAAGAGCATTTCCATTTCTGCTAGGTGGGCACCGATGGTCCTTGTGGGGGCGTTACTGGGGACCGGAACAGTCTTCAACAGGGTGTGCATGGAGTATTGGTAGTGTTTCCGGAGAATGGTAGAGACAAGGCGCAGGGTGGCAGATACGGTTTGCTGTGACTTGGACTGCAAACTCGTCATGATGAGATCTGCTAAGGAGTAGATGGCAGGAGTAGGACTGTCTACTACATCTGCCGCCTTAGAGAGGAGATCGAGGGATTGCCTCCTCTTTGCCCGGGATTGTGGTGACTCTGGCCTCTCAGGGAGGTTCATCAAATATGATAGGATTAGGTGGATAATGTCAGGGTAATCCAGAGTTTCGAGGACAACTCGGACATATGTCAAAACGGCGACTGATGATCCTCCGTCCACGTCTGATGACTCGAGGAGTGAGGGATATCTATTATCATCTATTAGTATCGACCTATGATCCTCGGACGTGAGGGGCCGCACAATAGCTGTTGCAAGAAAAGGACCTGGAAGTGGTCTAATAATGTCTGTTTGACTTCCTCGGAACGACAGTGCTCCAGAATATCCTGCCAGAATGTCAAGTATGAAAGGAAAGTATCAAGATGTGTCTTGAATTCAGGTGAGTTAGGTGTTTCAGCACCAGGCGCTGTAGGCGGCATTTTGAAATCGGAGAGCATCAGAATTGTTGGCGGGTCTTCGGTGGAGTGTGTTATTACCAGTTTCCTATATACCTGTCAGCTTCTGGAGCAGCTTCCGTCGTAAATACCCACCTGCTAAGTTGACTGTATAATGCGCCCAATCCGGAGGCCATCAAAGTCGCAAGATCACTCTCGACAATCCATCGCTCCAATGCACCAGATGAAGATGCAGCCTCAACGATATAGAGCAAACCAGTTCTTGCGAAATCTCCCACCTTTCCTTCCTGATGAACATAGTCTATCAAGAGATAGAATAATGGGAAATCCTCCTTATTCGTAACTCCAGCGAATCTTTGACGATGGTCCATATTCTCATAATCCGCCGCATCATTGCCCCTTTTCGTAAACCAAACTCGTAGAATACCCGGGCTCTGTCTAATCTTACTTGCGATACTGAACAGCAACTCCACAAACTCTCCCTCAAAAGCCGGAACCGAATGATGACTAGTAGCCTGCAGAAACGCGATCAAGCTATGCGCAAAGTTCTCATGTCCCAGAAAGTCTTCATCCTCGTTTTCGATAAGCGTCGCAAATGTTCCTATACACTCTCTGACGACCGCGGGCGAACCCGTCTGTCCGATTTTCGACAACGCAAGAAACACCTGCTTCTCGTAACAAAAGTTCATACACAACCGTGCAGACCGCTTCTCTTCCTCGATTAAAAGGTCCGTTAATCGCTTAATGTAACCGCGGAACTGCTCCTGTGTGCTCGGATCGTGCTCGGGGGCATTCCGCCATGCGTACTATCGGCGCGGGGTCGTCAGTTTCAACGCTCCCAAAGAGCTCCTAAAAGCTGCCGGATACCCACAAGTAGTCGCTGCCAGACGCGCGTGAATGTTGCTAGACGTTGTTCCGGGGTAGCTGAAGGAGGTGCCTTATTCTGGTTTGAGCTCGAGGAGCCAGAGCCACCGATGAGACGATTCCACTGATAAATCCACAGTGTCAGTGATAGACCTCCCATGGCTCGCGAGTTGAGGGGACAATAAACGGGGGTATCATAATCGCGGATGGAGAGAGAGAGTTACAAAATCCATTGCCTCAGCTGTGGGCAATAATAGAGGTGTAGGCGATAGTGATTCGAGGACGACGTTGCCTACACGGCAGCTTCACGAGGTTCGGGTTGTGGTGAGGTGTGGAGGTACGAGATGCGACAGCAGTTACCAGGTGCATGATAGATAGGCGCGCCCCTCGCTTGTCGCTTGGATACACAGCGCCACCAAATCAACTCCACTATTTTGGAAGATGGTAATTTTTACACGGTGATGCTATGATATCACCGAGTTTTTGCTACGGAAAAAAGAGTTTCATAGGATGTGCAAACATGTCAGGTGGACTCACGGCCCCTTGCAGGAATGTTAGAGCCCCATAGCTACTAGCATCCATAAGCGGGAAGTTACCCAGGGCCCTGGAGAGCTTGCTGAGCGGCAAGCAGAGCAATGGGACGTGGCGATCATCTCCTGGGCACGCGGGTTGCAGCTTCTTGTACGTTCTGGTTCTACGAGCCATACGGATGGGAATCTGGTTTTGATGAAATCAAAGTGCGATTTGCAGAGCGAATGTGTTTGATCATCATGTTTCACGGTTCATGTCACAGATCACAATCAAACATCACTTGTCTCAATGAGCATAATTTTTTTTGGTTGACTTTTTTTTGATTCCCTCGTTAGGTGCCGGGTCATCGAAATTCGTAAATGTACAAAAAGATCCCAAATACCCCCAACTCCGGCCCAAACCTTTGTTTTAGATGACAATTCAAGACGCTTAAGCGTTGGCGGAGAGAATGTCAGAGTCACCCTGGTCGAGGATAGCCATGGTGGAGCAGCGGAAGAGCTTTCCACAAGCGGTTCCAAGCTCGATCTATTCGGAATTGAGTCAGCATGCAAGTTCCCTCCGAAGCAAACAGTCATGCTTCTTCTCAGGGGGCAGAAGATCCTTCGATCTCCCGCCGTCGAATCGAAAGCGACCAGGAATCGGAATAAACACGTACGTTGTTTCCAGCGAAGTGGTGGACGTTGCACTTGGCGAGCATGGAGTAGTACTCGAGCTCAGACTTGCGGAGAGGGGGAGTGTTTCCGGCAATGATGACGAGCTTGGCCTTTCCGTTACGGAGAGTCTTGAGGGTAGACTTGTATCCGAGAACGTACTTTCCGGACTTCATAACAAGCGCAAGGCGCGAGTTGATGTTGTCGGAGGTCTTGGTCTTCTTGACGGGGGCTGCATCATGTCAGTGTTGTACCGTGGATTTTGGCGGTGGCGAAGGCGTACCCATTTTTGAATTTTCGATGTTGGTTGTTGGTTTGTGTTTCGTTCCTCCCGGCCATATAAGCTGTGCTGAAATTTTGCGCCAAGTCTTCACGCGTGACAGGACTGCTAATCGAGTAGCGGCATAGGGTTACACGCGCGAACTCGGCAAGAGAGCAATCCCAACAGCAACCCCCAAAGTAAGCAAATATTGGATTGGAATTGAAGGAAGCCTTTTTAAAAACTGTTTATTGAAACATTTAACGTCATGCAAGCTGTGTTCATAAATCTCGTGGCTTTAATATCTTCACAGCTTGGCGTTCTGCAGCTGTTCGGCAGATTTCAAGAGCCTCCCCAGGAACCCACCACCTGAAATCAACGGCTGGAAATTTAAGCTTTGTGCTCTCACGGTTACAGTGTGAGGCTGAGTGGGCATGTACATACTCTGTACCGAGAGCCGCAATATCGGGCTGAGAGCGTAGACTTGGCTTCAGATGATGAGCGCATGGAATTATTGATAATGCATAGAAATTATACCAATTCTCAACTGCCATCAGTAACATATATTCACTATCGTTTGAAAAATAAATTCTTCTGCTCGCAAGTAATTTTTTCCATCTCGAGTTCGAGGCTGTCAGTGATTTAATGACCGCCTCACGAGTCACTCTTCATACAGCTCTTGGCACTTCTATCCGATCCCGGTTACACCATGCAGGGAACGCGACAGCAGCACTCCGTCCCTGTCACGAATATCGGCCAAACACCTTGTGTGCAACTCCACCTCCATCTTGCCCCCGACCTCAGGTGTACAGTAGCACCATACCTCCCAGTGTTACCTATCGCATGCTGAACGGCCGATGTTCATTTATCGTATTCGGAATAGCACAGATCTAACAGTCTAACCGAGTGCAAGCCCGCTAAAGACGGAGCGCTGCGCTCTGACGCATATCATGACCCAGGTGATGCGTAACCACAACTCCCGTTCGAGCTTCGAACAAGCTCAAAACGAACGCGAACCGCACTTCCTGTCCTCCACACTTCACAGTGGAAGAAATACAACGCAACCGAAAGCTTCACTGTCACAAATATCACTCATTATGTCACGAATCGTCGATTCAGTAAAGAAATCATTACTTGGGAGAGAGTCGCAGAGCTATCAATCTATTCCAAATGGCGACCGACATTCAGCAGGCGAGACTGACGCATCACGCGATGCTATATCAGAGCTCGAGCAGCCACACAAGGTCAACATGTTTGAATATGGAGTCTTTGTACTCCTTGGAGTAGCGATGTTTGTCTTCTAGTACTACACGGAGTAAACAATAGTTAAAAGGCTTCTAGGCTATGGAGCTGGAACATGTTTATGGCATGCGCAACCTACTTCCAAGGGCGCTTTGCGGAGGTTTGTTTCCCTCCAAGCAGTATGAAACTCCAGCTGATCTTCCATGTAGAATCAATTTATTCTCACTTATTTCCAATCCATGATTCTCGGTGTCAGCACAATTGTAAACCTCGCAGTTATGATCTTTCTGTCCCATCGTCAGACCTCCGCCAACTACCCTTACCGAATTTGCATTTCGTTGGTTTTGAACTGCGTAACTTTCACCCTTCTTGCGTTATCTACAATCATGTTCCGTGTCAGTGCGGTTCCCTATTTGGTGTTCACTTTGTTCAGCGTTTTCGTCGCAGCGGCCAGCACTGGATTTTCTCAGAATGGTGTCTTTGCATTCGTCAACACCTTTGGTGGAATCTACACCCAAGCCATCATGACGTACGTTCCCATCTATCTTCCCCGGAAAATCACGCACTGACCTTGGATATCATGTAGTGGTCAAGGAATAGCCGGCGTTCTACCTGCCATTGCGCAAATCATCTCCGTCCTCCTCGTTCCCAGCAGAACTGGTGAAGCCGGAGAAGATGGTGCCAGTGCATCGCCTAAGAGTGCATTCTTATATTTCATGACGGCAACTTTCGTTTCAGGACTCTGCCTCTCTTTATTCCTTGTCCTTCTCTCTCGCCATGGAATCACTATTAAAGGCCAAGCTCAACCTCTCTTTGCCAATGCAACCGATTCCGAGGAAACTGGAGCGCACAAATCTGTCTCCCTTTTGCTTCTTTCAAAGAAACTTGGCTACCCTGCTTTTGCAATCTGGTTGAGCTTTTGCTTAACCATGGTCTTCCCAGTATTCACTCAATCGATTGTCTCGACCCGCCCTGAGGGCTCGGGGAGAGCTTTCCAGCCCGATGTCTTTATTCCTATGGCGTTTTTGCTATGGAATGTTGGAGACCTTTCTGGACGTGTGGCATGCGGGTATGACCGTGTAATCATCCGCAACCCCAAGATGTTGGTAGCTGTTGCGGCGCTGAGGGCGTTGTTTATCCCTCTCTACATGATGTGCAACGTTGCAGGTAAAGGAGCAGCGATTAACAGTGATTTGTTTTACTGGTTAGTACAGCTAGGTTTCGGATTTACAAATGGATGGGTGGGAACAAGTGCCATGGTCGTGGCACCGGATTATGTCAATGATGATGAGAAGGAGGCTTGTGGTGGGTTCATGGGATTGTGTTTGGTTATGGGCCTCGCAACCGGATCTGTGATGAGCTTCTTTGTTTAGAGGTGAATTGTTTAGAGTGGGGTAGACTAAGCTCTAGTATACGGCTGTGAATAAGCCTTAGAAGATGGACTGAGCTTACGGTATATTGGGTCATAATGGAGTTTATGGGCGTGGTGAAGCTGAAGAGCATGGGTTAAGTTTAATGGCATAGGAGAGATTTTATGGCGTTTGGGTGTTGCATTTGCATTGTCATGTTTGATACCTTGTGTTTTTAGTTTGGCGGGATCGATTTCAGGAGTCTAGATACCAGGGGATATGAGGGTTTAATGGCGAGTCACAGTAGTTAGCTTTGCATCTATCATGTTGTTATAGTATAAATGATACATATAGAAGAACTTAAGATTTTTAACTACTTGGCGGTGATACTTGAGGTACATTTTATGATCATACTATCCTCCAGAAACTGAGATAAAGAACAGCCTATATAAAGCGTAACAAGGTCAAGAAGGTCAAGATAGTATACTACTGTAATGGATAGGTCCTGATATTTAACAAGAGAAACTGATAATCGGCCTCATGCTATCTCAGAAAATCTGATCCGTAAGATGAACCAAGTACGAGCTTAGTTAGTCTCATCCCATGTCATGATTAGAGAGTTTTATTTCGTCTCAGGCACCCAGTTGACAACGAGAAAAAAAACATACCCTAACGGAACAAAGAGGTCCAACTTACCGATAATCACAAACCAGTCATACATGCAATTTTCCTTTTTATAAAGAGCTTTCATACGTGCTTAGAAATTAAAATAGGTTCTAAAAAGTTTACATTGTTGTTTCAAAGCCCCACAATGGGCGCCAGTACAAACTACATGATTTCAGTGACGTCGTTACATCAAAACACGCTAGCAACACCACCACAGCAGCACAGCTCCCCGACCCCGCGACGCGTCCAATTCTCCATAGCTCCAACGCGGGTATCTTTCCCCACAACGCAACCTTATAACCACAACCCAACATGACAGCCCCAACCTCCGGCGTAGTCGGGTAAGCAATCTCCTACCCTTGTTACCCCTTCTACAATCTTCCAATTTTCCTTACTAACTAACCTCCCCAGTCTTTACTTCATCCCGGACTCCCTCTCCCCGAACGCCTACCAACACCTCACCGACCGTCTCACAAAAGTCCACCATCCACTCCCTTTACCGCCCTGGAAAATCGAGCATCGACTCCTTCGCTCGGCTGTTCCTACCTCCCCCGATTTCCTCCAGCATCTAGATGCCCCTCATATCTCTCCAGCACCATTCGTGGTTTGTGGACAGTCTATAATTACCTGTGACAGGGACTTTCTTTTGATTTTGAAAACGAAGCTGGCGAGTTTGTGGAGTCATAGACAGACTATTAAGGTTGAGGGAGCAGGGTTTGAGGTTGAGGATTGGAGGATTAGAATTGGGAGGCTGGGGGATAAGGGGACGGTTGTTGAGGTGGAGTTTACGGCCGCGAATATGTTAGAGCAGGCGGAGAAGGTCGGGAGAGAGGTGGTCGAGGGTTTGGGTGTTCCCGGTGGAAGATGGACTTGGGAGAAGGAACGCGGGGAGGTTTGGACGGTTATGGATACTGGGAGGGTTTGGGCGGAGTGCTTGAGGATGAGGAATACGTAGATGAATAGCAGACAGAGAGGGGTATAAGGGGAAGTTTGGGGGTATAAGGGGGAGTTTGAGGGGGGGGTCAGGGGTGAGGTGTGAGGTGTGGGGATGGGGTGGATACAACGAAACGATGAAAAATAGGGATGGCAATTTACAGGTAATGAATTTAGCGGCATGCAAAACGGGGTCAGTTTGTTTATAATGGGAGTATAAATAATACTCAAATATACATTAATAAAACTACAAATCAAACAATAATCAAAAATTCTAAATATTGCGCTAGAAAAGATCTCATTTTGTCTGGTTCTTTTATACATATCACAATTCCCTTTTTTCCCATACATACCCAACGCAAAATCCCCATTATCGCTTTTATACATTATCCTCTATCATCTCATATAATTTCTTCTCGATTTCCCGTAATATAAAAATAATCAAAACATATCACCCATCATCCATCATCCATCATCCATCATCATCCATCATCCATCATCAGTCCATATATCTTTCTCTCCCCTTCCAATCCTTCTCCCTTCTCCCTTCTCCATCCTCTTCATTTATACTCCATACTATATTCCAGAGCAAAAGCGACAGACATATACATATACGAGTGTCCTTTTTGCTATGTAGGTATAAACCATCAATTCGAAATTTTCCTCGCTTTTTGGGGGTAATCACAAAACAACAGTAACAGCAACAGCCCTCCTTTTCAACAACTAATTAGTTTTAGCAATCTATATCATAGCTACATACATAGTTACATCGAGGTTTCAATTTCAGAAATCAAAATGTGTGGATTGGTTATTTTTCTTAAGTTTTTTTATTAAATCATAGTTACCATAGTTACCATACATACTAGAAACCACATTTAGGAATTTGGGTTGTTTAGACAGCTTTACTTATCTGTATCGGTTCTGAAAGAAATTATTGCTCAACGGAAATATTTAGTATCTATGTAGTCATGCTTCGTTAGTGTTTATGGTATAAATGATTTACTCCAAAACTGTTGCATATTAACCTAAATTCTGATCTCTTGTATCTGGTTAATGACGAATTATGTATGAAAGAAGCTGAAGTGGCCGAGGAAAGAATACGATAGGTCAGGAAGTATACAGAGGATGAAAACTCATACCGGGGATGTGGCTTTGGAAATTTTTATGAATAAATGGAAAAACTGATGCACAGAAATGTACTGGTGATCCAGAATCACACCACATAAACTTCCCTTTGAACTCTCCCACTTCAAGACAGAGAAACCATATCTGATGACGTCAATTAGAATCTTTTGTTGCTGGTGAAAACTTCATAGACCATTACCATGTAAAATAATTTAATTTTACCAAAATATACCCAGCTGCCGCTTAAACCTGCGTCGCATAGAATCCCATTCCAGCGGCATTCCGTCACCGAGTGATTCCCGATGATAGACCCCCGGCACCCGACGGGTTACCCTCCCTACACCAAAAAAGTCTCTACCGCGACACCGATACGTGCGGCGAACCAGCAGAAAACCGAGCTCTCCGTCGCCACCATGCCTCCCAAATTCGGCAGCAAAAAAGTGTTCCTGTGGGCAGCATATTCCGATCCTTCCATGCACGCAGCAAACTAATCCAATCACAGTCCCAACTTCACCATCTCCCTCCTCCGCACCCAGCACCTTCCTCCGAACTTCGCCCAGTTCATCGTTCCCTTGAACATCAACAAGCTCGACCTCCGCGACTACCTCTACCATGCTTACGGCGTCGAAGTCTTGAACGTTCGTTCGTTCGTTACCCAGAAAAAGATTGAACGTCATAAGCCCGGTGAGAAGGCTACTAGATACTGGAGACCGGCTTCGATCAAGAAGATGACCGTTGAGCTTGTTAAGCCTTTTGTATGGCCTGAGGAGCCTACTGATTTGACTCCGTATGTCGCGACTATATCCGGCGATTATAATTGGGGTTATATATATATACTGACGGATAATATAGTTGGGACAAGGAAACCCACAAGGCGATCGAGGAATACCGGGAGTACAACGCGAAACAGTATGGTCCTACTGGTTACAGAGAGCCAAAGCCAGAGGTCAAGAACATTCGCAAGTTGGCACAGGAGTTGCTACGGGAGAAGGTTATCGAGGAGAAGGAGGTCGAGATCGAGCAGGAGCTTTCGCTGCGGTAGACTGGACGCAATGGGTTGCATGCAGGTGTATATTAGGATTTTTCTTTTTCGGGATGCAAAAAATTTGGCGCGGAAGAAACGCGGTTGTACAATATCAACACCTACGGCCCGACGAATCGACGGGAATCGAAGAAATTTTGCCGTAATTTGGTGATCACGGGCGGACGGAACGAGCAGATGGAATGATTACAGACGCAACAGATTTTGCAATATTAACATCCGTACACCAGTAGAGCCGAATACAAAGCCCAAAGCTCCAGTCTTAAAAAATACATAGCAAAATCTAGAAAATGAAATAAGATGCAGCTTAAAGTAAGCGGAATTAGAGACACCTACAACTACCGACAATACGGTGCAATATGAATACAATGAAAAGAAAACACCAAAGATAACACCTGATTTCCATCATAAAAGAACGCCCATACAATATCCCAGAACTATTTACTCCTTTACTCGTACTGAGACGAACATGTTGCTACGTTAATCATTTATTAACAAATCCTCCGATTGTGCCGTTTTGTCTTTTTTTGACCGAAAAGTACGTTTTCCTCTTAGGATTTGACTCGGTTTCGTATTCTAAACGAATCCGCGGATACCTGCGAGGCCACTTCCTGTCGGGAATCGAGACTTCTTCTTCGGTTTCGCCTCTGATCCCTCTCCTTCTTTATCTTTCTTGTCCTTTTTGTCCTTGCTGACATTTTGTGGACCTGAGTAAAAATTAGTAAAAATTACCTTAGAATACAGAGATAAACTTACTGCCTCGTCCCCGGATACGGAGCTCAGATCCGGGCTTCATCTTGTCCTTCCTCTTGTTTTCCGAAGAGTGAGCAGACCTGACTGTCTTCATGCTGCGTGCATCATCCGACATTGGGGTGCCATGTACACTCGTCATGCTTTCCGGCATAGAAGGTCTTGATTTAAGTGTCGGATACGTCAAATGCCCTGGCCCAAAATAGTCCATGCGTTCAGGAACATGAGATGCTTCTGGACTCATATGGGCGCTACCGGGGTACTTGAGCGAAAATCCTCCAGGTGACATGGTACCGGTGCTGCTGGAGACGTAATCCCGCATTGCTGAGAAGGGGCGACTAGGGTTTGAGGATTCGGTATAACTAGACGTAGGGCTCATTGATGCTTCAGAAGGTTGGTAGCTGCGTATGGTACGGGAGCTGTGGGGATGAGAGCCTTCAGTATCAGAGGAACCGTCATGTGATGCAAAATAGTTGGCGCGAGCATTGTCTGCTTCGCGTGCTGCTTGTAATTCGATACATTTGAGCTGAAGCTCGGCGTATTTTTGAAGCATGCTCTGGTGAGATTTTTTAAGGCTTGCAAGTTGGCTGGCAGATTGTGATCGTGCGCTTTCAATTAATTGCTGGAGACTGGGAGTAAGTGCTGGACTGGAAACAGCAGGTGCAGATGCCGCACTTGCTGCCTTTTCGTTTTCTATTTCTTGAAGCTTGTCCTCGTATTTCCTAAATATGTGATTAGATATATATCCATAGAGCATTTCCTCCCAGTTCGAACACAATCCAGCACGAAACAAACATGCAAAAATCGGTTTACAAAAAAAACCGTTGCAAATGAGTGTTTCTACGCTGGATCATATTACGAGTTGGGGACCAACGTACGGTCTATTTAGATGGAAAAAGAAAAAAAGAATTACCGTTGCATATCAGCAATTTCCTGATCTCTTGCAGCAAGGCGTATCTTCAAGCGCTCCACCTGTTTCAAAGCAGTTTCCTCGACTGATTTCTGAGTTTCATAGGCATCGTCCTTTGCCTCATACTCGGAAAGCTTGTCGCTCAAGTGGTCGACGAAAGACTTGAGCATAGTAACCTCCTCAATGCTCTTTTGCATACTTTCAATTCTTTGGCGATTTCTCAATCCCTCAGTCTCGCTTTGCTCCAACAGCTTCCGCAAGTTGCTGATTTCTGCCGCTGCCGACTCAAACTCCTGCTTCGCCTTGTCACTCTTCCAGGATCTTTGCTCCTCCTTGAGCGCCCTATACTTGACATTCAACTCCTCCAAGTACTTCTTCTGTCGGCTTCCACTCTTGGCTGCCTCTTGCCTGAATGCAGCATAGGCTTTTTGGGTTTCCTCCAACCGTGCTTTGAGACTCTTATTAGTATGAATCATATGCTGTGTTTCTGCTGCTGTAATTGCTTCCTCCATGCGTTTCCGTTGCAAGTGTCCAATATGCGACAGTTGCTGTTGCTTGAGATAACGCTCGAAATTGAGATCGTTCTTGAGAAGCATAACTTCACGCTGGAGATAAGCAATTGTTCCTTGAGTGTCCGATGCCACCGGGCGTAGAGCAGGTGATCTCGGGATGTTGACATTGCTATGCAAGGTATGAACGTAAGCAGCAAGATGAGGAGATGCTGCCATACTGGCGGGAGGATGTGCTGAAGGTGGACCAGACGTGCTTTGAGAGCTGAGGGGATTTGAATCGTTTGGGCGTCTTAGTTCCTTAAAACTACCGTGAAGAGTTTCTTGTAACTTGAGCATATCTCTAAGACAGGATTCGTCGCTGGCTTTGACAATAGGACTATCCTGGGTATTGGCGGGTTTCCTACGCCGGTTGAAAGATCTAGGTACTTCAGTCCCTGACGCAAAACCGTCTGTTTCTGAATCGTTCTCAAGATCTTCGCTGTTTTCGCCATCCCCATCAGCATTTTCCTCGCAATCGCTGGCGAGAATGCTCTCATCATCCTGAGAAAGTAGACTCTCATGTGGAATATCTTCGGTTGGCACTAGTATACCTGGCATTGGGCCTGTCGAGAATCTATGCCTATGCCGGGCGACTTCAGGCTCCCGAGGTGAGTCGTTGTTTACCAAACCAATACACATTGCCGTGATTTCGGCGGGTTCCACGTCCATCCACCTTCTCTGGTCTTTGAGCTCAGATTCTGCCGTTAGAGTGAGGAAGTTAGGATGGATGATATGTTGCTGTCGGTATTGATCTGATCGTTGCCGAATTGTATCCTCATCAATATCCAAGTGATCGATATCATGATATTGTAAATGTTCGAGGTACTTGTATGGCTCTCGGATAAAGGACAAGAAGTTGAGAGGGTAGAGTCCATATAAGAAGCTGAAGTAGTCACTGACATCTGGAGTTGTTGACGTAGCGGTTTCAAAGGATGCGTTAAGCTTCTGCCAGACACCGTTCGGTGGCGGTTGGGGAGTATGATCCTCAGGTCTGCCATCCACGGAAATTGGTGATGGTGCCCTTGATAGCTGGTTAAATTCCTCCAGTCGAGCAGCACCAAATTTATCCCAGCAAAGCACCCGGGTGTATATTATGAACAACCTGGGTAGATAGTCTGCAAGAGAATTGCACAAGTGAGGCATAAACATAATCAAAGCCGTCAAAGCAAGAGAAATGACTGTTGTTGAGGTGTCAATCTCCAAACACTGAAGAAGGTGATCCCACAATGGGGTTTGCAAGACAAGATATAGGTGAGGGCCCTGCAGCTGCACATAAGTGCACAATAACCCAAGAATCTGCAGCCGGTATTCCTTCTGAACCACGAAGGAGTCCAATTTTTTCAGAAAATCCATTGGTCGTCGCTTTGCATAGGCCAAGAGGACAGCCTCGACATGTCCCGAGACAAACCGCTGCTTTTGCTCTTCTTTGTATGCTGCACTTTTGTTTGTTGAAGCAGGCAACTTCGTCTTTTCCAAAAATATCGACAGAAGCCTATTTGTAAATGCCGACGAAATTATGGCTCTTTTTCCATTGTAGTCGAGCTCATCGTCAAAGCATAGTACTCCCAACACGATATTCCGCGCCTCCAAAGTAACAGCCTTCGCTTGTCCCATAGAATCAAACGTTGGTTTTACCAGAATCTCCCACCATTGCACAAGCTCGTCAACAGTGAAAAGGTCTGCCGGTCGTAGTAAATTAAAGCAGGATAAGAATGCCGCAAGTTTCTCCGGGTGTTCTTTAACCTTCGCCGCGTGGATGTTTAATAGTTCATCATGGAGTTTTTGACATTCGGCCCCGTCGATATGAACATCTGGATTGGAGTATTGTTGTATAAGATTTAATACGGAATCCGATACCGGATAATCGTGTACTTGTGGTTCTAGAGCTCCATTGAGGGTTCGCACGAGGTCTTTTAACGATCTGTAAGGAGACAAGATTTTAGCACCACAGCCACGCCGCTCAGCCACGCATCAACGGGGGTGGGGGAACTACACTCCAGACATTATTATATATAACACACCCTTATCCTTCACCTCCTTTTAGATTTCAGTATTTGCTCGGAGCAGTTGCGCTAAGAGACGGTATAGTAGTAGATGGTGGAGATCGTAAGCTCTGGTGGACCCTCAGCTTGTTGTCTCTATCATGCTCTAAGTTTTCCTAATTCTGGAAAAGCCGCTGACGATGGTCAAGAGACGCCCAGGTAGAGCCGGCTTGGAAATGGTGTTGGGGCTTGCGTTTTGCCCTCGATATTTCGCGCTTGGTATGATGAAATATAACCACCACCTGACCTATTTGTCGGTGTTCACTCGTTCGTTGCTGGTTCGGAATCGGATATTGATTTTATAGCAGCGGCGGGAAGACGGATGTAGTTCGGGGCGCGGAGACTTTGTGCAGCTGGTAACAGTGTTGAAAGCTTGATAAAATTGGTGGTACCGGCCACGATAGAAGAGAGGCTGAGAAACAGAGGAATCGATCCGTGCTAGTAGTGGTAAGGTTTGTGAAGGTCCCAAAAAATTACTTATCTTTCCCAGCCTGGGTTTAGTTTAGTTCTTGTGCAAGCTTTTGCTCGATGTCATCGCACTTCGACGCGGCTACTCACGTAAGGCAAACAGGGATCTTTGTTTCGGCAACAAGGCGTCGAAGTTGCGGAGAGCTGAGTTGAAAGGGTTTACGAACGAGAAGAGCTATGGGGGAGGACTGTGGGACTGTTGTATATGGTGTTGTATGCGGAGGGGCTACGTTAGGTTGAACTATGTACGAGACGGCGATCGCCTTTCGTTTCGTTTCGATGATCAAGTGGATAACCGATGAGCTTGGCAAGGCCTGGCAAAGCCTGGTTAAAGCCTGGTGAAGCCTGATAGAGGAACCTGGATAGCCAGGGAAGCTGTCAGGCCAAATCACGAGTCTATCACGCTCCCGCGTCTTACCCGGAAAACGCGGTGCACCTCCCGCTACGCGTAAAGTATCCCTGCCGCAAACCTCCTCCATCCTTCATTTACGAATACCCCAAGCTATATCACCATGAGTAAGTTCATTCCACAGAAACTGGAAAACTGTGAAATATGGGTGCTGATTTGAGGTCCGTGATTTCATAGATTACGGAGGAGATTACAACCAAGGAGGTGGAGGAGGAGGAGGATTCTACGCTGGTTCACAGACAGGAACTCAAGCCACTCCTGGTGGAAGTGAAAGCAGGGTATGTCTTATCATATCCTTTCAAAATTTTCCATATCTGTTACATTTTTTTTGGGTTTGGAATTGGTGATTTTGGCCACATTTTACTCACAAATCATTTACAGCGCAATCGCTCCTCCGAAACCCTCCGCCCCGTAACCATCAAACAAATTCTCGAAGCCCGTCAGGATGTCGGTGACGGTCCCTTCATGATTGATTCCGTAGAGCTCGGCCTCTTGACCTTCGTTGGTCGTGTACAAGGCGTTACAGAGCAAGCCACCAACATCACCTATGTGATCGACGACGGTACCGGTACACTTGATGTAAAGCAATGGATCGACGCCGACTCACCCTCTGACGAGTCTGCCCAAAACCTCAACGAGAAATACGTCCGTGTGGTAGGCCAGCTAAAGTCATTTTCCAGCAAGCGACATGTTGGAGCCCACCGAATTCGAGAAGTTGCAGATTACAACGAGGTCCAATATCATTTCCTAGAAACTGTAGCGACTCATTTGCGGTTGACAAGAGGACCCCCGGAGCAGTTTACCGGAGGCGCCGGTGGAGTGAAACAGCAGGATACGGAGATGGGAGGAATGGGAAACACCAGTAGTCTATCAAGATTGCCACCGGGATTGTCAGAAAATGCGAAGAAGTTGTATCTTCAGATTAAGGATGTCACCGAAAATGAGGGTATACATCTCAATATTATCAAGATGAAGTCTGGAGTACCGGACCATCTCGCAGGCGATGCTATCACGGAGTTGTTGGATCTTGGAGTCATCTTTACTACCATGGATGAATGGCATTTTGCGCCGATGGATTCGCTGTAAGTAACGACGATTAATGAGAATGGAAAAGGAATGGGTCACGGAGGAATAAGGCAGTGTTTGCATAATAGCACAAAAATACCACGGGTAATCACTCAACAGCACTAAATTGGTAACTTTGGTAGAAATAATGACTTGATAAGTGATAACCGAATGGATTCCATAAGCAAATTTTGATTAACCCCAACACCTTTTGGTATTATGATACAAGGAAACAGAAAACAACAATGACCGATCACTTCTTGTTCTTCTTCTTCTTCTTTCCCGCGCCAGGCTTCTTTGCATGTAGCGGGAACCTAATCTGGTTCTCGCGCTCAAAGTCCTCCTTGAATCGCCTATACAGGAGCATACAAGCTCTAGCATCCTCGATCTATTTTCTCAGTTAGCAAGACATACCCAACTTAACTGTGGAATGCACAGAAAACCTACCGACGAGTGCTGTCCCCCCTGAATTTCAATTCCCAAAATCTCCTTGGCAAGCTTCTTGAGTCCCGGAGTTCTACCCTTTGAGTACTTCTTAAAATCCGGATGTTTACTGGTATCCCTAATATCTCTCTTGGGATGACCAATCAAAAGACACTCCAAATCATTCTTGATCGCATGTCCAATCAATATCCTTCCATCCATAATCTCCGCCGCCCTCTTTTGTGCCTCCTCAAATGTAACCGCATGCTCCATGTCCTTCGGCGAAACTCCAGAAACCCATGTCCTCCAATCCGTCACTTTCTCCTTCGGCTTAACAAACAAATCCAACACACAATGTCCATGGAAATTCACAATGGAAACACGTGCTAGTGCTGAGCTCTCCCGATCTCCCTCTCCAACTCCTACCATCTCACAATCCATGGCGATGTATTTGCCGAGCTCGGTACGGTTTCCACCCTCCTCAGGTTCCTCTAGCGCAGCTTGTCCAGTGGGGATGTTGGTGCTGTTGAGAGGGAGGTTGTAGGCCTTTGCTAAATCGGCAGCGGGGATATCATTATCTTCTGCCCACAAGGCAAGCGAAGCAGACGGGGGCTGCTTCATGGAGTAGCTGGAGTCGGAGCCCATTTTATCGGCAGCGGTTCTTGCTGAGGTTGTTGGTTTAACGGTAGTTGAGGTGGTGGTGCTCTTTTTCTTAAGGGTAGCTATCGCAGAGGTTTTGGTTTTCTTAGGTCCTGATGCAGAGGAAGAGGGTGCGTCATCCGATCTATTGCATGAGGTATGACGTTAGCTACCTAGGTAGGAAACATATGACTCGGACTCTTAAGGGCCAAAGAGGAACAGGATGGGAACCAACCTTCGGCGCTTCAATTTCTTGTCGCCTTTTGGAGCAACTATAGGCTCGGCGAATTTTCGTTTAGGAGGACCGTCGGCGTCAAGTCGTTTCTTCAAGATTTCCCAGTTGCTTGAGA